>OU896714.1:38672731-38997712 GCA_918026855.4 Phaedon cochleariae | reverse complement strand
GCCCAATGACGTCATATTAATCCCGTTTATTGACGTCATTCACTCACCAAACTGTGACGTCGGACTGACGTCGAAATGACATCAATATGACTTGCACGTAAAAAGTTTCCTCGAAAATGGTGTGATAATCACCTCTGACTTCTAATGACATATAATATTGATTATGCATTGTTGAGTCTGCTTGGTGGTGTTCCTCCGGTGTAATGTCCATTCAATCGTCTATTCATCAGCGCTATCCCTCAGTACACAGAATGAATCAGTTACTCGTATTTGTATAAAAAATTATGTAGTTTGTGTCGACCAGATGTGAGCAAACTAAGAATAGTTTGATAGCAATGAAAAGAATGTTGGCGAATTTAGCTTCACTTTGTTGAGTAACGTATATTCATGCATCATTTGTCTCCCAACAAAAATCAAAATAGTGAATTATTGAAAAATTTTCTGAATGACAGAGCTCACCAAATTGGTACGTCACACCGACGTGATTTTTAGACGTCATAAAAACGTCACTGCAACGTCATAAAAGGGATGGTTTCAATACAGATACACCAATATAATTATTTGTATATATATATATTATATAGCATGATTGGTTTCCGAAATATACAGGGTGTCAAAGTTTAAAGAAGCTTGTCTCTTACTTTCTGGGTATATAGAAAGTACTTCATGGAAAGTACGTCATAGTGACGTCATAAATTGGTGTGTGACGTTTATGACGAAAAATCATCAATTAGAGACGTCAAAGTGACGTGATCATTCGTCATCTGGTTGCCTGGGTGGTCATTCTGCTGTAAATCAATCAAGAGCAGCTATTTCGCAATTAACTACACAATACACATGTCTCAGCTCTATCACAAGAGAGAACTTTGTTTCATCACACCGTTCTGAAACATATGCAACTTGCATCTAAAATATAACATGTTACTTCCACATGTTCTATCAATGTGATAAATTGGAGGCATCCCAGGCGTCATCACAAAGGGATCAATTAAAAAACTTTTCCGTCGACCTCGTATTAACGACTATGTTTAATGTATATGAAATCGTTCATTAATGACCCCTATTAATGAACGATTTGTCTATTAATGTACGATTGTTTTATAGGCAACCAAACATACACCGCGTGCATTCATTGTTCATGCTATAACTTACGAAATCTGCATTTAAATCGAAAATATGGATTTCATCGAAGATTTTCCGTTAACGGGTTCGCCTTTACAAGTTTCTGACACGATTTTAATCCCTGTTTTCTAACACAAGGAATTTATTTTCTATGTTGATCATTTCGACAAATGTCAAATGTCACTAATGTCAGTGACAAGGCTACTGGGTGATTCTTAGCAGTTTCCAGATGAATGATGAATTCGCGAACCAAGTTTTCTTCATTGCAGGAGAAATGAGAAATATAGTCGACGGAAAAATTTTGTAACCAACTTGTATATCAAAAGGCGATTAATGATCTCGAACATTAAAACGCGCTCGCTTCGCTCGCACGTTAAAATATCTCGATCATTAATCGCCCTCATTAATAAACTAGTTAGTTAAATAACTATTGTTTCATCACACGTTCTATCAACGTGATAAAATTGAGGCATCCCAGGCGTCATCACAAGAGGGATCAATGAAAGAACTTTGTTCCATCACACGTTCTATCAACGTGATAAAATTGAGACATCCCAGGAGTCATCACAGAAGGGATTAATTGAAGAACTTTGTGTCATCACACGTTCTATTAACGTGATAAAATTGAGGCATCCCAGGCGTGATCACCAAGGAGTTGAGGCATCCTGAGAGTCATCACAGAAGAAAATCAATGGAAGAACTTCGTTTCATCATACGTTCTATCAACGTGATAACATTGAGGCATCCTCGGCGTCATCACAATCTAGATCAATCAAAGAACTTTGTGGTATCACAACGTTCTGAAACTGCACTGATGCAAATTGCATCTAGAATACAATTCGTGCTTATAGGTATGTATTAACATTAAATTGTGATCTATTATTGTGATAGTTCGAGGTAGGTGGAATTCAAAGTTGTGGTTTGACAACCACAAACCACGAACAATATAGCAAGTTCTGAGCTTTTTTTTTTGCTGTGATTTCCTAACCTCACTTTTTCTGGTCCCTCGTTTACCAAACGAAACTAATGTATTTGTTTATCGAATTTCAGCAGAACGAAAATAATCCGCTATCATTCACCAAAATCACCATCAACCTCTTTTATTCATCGGGACTGAGATTTGAGATGAATTCGAAGCCATCTGCTGATGTAAGTGAATATAATAAAGTCATCAGTACCAGTTCCAAGTGAGTAGTTATTTCAGCTGGGGTTCAAGAGACCATTTGTAATGCCAGCAAAAGGCGATAAACATATCTCACTTTATCCTCTTCCTGAAATTGAAGGAACCTATAGAAGAATTTGAGGTGAGGTTATTATGGGGTATTTATTTTGCAGATATAATTGAAAAGGAAAATTATCAATTTTAATAGAGAAAGCATACAAAAGTATATAGGTATCAGGTTCAACCTCAAGCAAGACTTCGAGTTAAAATTGATCAACATTCTGATGAGAACAGTTTTGGATTCTCTTCTAGCAAACACCAGCTGGTTAGGCCAAATGAGGGTTTTCACAATAATGACAGGTGAACGCACTTAATTTATATAATTTTTTTGTACTTGAATTTCGTTTGTTCTAGTTGTAGAAGATTTCCATGAAAAAATGTTTGGAGGGACCAATAAAAACGAAACAATGATCTCCCATGGAAATAATTCATCACTTTCATATGCATTACTTTGAAGAGATATAACCTGCAGGTGAAATAATCTCACAGACTGAAATATATGAAGGAGTATTGAAGAAAAACATCATATTTATATTTTACAGATGTTTTGAGGTTTGTTGACTAAATTGTCTATGGTATGGAATAAAGTTCACATTTTTACTCCTTTATTTGTTTTACTGTTTTGAATGCCACTCTATGTGTTTAGTGGTATTTTCACTGATTTTTCAATGTCAATTGAAATTCCATGAATATATCCTGAATATCTTGGTGTTGCATTTGAAATTGATACAAGTACTGATGAAACTAGTATACATTTATTGATGATTAGGGATGGAGCCAATGCAGAGCACATACTTGTCAAAAATGTCTCTGGCATGCGCCATGGAAAGAGCTATGTAGAAACATATTCATCACTGTGATCTCACAGGAGCATATCTTGTTCAAGTCTGATGTTGCATCACTGATATAAGTCTGTGATTTCATCTGAGGCGGACATTCATCTTTGGTATATCTCTGATGGGAACATCTCTGTGATAAAACACGGCACATTTGAAATGCCGCAGTGATAAAGTTGCTGCATGTTTTGGTCAACTGGGTTATTACCAATTAAGTCTTATTCCTATTCAAATCACGATGTTGGAATTTGACAAAACTGTTTCTCCCTAGATCCGCCGTTTCTGAAATATAAATAAGAAACTGCAATAATTATTATTTCTTTCAAAGATCGCAAATCCAACAATGCTGATAAATATCTAAACTTATGGCACATTCAATAGCAAACGCATGTGATGGTCTCCTCCAATTTAGCTTTTTACCGATTATCTTCTCAAATCAGGATATTTTGATCCAATATGATTGGCCTATGAAGCAAAAGCATCTATTTACCAATTATATGTTTCATTCAAATCACGATATGTTGTAAATTAACAAAAGGGTCTTTCCGGTAGCCAAGCGGAAATGAGTGGGGCGCCATCCTAATGACGCTTCTGGTATATTGCCGGATAACACGGAAACCATCGAATTGAGTGGTCATATAACATTTCAATTGATTCGCGATACGAGTGCTACGTTTGTTTATCGCCTGTTCTAGGTATTATTATGGGTTTCAATGCGGTATTTTGAGTTTCGGGAGATTTAAGTTTGTTATGCAGGACGCGGAAAATTTAGATAAAATTCTCGAAATAGTTGTTTGAACAAATAATATAGGTAAGCATTCTTAATTCATATATCTAACTTTTATACCCATTGTTGTTGAAAACAAAATGTTACATGATCCCATTCTCATCATGATTATGTACATGCCCCTTTCCCCCCCTCCCCTACTATCCCGCGTTTTCAAGCTATGAAATATCGTGAATTTCAACATTCATTCAAAGAATGTGAAGACCTCTGAGAAGAAAACGATTTGCAATTGAGCTCTTTTCTATCTTGAACGAGAGAGAGGAAAAATCTCTCCTCTTCCATCTCTCTATGCAATGCTACCAACGTGGCCGCATTAAAATATAGAGAGGTCCGATGAATCTTTCCTTGTCTAACATCTACTTTGTGCCGCTGAACTATTTTTCAATTCAGCAGAGTGTCAAATTTAACGATATTATTAACAAATTATGTCAAAATAAGTATGATAAAAATTAATATTTCATTTTGAAAATTCGAAATGTCATCAGTCAATGACATTCATGACATTGACATATCACGTCATTCAAAATAGTTCAGTGGCGCAGACTGGAAAGACAAGGAACGATTTATCGGACCTCTCTATATTTCAATGCGGCCACGTTGGAAGCATTGAAGAGAAAGATGGAAGAGGAGAATGAGGAGATAACTTTCCTCTCTCTCGTTCAAGGTTGAAAGGAGCTCAATTGTGATCAAGTAGTTTTTCAAAATAATGAAATACAACATTCCACTGATGCAGGCCGATAGTGGTCATGTGATCCCATGAAACTATAGTACCTAACTCATGAAAAAGAAAGGTCAACGATGTCAATGAAGATGCCTGGGGAACCAACAACTTGGTTGAATTCAACGCAACCAAAACTCAATCCTGATGTTTTTCTCTGAAGAAGCTGAATTCATCATGCCTGATATAACAATGTTTCTATGCTTCGTATTTGAATCAGTAATACTCTTTCATTTGGAAATCATGTCAGATCCTTCATCGCGAAAACTGCTCCTCATAAACTCGACTCTTTATTCCTTTATTCCCAGCTTCTCATGATCTACAGTGTACTCCACAAAGCACAGATACGGTCTGTTTCCCACATATTGGGTTCAGCATCCAAACATACGATGATGTACTTAGAGTCCATTCAGAATGATAGTGAGCGACTCTTGATTTATCTATAAATATTTCCACGGAAACTGGTCTTGGAAGATCCCGACTAGGTGTCATTATATCACTAGCAAAAACAGTCAGACGAACTCGACAAGCCTAGTCAGCACATACTTTTGTCGTCAACCTCGACTACCTCGAAATACATCGAACAACTCTTCAGCAGAAGCTGTTTGTTTATAAAAAGGCAAATCTTTGGAATTCTTTGACAAAGGAAGTATTCTCAAGCATTCGAATAGAATATTAGAAACAAACAATATGTTGGTGACTCTGATTTTGAACTAAATGTTTTTATCTACTAAAATCTGCTCTCCAGATTTAAAAATATGAATCACGAGGTTTTCGGAAATAAATTGCAATGTTGAAGATTTCAACCAGTAACATTCTAAGTGTTATTTACCGTTTTAAAAACGAATGTGTGTTTCCTAACCTAACCTCCAAGACTCCAAGAGTTGGAAAAAATCCAATACTCACCTACCTTTTCCTCTCTATCCATCCTAGGTACGGGTGTTTTGACTCCTACACACAGCTTTAACTATACGAGGTGAAAAAGAACTTCATAGATATGAAAGTTGTATACAGGGTGTTCCTTAATGACATGCTAATATTCAAGGGGCCGATTCTTGGACCCATTTTGAGAATGAAACTTCATATGAACGTATGTCGTAAACGTCCTAACTTTTGAGATACAGGGTATTAAAGTTGAAAATATGCATAGATTATTTTTCTGTCCACCCTGTATAACTTTTCGTGATGAAAAAACTCAGTGTGCTATGTGACTGAAATGGTGCAAGAATTCCAAAATGTTACATACTCTGGTTATCCAGTAATTGATGTCCTGAATGTAATAGGTACTCATCTTAGCATTTACATCAATATTTGAAGTCTGGTCTAGTTATTCCGTTTTTTATCGAAAATGGAGCGTTCTATTGAGTATCAACAAGAAAACCTTTTTTGTACAAAATTGAATATCCCTTCATAGGATTTTATGAATATTGGAAAATTTCCTTCGTTGTTCACTTTTATGTGAAATATAAACGATAATATCCCCCAAACGGCGCCAATGGTAGAGAAAATGAAAATATGTGGCATCAGAAAATGCACCTTGATCAGGGCCTACTCTATCAGATATCTATCAGGTGAGATAGAGTAGGCCCTGCCTTGATGCATAAAATACATGTACAGTCGTATAAAAAAAAGCGTACAAGTATATTGGAGGGAGAAATAAACGTCATCCTATTTGCGTAAAACGGGCTATCGGGAATGAATGTTTACCAAATGATTACTATTCATAGGTTCTCAAAATTACAGAGCATTGGCTGAGCCAATTTTACACAACGAGAACTAGAATGCCAAAATCTTCTATGTTTAATACTTGTACGCTTTTTTATTGGATACGACTGTACCAAATTTGGTAAAGATGTCTACAATATTATCTGTTATTATTAAAAAACTGATTATTTTTCAAAACTTTATCGCCCTGTATCTCAAAAGTTAAGACTTTCAAGACATACGTTCATATAGTGAGTGTTTATCTGTAAATGAGTCAAAGACCCTTCACTGGATATACACGGCAATTATTCGCCCAACACTAACGTATGGGTCCATCGTATGGTGGACCAGTACTAAAAAGAGCAAAACCAGACATGAACTGTATAGAGTTCAGCGACTGGCTTGCTTAGGAATGACAGGTGCTATGAGAACAGCGCCTACTAGGGCCCTTGAGGTCCTACTAGGTCTACCCCCTCTACATCTGATTGTAGAGCATGAAGCCATGCGCACTGCCTACAGACTCAAAGGTGCAAACCAATGGATCGAAAAGGCAGACTATGGACACTCCCTAATATGGAACAAGGCCGAAGAAAGCCGTCGTCCCAGTCTGCTGATGGTATGGGACAGCACTCTGCCAGTTCTGAATTTCAATAAAGCTCCGCATGTCATTTTTCCTACAAGAGAGGAATGGACTGGCAATACACCAGGTTTGCTTCCTGCCAACGAATCAACCTGGTTCACGGATGGCTCAAGGTTTGGTGGCGGGTCTGGTGCAGGAGTATATGAAGGAGGAACAGGGAAAGGAATCTCAGTACCTCTTGGCAAATACGCTTCAGTATTCCAGGCCGAAGTGTTTGCAATTCTGACGTGTGTCCAAGAAAATTTCGGCAGAAGTGGGCGTGGACCAGTCACCATATGCTCGGACAGCAAAGCTGCCATTATGGCATTGGGATCCAATAGGATCACAACTAAATTGGTGTCCGAGTGTAGAAGTGCCTTAGAAAATATGGCAAAAACTAGGAAAGTCAGGCTCATGTGGGTTCCAGGACACTCTGGTATCCCGGGGAACGAGAAGGCAGACAGACTAGCCAAGCTCGGTTCAGAAACGACACCCATTGGACCAGAACTGATATTGGGAATACCCAATGGTACGGCTATGTCCTTCATGAAGGAAATGCTATAGAGGCAGTTCCTTGAAACATGGCGGGACACACCAGGAATGAGACAATAAAAGCTCCATATAAAGGAACCTTCAAAAAGGCTCACGAGAGAGATCCTGTCACTTAATAAAAGGGATCTCAAGATAATAGTTGGGCTCTTAACTGGTCACAACCATACCTCAACAGGCACCTAGAACTCATAGGGATCAAAGATGATCCCATCTGCAAATGGTGCTTGGAGGATGATGAAACATCATCACACATACTCACTCACTGAATGCCCCGCGCTGGTGCATCAGAGGAAAGCTGCCTTTGGGAGCATTGTACTGCACCCAAAGGATGTGAAAGTGAGTCAGCTGAGGAAGCTGCTGAATTTCGTCAAAGAAATCGGCATGCCCAGCTGATTCACAGGACAAGTGGGCGCACAATGGGCCCGACTGAAGAGGCCTGAGTGCAGGGGTCTACGCACCCGCCCACCTGTGCAGAGAAGAAGAAGAAGAAGAGTCAAATAATCATCATCAAATGTTAGCATGTCTCCAAGGAACACCCTGTTTAGGGTTTCACCTTTAGTATCTTTTGGCACTCCTTAAACGAAAGATGTGTATCGCAAATTGAAAAACAGTCAAGATCAGTGTTTTTTTATGGTAAACCCTAATTTCAATTCATGTGAAAGATCTCCTTGTTCTGTTCACAAACATATACCGGGTGTTTTTCAAAACTGGCTCACCCACCCAATAACTTTGTTGTTTCTACAGATAAACAAATGGAATTCGGTGTATATCGAAGTATAGTACATAAATATACATTATTCGACGTATTCAATTGTTTTCTGTCACTTCCGCTTTGACCGGAAATAACTCATATTTTCTTATTTTAAATGGGACACCCGGTTTATTTCAACTTATTTCGATTAAAAATCACATTGTGAGTACAATGACACTCCACTTGCTACTTTTTGACATTTTAATTAATAGTATGTATATTTTTTTCATTTCGACTGTAATTTATCATTTCACAACTCGTAATAACGAACTGACAATGAAAAATGGTGTTCCTTGAGAATTTTTTGCCAAAACCATTAAGTTCAATATGGCTGCGCGCAAATGCCATAACAAAAATTTTTTATTATTACTTTTCAAAGCCTCCATTATTTTGTTATCCATTATTGACGATGACACTTCATCACAATATACCATTAGAGCGTTTAGGCAGATTATGATACTGGATATTGATTCAAAATATCGATTGTTTGGTATCAACGTGTTCGTAACAAAATACCCTTTCCAGATATGTTCCATTCGGAAACATTGTGTCAACATCACAAATACGATATTATAAATTTTGAATGAACCTGTAGAACAAATGGGAAGTAAATCTTTATCAAAACAATTTTTCCTTGGCAACTCGATTCAGAAACTGTTTCAACTCATTCATGGCACTCTAGATTAAAAAAATTGCGAATTCCAGGATGATGAATGTCAACAACTGACAATCATCATAAATTATCTATATTATTATTTATCTTGAATTAATCACATATATATATATATATTTGTGAACAGGAGAAAAAGATCTTCCACCAGAGTTTAAAATAAACAGGGTATTTCATTTGGAAAAACTGATTGATACTTTCATTTTTCATTTTAGGATTCGCATATGTTCGTTTAAGGAGTGGCAAAAGATAGTACAGATGAAACCCTACAAGTTTCTGTTGTTTTTCACCCCGTATAGTAGTAGTAGGAGCTGTGAAGAAAAATTTTGAAAGAAAAAACTATAAACCCACTTAACCATCAAGAACAACAAGGGTTATCGGAATATCATTGGAAATTGTTCTGAAAATAATTGTTTAAAAAAAAATTGTTTTAAAAATTATTCCGAAATAGTTCTCATTCATCATTCGGTTGCCCCTTTACGAGCAACCCTCAGTCTTCAGTCTTCAAGAGACTTGTGCGATCAAGGAATGACGGGGGTCTTTCTCAGGCCATCAGAAAAATTTCTGCGGTCGTGGTGGGAGTCGAACCCACCTACCGGCAATCCAACGTGGATAGAACATTGACGCTTTAACCACGAGGCTACGCTGGCCATTTAGTATATTATATTTTGACTTCAACATTCTGTAAAGATAAAGATGTATAAAGGTATCCTCTTAAAGTTTGCTATCTAAAAACTTCGAAACCCTTCATAAGTTTATACATTTTAGATTTTAAACATATTTCATTCTGAAATTCCCATTTTCTTGTAGTTCTTGTGGTGCATTATGTCAGCACATCCTTGCGTTGTCAACCTCGAAGGATGTCGAACAGCACTTTATCAAAACTCCTTCATCCATAGAACGGCTAGGCTCTGAAATTCATTGCCTGAGGAAGTATTCCCAACAACATATAAGCTTCAGAAGTAAAAAAAATCCAATACCTACCTCCTATCCCTATCCTCCCTAGGAACAAACGATGTTCTTTCATCATTATAGGGATTTCCTTTCGTGCGCTCCAAGCGATAAAAAAAATGACAACACACTAGCACTATCTTCTATATTAATTAATTGAATCAAAATGTTAACGCACTCAGAGATCCGGAGACCGAATCGGTAGCATTTAATTTTTAATTATCGTATACAGAAATATTTGTCATTGAAACAATAAGTAATCATTAGCTGATCGAATGTTCGCGTTGCCTCAATAATCATTTTCAACAGAAATGTTCACGGAATATTAGTGTAAGGTGAACTCAGTGAACATGTTCATCAGAAGACAGCGAAAAGAATCAAGAAAAACTGGGAAATCGTGGCGATTGGAAGAAGTCGTATTACAAAATGCCAAATTGAGGTTCTGTCCAGATCAACTGCAAAATTTGAACTATATAATCAATCAACGGTTGCAGAAATCTCCATCAGATATATCAACAGGTGAGTTCGAAATGAATCTTGCATCTTATACAAGGTGATTCATTGGGAAATGCACATACAGTAAGGGTAGATGGAGGACACTGAGGTGCTCCTGAATAACCCATTTCTCATGGGTCTATCATTCTTTGTAACCAAGATACAGGGTGATTTATTATTTTCTTACATTTTTTTCAATTAATCATTACCTATATATATTTTTTTGATATTTGGTTCGTATGTTCTTTGTCCACAGGGGTGACGATTGACATAATGAAAGACAGTCTAATTCCAGGGTTAATAATGAGGGGGCACAAAATTAAAAAGAAATTATTTGTCGTCCCCAAAGACAATCTTTCATTTTTGAACCCTAAAATCATCAAATGTTTCTTATTCCCCTAACTTTGGATGGCAACCTTATTGAAAAACTATGTAGAGGACAAGTCCGTATTTGGGACAAATTATTATTTTATCGAGGAGTCCCTATATGGTTTCTACGATGCCCATGGCGCTCAAAGTGTTCATTCAAAGGTGCGACGACCAGTTTGAATTAGGCCTGGAAAAAATATCGATATATCGATAAACAATATATCGAATACAATATTCAGGGTGTTTCAGACTTAAATGTTCATACGATACCTGTAGATAGAGGACACTTCGGTGGTTCCAAATCACCCCCCATCGATATGTCTAACGTCTTTGATAACTGAGATACAGGACGTTATCTTGATATTGGCAAAATCTTCATCTGGTTATAACTTCTGAACCACTCTGTATAATCCATCCATACTTGGTAGAAATATTTCACTTATATTACCCATCAAAACCAAATGAAAATCCGGATCAAAATCCAGGTCCGTCTTGAGGAAAAACAGAAAACTTCTTTTATCTCAAAAACAACACTCTGTATGGCAAAATGTTATTGATCGGTTTTGATATTTGGAAAGAGCGGAAAAAAATGAATGAAGTGACCTACTTTTTACGAGTGCGCATCCAATTTGAAAGATGGTTTATTATCATGTTTTGAAATATTCAGCTCCATTTCGAGGCATTTTTATTGAACTCATAATTCAAAACCCAATTTTTATACAGAAAAATAACAGTCTCCAAAGTTCAACATCATAAGAGTCAAATAAGGTGAACTATCGATAAATTTGTATGTTTGACAGAATAATTTGTCGATGATTTTAAAAATTTTCGAGGACTAATTTTATACTTTACTATTTATTCATAAGCTGCGGTAAAGTAGGCTGTGAAGAAAAAATGAAAATTCGGACAGTTCATAATCACTATAGTTGCGATATTATTGGTGAAGTTATTGTAGGCACAATTATGAACACTTTGAAATAAAACAACCCAATACAAGCACCAGAAATAATTATCTCAACATAACCAATAATATCACACTAGTGATTTTGACCTGTCAGAATATCAGATTTTTTTGCACAGCCTATACTTAACCGCAGCTCGTGAATTGATAGTGGAGAATAAAATGAGCCCTCAAAAATGTATGATACCATAGACATGTCACAACAAATCTATCGATAGTTCACCTAATTTGACTCTAATGATGTTGAACTTTGAAGACTGTTATTTTTTCGTATTAAAATTGAATTTTGAATTATAAGTTCAATAAAAATGCCTCGAAATGGAGCTGAATATTTCAAAACTTGATAATAAACCATCTGTCAAATTAGATGCGCACTCGTAAAAAGTATGTCACTTATTTCATTTTTTCCCGCTCCTTCCAAATATCAAAACAGACCTACAAAATTTTGCCATACAAGGTGTTGTTTTTGATATAAAAGAAGTTTTCTGTTTTTCCTCAAGACGGACCTGGATACTGATCCGGATTTTTATATGGTTTTGATGGGTAATATAAGTGGAATATTTCTACCAAGTATGTATAAATTATACAAAGTGGTTCAAAAGTTATACCCAGATGAAGATTTTGCCAAAATCAATATAACGTCCTTTATCTCAGTTATAAAAGACGGTAGACATATCGATGGGGGGTGATTTGGAACCACCAAAGTGTCCTCTATCTACAGGTATCGTATGTACATTTAAATCTGAAACACCCTGTATAACAATATATAATTTTGAAAATATCGAAATTATCGATATATCGATAACTATCGATAATCGATATGTGAAATCCAATATCGCCCAGCCCTAGTATGAATATTTTTGAATTTTTTCACAGCACACTTCAAAATCATACCTCTCAGTGACATTTATTCATTCACCGATACATCTCAAAATTGTAGGAAATTATTTACCTCATGTCAACTAAGCATTTATTTTTCATTTTTGTCCAGAAGTTATCTTAATATACAGGGCGGTCCGGTTTGTACTACAAAAAATTCAACAGAATGTTGTAGGTAGGTACAGGTTGAAATAATGAAAAAAGTTTATATAAACATATACTTTTGAACGCGTCGTTTTCATAGGGTGTTGAAAATACGAGTGTGAATAATGTTTTTGGATGAAAAGTTCGAAACGATTTGAGATAAATCAATAACATTTCACACAGATACTAAACTTCATACGCTCAATGAGATGAAGTGGAAATTATTCCATAAAGTGATCCAGTGGCGGCTGAATCTGGAGGTGGTGAAGGAAAAAATCGCCCCAAGTGTGCATTCAATTATTCATTCTCGAGTACAAAATGTGAAAACATATACATTTCTGCATATAATAGTTCTGTTTTATTTTTTCAATAGGTTACAACGTTTTCGTATTGAACCGGACTAAAAATATGAGAAATCTAGGCTAATAAAAATAATAACTGGACGAACACAATGTAACTTTGATTCACTTTCACTATACCCCCAGCCAATGAATTACTTTATGATACACTCCTAAAAATCTACACGATGTACATGTACATTTCCTAGCAGGCCTACTGAAGCTTCGCTCTTTTGTTCTGAATGAATCGTAACACCGATGTATTTATTATAGTCTTTATTTTGATATTGTATTTCAATATTATTACTTTCTGAATATTAGCTTTGCATGTTTAATCACTTTTTTCTTCATGCTTGTGGAAAAGATTATTGCCATAATATTTTTCTTCAATTTAATTTATTTTTTCTTTCTGCTTTATTACTGCTATCAGCCAGGTATACGAAACACAAAACTCATTGTTATAAGAATTGTAAATTCTTTACGAACAATAAATAATAAGTAAGTAAGCAATGAATAACATTATGAAATAATTTTTATTTCATCTTACAAAGCGTAAAAGTTTAGTATATATGAGAAATGTTGTTGATTTATCTCAAACCGTTTCTAACTTTTCATCAAAAAACAATATTCAGACTCGTTCACCCTATATCTCGAAAACAACACGTTTAGAAGTATAAGTTTATATGAATTTTTTTTATTATTTCAACGAGTACAACACACTATAAAATTTTTTGTATAACAAACCGAACAACCCATGAGGTTGAAGAAGTAGAATGCATTGATTCATATTTCCATTCTTTATATCAAAATATATGACGCTGATAATCCCAGGCATATTGAGGAAGCAGAATAGCATTTTTCTTCACATATTCGTTTCAGACAAAGTATGTTGAGTATATTCTTCAATTAGCACACCTACCTCCACATTTCATCAATTGGCTGCTGATGTTCCATATTTCCATTGGAATTCTGCGCCTAGTACAAGAAATTGATAAACGAGAACACATCAATTGCAATGTTGTTAAGTTATAGGCAATACTGTTTATTTTTGTACTACAAGATAACTATACCTACCTATAATTATCATCATGCGATTTTTACTCTGCTGCTTCAAGACACAGCTAAGCTTAAACAACTCGAATAGAACTCCTTATATAACTTCTATTTGCCATTAGGATAGATATAGATTCATAGAATCATTTACTCAGATAAATGAAACATTCACATTGTATAGTGGTTTCCCAATTTTCCTAACGATCATGAGCCATCTAAGCTGAGCTTATAGTATAGGACAAATCGTTTAGAGTTATCTCAATGACGAAAAATATAACATCTATTGAATGCATGTATTGTTAGTCATTACATACCTACCTAAATCAAAGAATTAAACGAAATAAAATTAAAATAAAATACTAGATAAAATGAATAGATGGATTTGGAAAAAAAAGAGACATAAAATATGGAACTATTCATGTCTGTAGGCAAAATAGTTATTCATATACCAAGGACGAAAAACTGTCTATTATATTCGAGTCTGAAAATTGCTAGCCGACGCCTTAGCCGAAGCTCTATCAATCAGGCGAGACAATATACAGTTTTTCGCCGAGGTTCATATTGAATCTGTTCGTCAATCTCGAACACTCATATCCACATCACGGTCCTATTCACACGTGAAATCTATCGAATTTCGTGAATAATTAATTTGACAACAGCAAATGACAGTTGTTGTCAACTCACTTTCCGCGCGAACCAGGGTTGCCAGTTCGTTTTCTATTTCATCAGTAAATACCTTGTCGAGAATCTAGATCTACTTTATGCTATATGAATTTCAAGAAAGGATAATAAAATGAACCTATGACGTCAAAACATTATATGTACTTGCGTAAAAAGAAAAGTAATCTATCTCCAACACAATAGAAACAAATAAATTGAACAAAAATTATTATAACAATATAATCATATTCCTAGTTCTCAATTCAAAAATACTCACAAATATCACATAATACAGTTACATAGGTACCATAAGATTTGAGTATATGAAAAACAGGAACGAATAGTGAAAATGAACAACAAAATACAAAACAAATAAAAAAAATGAACGTAAGAAACAGAAACAGATGGAGTATTGTGATTTACAAAGGATTAAAAATAATATGGGTAATTTCAATAATAAATAAGTGTTAAAATATCTTTCAGTAGGTTATGACATGTTTCAGTAGATCAATATGCAAATCAGGAGGTCGACTGAAAATTCAGTAGAACTGGCAACCCTGCAGCGGACGAGAAGTGTTCGTGAACGAAAAGTTAGTGTCTGCGGTCGAAAAGTCTTTGCCTTAGGAAATAGTCGGTTTTACTTTCGGGGATTAGAACGTAAAATGTGATTTTTTAAAAACATATTTTTCAATTTTTAATATACGATGTGCATTTTTTAGTTGATGTGAATTTCAGATAAGTCACTGTTACTCGCCAAATCTGTCTGCGAAAGGCTGATTCAGAGACTGGTATGTGGAGCTGGAATGCTGGATCCAAGATTTTCATCCAAATATTTGATAAGAAATGTCGATCATGGAAATAATGTAAGTTAATTTGGATCTCATTATGTAGATGCTTAGGATAGGTAACTCTACAGGGTCTTTCTCAAATTCATAATTCAAAATCACTACTAACTAATAGAAAGCAAATGCTAGTCTTCACCACAATGGTTTGAAGAGGAATCTCAGATAACCGATATTAGTATTGATATAATCCTTGATTATTTACACTTGTGAATAGTCAATGAAATAATGCACACATCTCAAAGTCAACTCACCCCACAAGCATTTCATCACACACAAGCTGGAAAGCTCAACATAAATATTATGTGTTTGATGTGTGTGATGTACCAATTTGACTGAAGATGGCCATTCAGATGGCCGAAACATATCTCAAGCCTTATTGAAGCAGCATCTTTCTAACATTAAACATGTGGAGACGACTTCGAGTTTTCTTTTTTGATCATTCCACTCATATAAGATAAATATTATACGTTGAACTTCGAATGGCCAGAAGTGGAGTAAAAACTTGAGGATCAGGTCAAATTTTCATTTGGTTGGCAGAGTCACGAGAAGATATCAATACCCATAAAGTGGCGTACTCGAATTCTTTTCCATTTTTTGTTCGATATTTTAGATAAAACTTCTCGTTTATTCGGAGAAAAAAATCGAATATTTTGGGAATTTTAGTTGGTCCATAGATTAACGACTCCGTTAACCTATGGTTGGTCTAAAGCATATTGCTGTGTTCATTATTCGTATTCATTTCAATAACACCCTGTATATTAGCCAGACGAGTAGAACGTTTAACAACCACATTATCAAACATCATTTGGATTTTTCTCATTTTTTTCAACAGAACTCTTCGACAACTCTCGATTACATGGTACGACTGGACGGCCTCTCAACTCCTGGTCTGTATGAAAAGGACGAAACTCCAAAATATTCGATTATAGAAACGGATTCAGATTATCCACCAGGATATGGAAGGATAAAATTGCATACTTCAACGTTCAAGGTTTGGGGAGACTATACCAGTTCAAATGGATACCTACGTAGGTATGAGATATCTTGAGTTTTTGAGAAAAAGTAGTTATCCCTCCTCTTCAGTCCAGCCCCTCCCTCCACCTTCCTCCAAACCACGTGTCCCGACTGGTCAATCGGAGGCCACCATTTGGTTGGAGGTCACCCGCACTAATCGCATCACGGAACACCACGGCAGTGTTCCGTGACGTTTTCGTGACATTTCCGTGGTGTTCCGGGACGTTTCGGTGACATTACCGTGGTGTTCCGTGATGTGGTTAGTGCGCGTGAACTCCAACCAAATGCTGGCCTCTGATTGGCTAGTCGGGTCACGTGGTTTAGAGAAAGGTGGAAAGGAGGGGCTGGACTGGAGAGGCGGGATGATAACTACTAAAGAGTTATAAGTTTGCTCTGCTATGATGTTTTCTGAATTGAACTTAGTTCTTATCTAACATCAGAAGTATATCAATTACAAAGCGATTGAATAACAGTGGTCCCATCCCTGGAATACTCATGAAGGAACTCCAATCATCGGATCTGATGCTGAACTCCCATGTTTTATATATAGAACACTACCACTGGAAAAGGATTCAGTCCACTTAGAAATGTTTCCTACAATGTCTGAAGCATGAAGCTTTGATGACTCTATCACAATTTTCGAAGAAGTCAACCTGTCGTTTATTCTTGGAAGAGTTGTTAATTTAATTTTGGTGGAGCAACAAATTCGTGCGGGCAGAAAAAAAGTTTTCGCTGATTATAATATATATTGATTCCATCATGATAGTTTTGTGGAGATCAACAGTTCTGTTTCAGTAACTTTAATTGATTACAAATACCTCTGTATAAAAGTTAACATTATTCCGTGAGCCACTGTCGTCGGTGTGGTTCATGGAAGTGTGCTTCCAGGAGTTGGGGAATTTGTCTTCCTCAAGAGATAAGTTGAACGCGAGTTGGATGTTCATGAAATCAAGTTTCTATACATGCATATCGGTTTGTTTGTTCAATATTTGATAAACTATGGTCATTGCCTCTCATCTACATCTGGATGAGGATTATCTGAAGTACTTGTGAATTGAAAACATCATTAGAAAATTTCTGTCGCTTTCAGGGATAAAGTACAAGCCAGATTCGTTGAACTCCTTGCCGCTGCTGCTGCCAAAGACACTCCAAACTCTCCTCTGCATATTGACGAGTCTGTTCATTGTGGTATTCCAGGAAAAGTAGTGGACAGTTTTACCCTCCATAATATTCTGAAAGTGACACCTGAAAACCACGTTTATTATGGACCAGGTAATATCATTAATATTTGATAATATGTATACAGATACAGTGAACCAGTTGCCTTGTAAATTTGTGAAATTTGTATATTCCTATAATACTTCGAAGTAAGAAACCGACAACTCGTGAAATGTCGAAAGAAACCTGCACAGATCTTATGGAAAATGGCTCTCAGTCAAATTGGCTGAATTTTGAGTATTTTGTAGTTGAGGTAAGATTAGATTTGAATGGGACTTCACGGTTATTTGCCTCCACACCGCTACTATTCAAGATCTATTGTGTCTGGCCTAGAAATAATTTGAGTTGCCCTGCCTTCTCTATGAGATTCACAGGCTATGTTTCAGATTTTCTGCGTATCTTTGGGCTCTTGGTTTCTCCTCTCCCAGCGTGAGGAACCTGAGTCTTGACGAGCCCCCACAGTGGCAAAGAATATGTTCATTCTGTTTCCTATCTTCCTGACAAAACCTGCACAGCAGTTCCTCAGTCAGACCTATGGTACTCGTACCTACAATGCCCTGTGAGTAGTCCCACTAATGATCCAGTTGAACTTTTTTGTGACTCAGTAAATATTTTGTGAATCTTGGCATAGGTTGTTCCACCATTCTTGAGATTTGGTTTGCATCCATGATTTGATGCATGTCTTTCGTCTCTTTGTCTATACCACAAAAGAGTTCTTGGACATTCAGAGCTTTTCTTGCTCCTGCTCGAGATACTGAATCTATCTCTTCGTTGCCCATGCTACGCAGTTAGTCTGTTCTGACTGCCAGTCCATTCGGGATTTCTGAGCAGTCCCAAACTAGTTTCGAATGAACTTGCGTTGACTATAAACTCTTGCCCTATCAATTCTTTCACGCAATGATAACTCGGGATGATTCCTGTCTGAATAACTTTCGCGTATTCACCTAAGCTCAGTGAGATTCTTTTCTTTGGCATTACTCCATAAATACCACCGTACTCAGTTTTGGAACCGTCCGTGTAGACAGAAATGTCTGCATTGATAGGAGGTCCTACCTTCCAAGCCTCTCTGTTCGTTATACTCATTTAAAGAGTTCCATCAAAGCAATGATTTGGAATTTTGCCATCTGTTGGCATTCCCATGATGGCGTCGCCTTCCAACTCTTCATATAGCTTGCATATTGCTTATGGGTGCTTGACCTCTGGACAGTCTTCTCATGACGGCTCTGGCTTCACCTTGAATATATATTTGTAGTGGTGTTAAGTTCAAGAGGATCTCTAAAGCATCTGTAGAACAGTGGCGGCTCGTGACTTTCATGACAGAGGAGGCTGAATGATATGAGATTTATTGTGAAAAACAACTCCCTACTCACCCAAATCAATAGCTTTAATGACATTCTGTTTACCAGTTAACCTGAACTTAATACTTGAAGAGATGTGTTCCTGTGATTCGCAGTGTCTATCCAATCCGCGAGCCAAATTTTTCAAATCATTATATCCTAATCGCCCCCAACATGATGACATCGGTTGAGAATAATACGCAGTACCAACAAAATAGCTTATTCCTTACGTCAGATCCCGTCAGCCAGATATATTTTTTATAATTATCAGAATTGAACGAACGATTTTGTTTATTACCTGTTACAATCAGATTTTGTAATTCCGGTGTCGGACGTTTGTTTTTCACAATCAATTTATCTTCATAAGACAAAGCACTGAATGGGTTCACCAAAAAGTATTCCACTAAATTGCAATCGTTTAAAACACTCATTTTTCAGAAATTCATAGAACCCCTAACCATTAACCCAACATAAACAAAAACAATGCCCGCAATTCGCGACGCGACACGACAAACACGTGCTATTCGGGCGTATTGGGGTATTCCCATTGCGCGAGTGGGTTGCGCTCAAGGTTGCGCTTGCGCATTGTGAAAGGAGTCTAGCCTCCTATAGATGTTGCTAAGTTGCATATTTTACGCGTGATTTGCAGACTTCAACGTGTGATGCGTGGGCAAGCACTGTTGCCAATTCAAAAATATTAACCTAAAAACAGGAAATAAAATCAAAATCCATGTATTTTGGTGTCCTTTTAATGAGAAAGTATAAATAATATCAGTTCAGGGAAAATCTCTGAGGAGGCTCAGCCTCCGTTGCCTCCTCTGAGGAGCCGCCACTGCTGTAGAAGTGTCTTTCATTGCACTAGTGGCACTCAGGCAATCTCACCTTTGATTGACACTAATTGAGGTACGTAGTTTTTGAAAGGTATCAGATTAGTATAGATGTAGTTTTCATTAGGTATTAGATTGGTATAGAGGTCAGATAATTTATACGACGCCAGAAAAGCAGATGATATTTTATCATTGCTCATGTAAGATGGAAGTAGAGGCCATGGCACCATATCATGAGCATATTTTTATATCGAAACTATCATTGGGCACCAAAGATGTGTATACGACGCTATGAAAGTTCAGAGAACTGGAGATTTTTCCCACAAACTACGAATTTAGCCCACTCGGCTGTCTTGGTTTTTCCACACAAACTACGTATCTAGCCCACTTGACTGCCAATAGGGACTAAAAAAAAACAAGAGAAAGTTAAAGCAATGCCAACATATTTCATCTTTGTGGGAAATCAAGCCAGTCGAGTGAGCTAGGTACGTAGTTTGTGGGAAAAAATCAAGACAGTCGAGTGAGCTAGGTACGTAGTTTGTGGGGAAAAATCAAGACAGTCGAGTAAGCTAGGCACGTAGTTTGTGGAAAAAAATCAAGATAGTTGAGTAAGCTAGGTACGTAGTTCATGAGAAAAAAATGAAGACAGTCGAGTGTGCTTTTTTCACTTTCTTTTGTTTTTTGTTTTGTTTTCTATTGGCAAGTGATTATCTAGGAACTTGTAAATTTTTTAGTTTTTTCATCGTGTGTTTGCATCACTCGCCCTTCAGGCTCGTGCCACAAACTTTCACACTCGTGAGAAAAGTTGAACTTTTCCCACTTATTGCACAATATACTATTTCCATTTCAGGTGGTAATATGCCGAGGTTCCCCGACCCCCGCGACTTCCGACTCGCCATCGTGGACGAGCCGGCCGGAGTGCGCGTGCGCGTCGAATTCCTCTCCCCCGCCCTTGTCAACATCTGCATGGACATCCGGATCTTGGTGGCCATCGGCATCGATGCCTGGCCCGCGGCCACCGATTTTCCCAGGAGGGTGCCTTTGGGCCACTCGGATTGCTTGTTGCACCACCAAGCAGCTGAAACGGTAACAATAAATATAGTTAATTTTCCACCACTAGCTATAGAACCTACCATTATTGACTACCTATCAAGAAGTGAAGTGTATTTTTTCTACCAAGGGAGTTTATATACCAATATTTTGAAGGGAAAAGATTTGATTGTTCGTTTGTTTGTATTGAAAAATTGTAAAAAAAATTTTGAATTGTAAAATTGTTGTAAAATTGTTCGATCCGTCATTCGGTTGCCTCCTTACGAGCAACCCTCAGAAGTCTTCGAGAGTCTTGTGCGAGCAAGGAATGACGGGGGCCTTACCTTTTAACGTGTGATCCCAAACACGTTCTTGAGCCATCAGAAAAATTTCTGCAGTCGATGGGAATTGAACCCACGACCGGCAAGCGAATGCGGATTAGAATATTGACACTCGTCCGCACGGCTACCTGGCCCTGATAATTGAATAGAATGATAGATAATGAATTGAATAGTCTATTGCCGTATCAGCGTGAGAAATAAGATGACCTTCGAAGTTCCAAATTTCAGCTATTAGTTATCACCTAATAACACAATTAAGTCCTATGGACTTTCATAGGACGTCCTGTCAGGACATTCAGGGCGTCCGTAGGACGTTCGAATGTGGTACCACGGACGTCTATTGGGGACCAAATAGGGACGTCCTTGAGGGATGTCCCTGGGACAACTATCGAATACCCAAATCCTACAGTATTCCTCATCAAGCACTACGGAGGACATCCGTAGGACAACCTATCAGCAACGCTGAGGGACATTAATTGGATCTCCATAGGATGTCCCAGGGACGTACGAAAATTATTCTGGAATTTGAATTTTTATGAGTCCCTCTAGGCCCAGATCTTGCATAACTGATGAGGACCTCCAGTTGAGTTGATGGTCCGTAGAAGGTCCCCAATAGATCCTGAAAATGTTTCTCAAGGATGTCCAATGGAATTAGGTGAAGGTCATTGACAAGGAGTATTCATAGCCTACGAGCAATCATTCGTCGGCAAGGTGTAAGTTAACGTCCTTGCAGGGACAATATATCGAACCTACCGACTGGGACGTCCATAAACGATGTTATTTCTAGGACATTGGAAGAGTACAGTTCATGTACCAATTGGGACATCTGACGGATATCCTTAAAAGGGACATTCGAAGGATGTCCCTAAGGGACATTTCGATTGTTATACGATCCTGGAAATATCAAGGGCGTCTGTGCAGAGATATTTGAAGGAATGTGCCATCAGAGACATTTCATGGTTGTCTAGAAGGGACATTATATGAGATCTGAAGTCATTTCAAAATATATACTACTCGGGACATCCGATGGATGTCCCTAAAGGAACGTTTAAAATCATATCCCATCAGGGACATGCCAAGGACATCTTTGCATGGACATTCTACAATATGTATCACGTCGGACGTCTAAGGGATGCTATTTCTAGGACATTTGAAATGATGTACCAGCTGGGAGATTCCGTGGACGTCCTTGCTCGGACTTTGCATGAAATGTAC
Organism: Phaedon cochleariae; assembly: GCA_918026855.4. Classification (NCBI taxonomy): domain Eukaryota; kingdom Metazoa; phylum Arthropoda; class Insecta; order Coleoptera; family Chrysomelidae; genus Phaedon; species Phaedon cochleariae. Next base: position 38,975,055 of record OU896714.1, on the reverse strand, counting down.
AGGATGGGACATCCCAAGGACACTTATTTTTGGTCCGGGGCATTCGGACTTGAATTGTACCAGATAGGGACGTCCCTAGGACGTTATGTGCTATTAGGGTCATTATTGTAATTCTCATGAGGAAAGATATGGATTGAAATGCAAAATTCTTCAACCTCAGTTCCATTAATTTTTGGTTGACCTAAACTAGAGAGATCCTTCTGTAGAAGTTACAACGATGAAACTACGTATCTCAGTATTACATGTATTTCTACATCGAAGGATGAATCGAATAATCAAAAATATCAGAATTCGCCATTGAACAACTAACACCCTATATGATATTTTGCGTTCGAATTTCGTATGTGGTGGTATTTCAGCTATGCGTTTTTGATATTTTGACCTTCTCGACAAACTAAAGTAGGCCTTGAAAACCTAAATATTTCAGTTTGTCCACATTTTCGAATAGAGCTCGTTGAATACTATATATTATGGAATTTTTGTTTTTGAGAATCGGTCGACGGGTTCGAAATAATTAAGAGGGTGTTGAAATCGCACAGACCGTATATTATGATGATTTACATAATAATCACGGCCATGCAGCCAATCCCATCACATGTTTACAAATCTTACAAAACAAGGTCTCAAGAATGATATTTTCCTAGGGCATTTAATTCTTCAGTGAATTTTTATATTTGGCGAAAGAGCAAACTTCTCCTTCGCCAAAAGTTGAAAAACGACATTGGTCAATATTATTCCTTCCTGAGTTTTTTAGTATGAATAGAAAGATCAAGAGTTGAAATAGATAACAAGTCAAAGATGAAGAATAAGCGTAGGGACATCTGAAATCATCCCAGTGAAACAATAGATAGGACCAAAACAATGAAATACTTAGGTGTTATACTAGACCAGCAATGGGATGAAGATGCAAATCATATTACAAAAAGATTGAGAAAGCTCATTTACACGTTCTATAGCCTAAGAGACATCCTTGATAAAAAGAATTTACTACTACCAGATGTTATACTTCTTTGGCTGAATCTGTGATAAGGTATTGTATATTAGCATGGGGTGGATCATTTCACAGTGTATATAATGAACGGTTTGCTAACTGTACAAAACACTTTATTGAGAATTATATTTGAAAAAGCAGATTACACTCAACTGAATCGTTATATGAAGAAACGGGATTGCTTTTAACGTCAGATCTACATTTACTTTCCAATGTCTGATTTGGATCTACTCAATCATGGGAAAATTTCAAGAATCCAAGTCCAAATTGAGTAGATTCACAAGTACGCTCAAACTCCCACTGTTCCACAAGACTCGTACACAGAGATTAATTTTTTTTACGGGCCAAAATTATATAATATGATGCCAGTGCATCTGAAAAGAATGAATAATCTACATAAATTGAAAAAAAAATGCTGAAAATTTACCTCACTGACAATGTTTCCACAATCAATAATATATTTTGAACTGAAGTAGTCAAGATCAATTCACTTGGATTTTCCTTTTTCTTTCTCCCTTTCTCTCTCATCTTATCTGCAAATGCATCTATATTTTCATTCTATTCGAAACATAAACACATAAATAATGTAAAATAAAGCAAAATATAATTGTTAATCACACAGATTCTATGATTATTTCATCCTCCGTCCTCTACTCATTCCATTGACCACATGTCTGTTGTCAAATACTGTATGAAATGAATTCGTTCAAATATAGGGATTGGGCACAATACAAGCATATACTTATGCTTAGGTGTTATCCTCGTATTTTGAATGATCCTAATATTAATGATGCATGTATAATATGATGATTTTCTTGTTTGTATTGAATACATTGATTTGAAATGAATTGAATCTAATTAGGCAGACTTTTATTGATAGATCTTTCTTCGTGATGCTTCATTAGGAACTAAATCATATTTTGAGTTTCAGTAAGGAGGAAATCTGATATTTCGATCCAAAATACTATTCACATTGCAACATGGAGGAGAATCAGATCGATGAACGATTATTTTTCAGGGTATGTACCTGGTGGGATATGGTGTTCAATCCTCAGCTTGGCAAATTCGTCTTCCAGCAGCTGAAAATGTGATTTTGAACCACTACGGTCCTACTAGTACTGTCAAAACAGTGCTCGATATGCTTTACCTTGTATTGGATGATATAGACAACATGAGGAAATTACAAAAGCATCAAGTAAGTGAACACAGTTTGTGAACAATCTCACTCGTCCAGTTTCACACAGCGAATAAAAATATTAATCTCTGGTAGAAGTCCATGTTTGCTCAAAGTGGAGTGAAATTTTTAAAAGAAGGAAGGAAAGCTCAAAGTCATCTCCACAACTTTAATATTGATATAGTTATTCAACGGGACATGTTTCGAACTTATAAAAGTCCATCTTCAGCCGTATTTTAGAAATTACTACAAGTAAAGGCATGTGAAAAAATACGAAATGTTATAACCAAAGATTGACTTACATGGAGGTGAACATTATTTGTTTTAACAAAGTTGCCGATGTCTCTCATCATAATATCATGTATAATAATAAATAGTTTTGAGGAATAAACAGGTTTTCATTTGAAATAAAGGGCCAGAAGGGAAACTTGACGAGCACACAATAAGGTGCTCTTAATAATCATTTTGGTGTAATACAGGAAAAGGGTCCGGTACCCTTGAGAGAGCGCACTTAATTTGCAAAAATCAATTTAGAATTGATGGGGCCAAAAGCCAAAAACGTGTTAAATCCAACTTAAGGTTGGAAACACGGAATTAATTGAAAGAACCTTGACATAAGTCGAAGTCTTAATGACATGATATTATAACAAGTGGACTAGGACACAGAATTAAAGTAAACACTGAGATGAATGTGAATTCCACTAGTGGTAGTACAGTTCGAAATAATAAAACAGAAATGACAATGAGAAGATTTGAGGGGGGGAAGGAGGAACATTCCAACGAGATGGTTAAGTAGCAAATCTGAAATATGAGCAAATGAATAATGATAATAGAAAGAGACCAAAGCAGGTGCCAAACAACATAAAACTAAATTTGTTTCTTGGTTAAATCTAAAGAATTGAAAAATTTAACACAATGATACTTTACCTGTTCCTTAAGGAATGTGACAGAGTTATTGTTCAAAGCAGAATTTATTTCAAAAATTCCTAATAGATTGAATAAGGCACCTTTCTGACAAACATGTGAGATTTTCAGATCTTGATTTATGTCAAGTTATGTTTAGAATTTAGTATGTGGTTAGCAAAAGAACTCTTAGTGTTATACTCATCTAAAATCGGAGGCGAGGTTTTGGATTTTTCTATAGTTTTGACATGTTCCAAGACTCTGGTTGAAATCCTTCTACCACTTTGGCCAACATACTGTGCATTGCAATCAGAACAAGAAATGCTATAGACACCGGATCTATGATTCAAAGAAACTTCAATTGTCTTTTGTATTAACTAAGATTTTTGAAATATTATCAATAGAACGGAAAGAAATATTCATATTATCCATAAAACGATGAAAAATACTTTTAATATCAATGGAGATTTTACCCAAGAAAGGAATTGGGGCGACACGGTTTCTAGGGTTGTCCAAAGGCAGTGAATTTCTATTAATAGATTTGTTGAGGTGTTTGTTGTATATTCTATTGATGACACGAGAAGGGAAACCATTATTATGACCATTCTGTGCGATAATGTTCAATTCCTCATTGAAAGCATCAGGGCTCATAGGAATGTTGAACAGTCTATGAAACGGAGAGTTAAATGCAGCAAATTTATGTTGATTAGGATGGCAAGAAGAGAAGGGGATGACTGAATCTGTGTGTGTAGGTTTACGGTAAATAAAAAAGTTGAAATGGTCATTGTCCATGTTGATAAGCAAATCCAAAAAGGAAAGTGAATTGTTAACTGCAACCTCCATAGTAAACTTAATTGCAGGGTGTAAGGAATTCAAGAAATCTAGGAGAAGGTTGACTTACTGTAAATTACCATCAAATGGAACTACAATATCATCAACATACCAATACCAGAAACAAATTTTGTGATTCAAATTGAAATAATTTGGTTGACTCTCTAAATTGTGTAAAAAGATTTCAGCCAAAAGTGGAGGTAAGTAATGGTAAGTTACTTCCCATGGCTAGGCCAGAGACTTGTGAAAAGTAAGGATTATTGAATTGAAAGAAATTTTGTTTGAGAACAATATCCAGCAAGCAAAATGCGTCCTATAGTGCGTTGACAAAAGATGATTTTGGGCATTCGACTTTCAAAAGGTGGAATATCTGGCGGCACTTTTCCTTGGTAATCGAAAATAGAGTTTGCTGCGACCATCGCTGCAAAAATATTTGCTTCCTCCTGCCATGTTGTTGTTAATGTGCCGTCGACTTTGTTGGAGAGCGGTGAAATGAACTATTAGTAAAATTCCTCCCGACTGCCTCAGTGAGGGACCAAAACGAACGGGAGCCATTGGGAAAATCTATGTGAAGTTGTTGAGATTTATATTTTCTATCGTCGAGGCGAAAAGATACTTCACGCTTCAACAGCTCCTCATGATCTGAAGAGCACAGAAAAGGCCTGTTTGAGAATACTGTTCCCACATATGGGGTTAGCTCCCAAACATACGCTGATACTTTTAGATTCTATCCTGAGACGAGCTATTCACCTGGTGGGTGATGCCACACTAATTGAGCCCAGTCAGTACCTCCTTGTGTCATCAACCTCGAAAAATGTCGAACAAATCTTTACCAAATCTCGTTTGTCTATAGACCAGCATAGCTTTGGAATTCTTTGCCAGGAAGTATTTTCAAGAGCTTATAATCTCCATAAGTTCAAAAAAATTCCACTACCTACCTATCCTCCCTAGGAACGCACGATATTCCTAGAACATTATAGGGATTTCCTGTCGTGCGTTCCAAGAGATTAAAACAATAATAATAATAAAATGTCAAACCCAAATGAGCATGTAGATAGGACATGACACTCGATGTACATGCATATAAAGGCGAAAAATTCGTTTCATAATGAGAAGTACGTGTTTTCATTGGCCAAAATCTGTTTCATAATGAAAATCCATATTAAAATGGAATATTTTATTGATGTACCGCTTTCCACTTACGAGGATCGAACTATAACACATTCGGTCATCGCTCCAATGCCTATCAATGCCTATGAATTGGTATAGGAGATATTCGATTCGAGTATTGTAATATGGGAGTTGAAACAGATAAACAACACATCAATCGTTACTAACGCGCAGGAATTGCGACAGGAACACGACCGTGAGCATTTCAAGTACTATAAACTTCCTCGTCCTTCCCGTACTTCCTTGTACTTCCTCGTACTTCCTCGTACTTCCTAGTACTTCCTCGTGCTTCCCGTACTTCTCTTGTACTTCTTCAGGCTGTACACCATACTTCCTCAGCGGTTTACCCCTCGACTTTGAGATACCATGGACTTTTACTACAGATCGAACAGACGTCTATCTGGATATAATTCAATAATTAGAACAAGTATTTGTTTCACATTGTCAAAATACGACCTCCAATAAGCATATTATTTATTCAACAAGCTTATAATGAGGGCTATTATTCACGAATGCTAAGTTTATGACCCTGAGTGAATAATAGCTCATTATATGCTAGTGGAATACTATACTTTGTCCACGATCACTATTGTTTTTGATATATAAATTCATTTTTATTAACTATTTCATCATTTGACATTAAGAAACGAAAAAATTGAAGATACCTGTTATATTAATTATTTGTCCACGACTGTTGTACGTCCTCAAGCAAAGCGATAGCCATTTTTCACACCAGTGAATAATAGCGGTGAATAATCATTATCCAGTGGTCAAAAGTTCCTTATATATGCTATATCGCGTACCCTAGGAACTCTAGACCAGTGAATTATGGTTATTACTGCTATTATTCACTGGTGTGAAAAATTGCTACCGTTTTGCTTCAGGAAGTACATGTATCATGAATATTTCATACAACAGAGTCGTGGAATATAATATACCTATTGTGTTTACAGGTATCCTACAGAATTCTGAACAGGTACATTTTCCTGACGCTCCTGTTAGATGATCTAGAAGAAAACTCGAACAATCCTATAGCTGATATGATCAAATGGTCTCCGCTCTACCTATCGACACATGTGCTGCAATTATTAGACAAAATGATACCGAAGCTACAAGATGAAAAGCTGTCGAACTACTTCTTCAAGAAAGCCAATCTGCTAGTGAACCCCGGACACCTATCTGATGACGATTTCACGATCGAAGCCACTAACGTCAGGAACATCTTGGTGCGCCTTTTTGACGAATCTATAATGTCCATAAGTGGTGAGGAAAATCACATTCTATGCATGCAGAAAATAACTCTAGGAGGATATTTATTAGTGGCAAGTGAAACCTTGTATACTGTTTGAGACAAGAAAACAAGTTAATAACCACAAGAATTTTTTTTTTGGAAATGTACACCTACCACAGATTCATAACCGTTAGTGAACATAGCACTTATCATAAGTGACTCATTCACTTATATTAGTGAAGTATTCACTCGTCATTAGTGACTTCTCCACTTGTCATTAGTGACCTAATCACATGTCATTATAGTGACTTATTTACTCGTCATCAGTGACTTTTATTCACCTAATGTCATAAGTAACTTATTTACCTGTCATTAGCTAGGTACTACGAAAAATTCCATATAATGTTCTCTGAAAAATGATAACCTTGAGAAAAAGACACCAAATCGTGCATTACACGAATTTATTGTATATTTATAATGAATCAAGAAATTACAAAATGGTAAAAGGCTGAGGGCAAATATTGAGACACTATAGATACCGGGTATATCAGGATCATGCGCCGAGAAATACTGTCCATCATATGCACTAGTACACTCTTTTCTCTCCACTGATGGAGATGAAATAGTGGAATTGGAATTGACTTTCATAATCATTAAACGTCGCTTTTTCACACTTCGAGCATTATCAGGAGTTGAATAGAATCCTGTATATGATGTACTGTTCTGGGAGAGTTATGTACTTCATTATGCTCTTCAAAAGAATAACAGATCAAGAACTCAACACTCCGCAGCTCAGAGCGCGGCACACAAACTGAGAATCTTCACGAATATGATGTAGCAGTTGTTCCGAAGGGCACTTGCAAGACTTGGAATTTTAATTGTACTAGCGAGAACGCATGTATACTTCACAAATGCTATAACATCATATAATGAATCCGTGGAGAGTGGGAGTAGTCGCGTTGGGCGTGAACACCCGAATAATATATCGGAGATATTCGAACGGAGACAAGATCTATAACTACAGGTGATCTATCACCTGCACCAATCGACTTGATGCATTGTCTTCATCGATGAGTTCGCTCAGAGCAAGTGATTTCGTCTCAGAAACGTAATTTAATGTTGAGTATCCATCAACCTAACACTATTTTAGTGTTCACCCATAATTAGCAATCTCAAACTACATATATCGATTTGGTTAATACCAACAAATGTCCTGATCACTTACAGCAGAAACATTGTTTTAGAAATATTGTATTGCCTACGCCAAGTACTCTATTTTCCTACCGTTGGTGAAATACTCTTATCACAATCGACTTTTTTTCAAGAAAACGATTAACTTGGCCGATTTCTCTCAGTGCAGTACAGTGAAAAAACTCGGGTTATTCCAGGCGCTGGCCGGCTGTATACGAAGTGGAACCTGCGGGTTCTTCGGAATTTTTGTTTTTCTTTGTAAAATTCTGGATTATCGGGATTTTCGGGTTAGAACGTGATGAAGGTATCCTTTTTTTAAAGTTCTGGTTTCCACGGAAAGGGATATCCTGTAATGTTCAGAGAACATCGTGAGAACCAAGAGGAATGAGGTAGGAATTGGTGTTCTTCTTAAATTTCTGGGGGTTATATGCCTCGGGGAACATCTCCCTTGGCAATGTGTTCCAGAGCCTCGCTGTTCGTTGGATGAACGAGTCTTTGGAAAGAGATGTTCTGCAGGTCTCCAAAGTGACCACGAAGGGACTGCCAAGGGAAGAACAATTGTTGATATTTCAGAAGAGCCAACTTTTCTACGGTGTTTTTTGGACAGAATCCAACAGTTTCAGGGTATGTTTGGGTGCTGCACTCCAAATATGGGAACAGTATTCCAGGACAGGTCGGATCTGTGCCTTATAGATCGTAAACAGCTGACTGGAAGTGAAATAGCTCCTGGCCCGAAACAGAAAACCAAGTTTTTGGGATGCACTTTTAGCAATCGATCTCACGTGATTTTCCCAAGAAAGGTTATTGCTGATAGTGATACCAAGCATCAAAATGGATGTCTTCAAAGGTATGGTTACTTCTGACAAGCTTATGTTGGGCACAGTGAGATCGGCTTTTCTAGAGAAAAGGCATGTTTGTGTTTTGTTTGCATTGAAATCTACCAAGTTATTGGATCCCTATTCGAGAATTGTTGCCTAGTTCATATTTATGTTGTCAACATTTCTTCCTCATTCGTTTCTGATTTGCCTGGCTGGTATTCTTGAAGAGAAGGCGGTATGGAGGGTATCATCATCCGCGAAGCTGTGTACTGGACATGAAGTTGCTTCCAACAAATCGTGGATATGGAGTAGAAATAGTGTTGGTGCTAGAATTCATCTTTGCGGAACACCAGCATTTATGATGAGAGAGTCATATGAAACTCCATCGACCACTACATGGAGAGACCTGTTTGAGAGAAAACTAGCTAGCAGAGAACATAGCTGGGGAGGCAAGCCATAAGATGGAAGCTTGGCGACGAGTCCGTTGTGCCAGACTCGATCGAATGCCTTGGAGATATCAAGTGCCACGGCTAAGGTTTCACCATATTTTCCAATAGATTGCGGCCATATATGTGAGACGTAAGCGAGCAGGTCACCAGTTGATCTCTGATGACGGAAGCCATATTGCCTATCGCTGATAGTACGAGAATGATAATAGCTTTCTCCATGATCTTTGAAATGATAGATAGCAGTGCGATCGGTCTGTAGTTGATAGGTAGGGTATTTTTGCCTTCATCAGGAATTGGTTGTATTCTTGCAATTTTCCATCTGGACGAGAATATCCCCAATTTGTAAGAGTAGTTGAACAACTTGCAGAGAACAGGTGTTAGTTCGGAAGGACATTCCTTGAGAACAATCGGTGGGATTCCGTCGGAGACAAAAGCTTCGTTGGTGCTGAGACCCAATAAAATCTTACTTATAGTACGTTGGAGAAAGATGATCACGGGCATATGACTGTCAATTGGCGTCATGTTTGGAGGTTGTTTTCCCTATGAATCCAGTGTGGAATTTCCAGCAAATAAATGCGCAAAAATGTTGGCTTTCTCCTGGGCAGTTATGGTTAGTTTTCCATCTCCCTTGGTTAGAGGAGGAAACGAGCTGGAAGTGAAGTTTCTTCCTACAGCTTTGGCGAAGGACCAAAATGAACGGGATCCGTTAGGACATTCAACAAGTTTTGATCTCATTTTGGTATTATGAGCACCCTATGATAATCGAATTATCTCATTGCATATATGCCTCTAGCCTCGACATATTCTGCTTTAGTCTCAGGGCCTGGAGTAATGGGAAACGAGTCGTAGGGTGGTTGTTTCAAAAAACAGTTTCTATTTAAATGTTCTCAGGTTTCAGTAGCGCTTACATTGGAAAATGTCGAACAACACTCTACCAAAACTCGTTCGGTAGCTTTGGAATTCTTCGCCAATGAAAGTATTCCCAAGAACTCATCCGGAAGTTCAGAAAAAATCCAACACCTTCCTTCTCGACCTATCCTCCCCAGAAACGCGCGATGTTCCATAGGAATTATAGGAATTTCCTTTCGCGCGCTCCAAGATATAAAAAAAAGAAGATAGTTAACAAAGACCAGAATTTTGGGTTCCCATAATTCGATGATATCTTCCAAGAGATCTGAGACATTGATATCAATGATTAGTCAGTAAATAGTAATGAACTACCCTAAATTTATACGAGAAATCAGATTACAGTGTATTACAATGGAATCATAATAGGGTACCTACATACCCTTGATGAATGAAAGAAAGGAAAATTATAGTGATATTTTTATTGCTATACATACATATTCATTTCCACGATGATTTGAAATAATCCGCATTTATCCTCCGCACAAACTGCACCAGACTGGGAAATTTCATGACTTTGCTTGCCAACTCATTCCTTGGCAATGGTACTCTCAGAATAGCTGACAGATGACCAAAGACTAAAGCGTCCAACTCCGTCGGACCACCTTCGAAAAATAACGGCTTACCATCTAGCCTGACACTCAACGCCTCGCAACAAGTCTCCACGTCCAAAAGCACATCTTCGATGCTTTTTTGATACCATTCGAAGGCCTGCAGCTTCCTTCCAATTTTGAATTGTTTCATCCTGTTCTGGATATGGTTCAAAGGCCACGAATGAGCGAATCCATTTCTGATAGAAGTTACGTTATTGTACGTTTGCTTGTCGAACCAGCAAACATAAAGTTCTGCTAGTTCGAGCATGTTCGTTAATAGAGACATGTAAGCTTTCATGTTGAATCTTTCCTCGTGTGCTAGTTTGTCAGTTAAGGTTATGCCCTTGGTTTCCACAAATTGCAATATACCGTCTAGGCCAGAAAGAACGTATCTGTCGGCTTTGATGAAGGGTACCTTGAGGGTTGGCGACATAGCTTCTGCGTTACTTCTTTCCTCGATCTGGTACTCCAAATGGCACATTCTCAAGAAGGCTTCTACTGCTAGACAGTTGGACAGATCTGGTAGAATCATTTGTTCATCTTTGTAGGGTTGGTAAAGTACGACATCTTCGGGCCAAGGTTCTTGTGACATACCAGAAATGGTTTTGCATACCTCGGTATGCGAGGAATGTTCTCGAGCTTCTTTGTTTACTATAGAGAAATCTAGAATCATCTCATTCAGAATTTTATCCTTTGCTTGAACTATTTCCCCATCTTTATCCACCAGTTGGTTTTTGATTTGCTTCATTTTTAAATTTATGATGGCCGAGTCAAAATTTTATTATCGCATGCTCAAAGCATACCTGACAGAATTGATTTATTTTGTCAAAATGAAGGCTAACCTCACAAAAGTTTTCTGTCAATATACAGGGTTAGTTGAAAGTCACGAACCAGTTTAATATACAAGGTGATCAAGATTTGATGACACAGGTAGCCACACTGACGAAAATGAAGTCTATAGGAACGCTAATTCTGCATCACGGAGAAAAAAATCACTAACCCTAAGTGAATATTTAATAGTGGCAAGTAAAAACTTGTATACTATATGGGACAAGGAAACAAGTTAATAACCACAAGAATATTTGTGTTCCTGAAAATGTTCACCTACCACTATTGACCGGTTTCATTAAATTTCAGAGTGATAACGGTTAGTGAACACATCACTTGTCATCAGTGACCTATTCAATTGTCATTAGTAACTCATTCACTTTCCATTAGTAACTTGTTCACTAGTCATTAGTGGCCTAATTACATGTCATAAGTGACTTATCTACCAGTCATCAGTGATTTATTTACTTGTCAATAGTGACTTATTTACTTGTCATTAGCTAGTATGAAAAGATACCTCCATTGTTCTCTGAAAAATTATAAAACCTTGGTAATAAGACAAAAACACATGCATTCAAAACATTTTATTATATAGGTATGATGAATCCAGAACATACAAAAAAGGTAAGGCTGACGACAAATATTGAGATACTATCGGTCATTTATGGTCCCGTTCGTCACTTGTCCAAATCAACGACGTCAAAAGGACGTCTTCCAAACGTCACATGGACAACAACTTTTGGGCGTCTGACGGGCGGTATTATCTGGACTTCAAACATTTGTTAATCGCATATAGAGTGTTGTCATTTGTACCTTGTTACAATGTTGCCCTCTCTCCAGTTATTGAGTTACCTCTATCATTAGGGTGGTTGATGAATATTTTATAATGGGCTTATATCACGAAAAAATTTTATTTCATAATTCGATAGAACTCACCCAAACTAGCTCACCACCACAAACCGTTTCTTGCTGTGAGCTCTCTACGTTTTATAAAAAATTATTGAAATCCCCGATTTTTCGGAACGCTGAAAACGAGGCGATGATGTGACGTCAAAACCCTAATACTGAAACAAGACTATGAGATGAATGATACATGATTTCTGAGTGAATTGGTGCGAGATCACAGTTGAAAGAATTAATATATCAGTTGCCTCAGTCTTCGTGGGGCGTTTGGTATTTTCTTTAGATAACTATGGCGAGATGAGGTTTCTACGTAATAAGAGGGTCCGTCTTCAGGAGGTACTATCATTTATGTCCAAAAATAAAACATTCCAGTCAATTTTTCGATCGAATTAGGTCGTCAATCATTATTTATGTATAAAAGGATCATTATAAACATGGTTTGAGTTAAAAGTTTTACTAAGGTGTACACGCCCATTGCGCCATATATTCTTGCAGAGAGATGGTGGAGGGGGGGGGGGGGGGTTACGATACATGTCTCCAGATGTGACGCCAACTGTTAATGTCTGCTCATTTTATTTTTTTGTTCATTACTTTACTTATGAAGATTCACACCTGTAATTGGGCTTTGCCTGTTGGATGTGATTGAAATAAATAAATGAAAAAAGTTGACAATCGCTGTGATCACAGTTGAAATTGAAAAGAAACTGAGTGTCATCTTATAGTATCTGATAGATAATTCCATTTGCTTCTTTGTTTTCCAAAATCGCATAATTTATCGCGGCGCTAAGGCTTCGAGCGTTTTTTGTCATTCAACCTGTATGATATCATGAAAAATCGACCCATTTTTGTTTCAATGAAAAGCACGACTCTGCCCAAAATGATGTTTGTCTTTCAAAATTGATGACTGACTGATAGCTCAAAAATATTGTTTCAGGCAATGAAGGTTTCGAGACCTTATTGTCCGCCCAAAACAGCGAAATGATGCTTTTATACAAGTGGAGGGAGCTAGTAGAAGGTTTGCTTCCCCCACCAGGCACCAGAGGAAGAAGATTTTGTTTCGCTGGCGCAAAAAACAAACAAGATATCGCTCACACCCAATACACTTTCAGGCAGTTAGAGTATATCGGATTGGTGCTGAATAAGATGTTGAATGTGAAGCAGCATATTTTACAGGCAAGAATAATAGTTATTTATTATACAATGTGGAAAAGTAGTAGATTTCAGATCCAGGTAGTGAGCTAAAATCAAATATTTTTCCCGTGTATAATACACTAGTTTTTTCTGTGACAGGACGAAGGACGAATCAATATCGAGAAGATATTATATTATATTGAGATCACAAAATTATCGGAGTGAGATTTGAAGTTTTTAACAGTGATGAGACCTGCGTTGCATCTTTATCATTCTTTTGAAGTGATCAAATATATACAGGGTGGCCCACGGTCGATGGTACCTTAGACGTATACGGAAAACGGTACATTGGATTATCCTGAAAATTTGGTTACTCTAATAAGCGTTTGTGATCTAACAATTCAAAATATTTTCAGCGATGCAGCGTTGCCACTTTTACCAAAAAGTAGCATCATCTTTGTTATTTCAAATGGAACACCCTGATGTATTTTATTGCTTTTTTAGATTTTTCTCGAAGAGCTGATTTCATCAATGCATCACACTTGGGGTCTAGCAGAAATTATTACAGAGATATAGGGTGTTCAAAATCGAGATTTTTCAACTTCAGGATTTTTTTGTGTCGAAACTATTCATCATTGGTCAAAACGGCTTACATGTCCCTATATTAACTTTTGATGAACTATCTACCGACATTTAATTGGAAAAAATACAGGATGGTCCAAGATTCAGAATTTTGATCACCCTGTATCTGTAATTAATTAAAATGTTGGCATGAAGATGTTTTTTTGAGGCGTAATATGCACTTTCCAAAGAGTTCTTAGAAGGATATTGAAAGTATTGTTTTTGTTCTTTTGTGCCCTTTCTTTGTTTGCCCCACCACAACGTCTCATGCTTACGTCACAATACGATGAATTCTGATTCGTTTTCGATTTTGTTTTTCTTGTTCGAAATTGGCATTCGCGTTTGCAGCGTGTCACGCTTACATCACGCTGCTAACGAACAGAAAGGAATTTGGTGAAGTTTATTGTGTTAGAAGACTTATTTAGTTTGTAATAATGACCATCAGAAGCAAGATGTGTTGTTCGGTGCCTCAGTGTAATCAATATATAAAAGTACGAATTCATCAATACACAGCTTCTCTGCAGTTGCGAAATTATGCATTGTGGAGAACATTTAGAAAATTGGGAAACCTATTCCCAATTATATGTCTGTGTGTAGTAAGCACTACTCAGAAACCGATTAAGAAGGTAATTTCATATCAAGAAAATATTTTTATTTTCAATCTATTTTTAATGCATTTTTCCATTCAAGGGAAATGCAAGAGTTCATTTTGACAAAAGGCTTCAGAAAAGTACCTCGAAAATGTTTTTTTACAGCGATTTAATGTGCGCAAGCCTAATTGAAAATGTTGTGTTGTGTCCATGAAAAGGCTTTAAAAAGAACTATGGAGAAGGTAGTTTTGTGACATATCAAGGACATCTCGATAATTGCCGCCTGCGGCGGACATTGGCTGTTCTATAAAAGTTCTATTCATGTGTGAACAGAACATCGCAGTGGAGGTTCAATGTCTCGAAATCTCGTACTTTTAACATCTCTGAGATGTTTTTGTGCTCGCTGGGAAAGCTTTCAAAATAAGCAGTTCTGACGACGAGCTATCAGATTCCATCCTATTATAGAGGCAGCAAACTCTGCAAGTTCAAAGTTACTGCCGCTGAACTCTGAATCTCAACAAGAATAGGAAAAATAATATATAATTTGAATATTATGCCACAACAAAGGGACAAATAGTATTAAGGAGGAGGTGTTCTCAGCCTATTTTGCAGATTTACAAAAACAAATACTCTACCCAGATAACACAGGATATCCTATGGATATCCTTCTCAAGTCCATTTCAGGTCGGGATATCCTGGGACATGAAATGGATATCCATAGGATATCCGTCAGAGGATATCAAATGGATATTCTGATGCGGATCACCTATGGACGTCCATAAGATGTTCGTTTAGCGAACAAAAATTGTTAATTGAGAATGGTTCAAAACAATACGAATCATCACAAATATCACATGCAAATCACATGTTCATTAGAAATTCAAAGGTAGTTTTCCATCATATAACTATTGTTATGTAGGTATAATATGTTTATAGCCACAATTAAGATATCCGATGCAAATATGAATTCATATAAATAACAACACCACAGTTTGGAATTTTTCTCTGTTGTTCAATGTTTTCGTACAAAAATATACAATCACTCGGAAATAGCTCTCATATATTTACTTTTTTGTGGTCTTCAGATGGACATCCATGAGATATTCATCCATGGATTTATAGCGGATATCCATCAGAAGATATCTTACCCAGATAGCACAAGACGTCTTTAAGGTCTGAATTATATCCTATCTTAGTCTGTACGTCTAACTCCCTGAATAAGACGTCTACAAGATGTCATCATTCAGACGTTTTGAAGATATCTGATTCTCACGTCCTGAATACGTCTTAAAGACATTGTAATAATACAAATAAGCAATAATGATATTTGGTATATTATAATAAGTATTAATCATAATGACTTCTAGTGTGTCATATCTGAACGTTCTCCACTCTCAGAATTCCTGAATTCCACACCTAGTTATGGTTCTATTCTCATAATATGCGTTAAACTTTCAATAAGAAATATAGGTATGATCATATTGATTCAGGCTAATAGAATATTTTCAATTTCATAATTTTTATAACTTCACCGTAATACATAGAGGTTATATAGATTGTTCAGAGTAAGTTATTTTATAAATCGGGTGGGATGATTTGAAAATACCGCCATGTCAAACGAAAGAGAGATCGTAGCGCCAGAGCCAGAACGGCGAAAGCCAGTACTATTTGATTGTTTATATTTTACATTGTTTGGTTTTGGTGATGGTGTTTATTGAGAGGTGTGTTTATGTTAATTTCGTTTTGAGTTCTCAATCATTCTCAGCTTTGATATTTGTGTATTTTTTAAATCCGTGTTTTCCAGTGGTTCATTGTGCATTGATTGAGGACAATAATATCTCTGATGTTTAACAGTAGAACACCTACCTACCTCTAGTTGGAATGTTGAACCTAAAACCTATACTAACATAAGCTGTAAGTTTTTATCATTATTGAACAAGAATTCTTATGATTTGGCCATTTAGCCTGTGCATTTCAATCTGTCTATCCTTTTTCAGTGATTCAGTGTCTCCAAAATGAAGCTGAGCTCATAAATGCGGGCCACCTGGTTTTGGCTGGTCAAATGGATGCAAATGATTGCATTGAAGTATAATAAGTATTATGCCTCATTATGTTTACAGTCCACTGTGTGTGTCAGGTAAGAAGAACTCTCCCTAATAATATTGGTAAACTCCTGAAACTCAACTCTATATCATTGTTTTCAGGAAGAATGTGGGATCTTCCAGAGATATAAATATGCTTGGTTGACACAAAAAGCAATCAACAGAGGGACTAATACAATCAGTATTCCTATAGATGAGATGCCCTGTTTTAAGAAAAAAATGAAGAGACCAGTTATATGAAACATAATGAATATTCTCAATTTTCCTATCACAAACAGGGTGGACGAGCAACTTCTTTTCTGGAAATGTCAAACCTGTCCTTGGTAGTTGTACTTTTCAAATAAATGTCACAAAGATCAACTATTTATTTGTGTTGTATGTACCTACATGTTTACTTCATAACTGGCACTTTAACCGAGGATGGCATTTTCAAACGGGACACCCCTCGGGACACCCTGTATTTTATTCCATAATCGGTTAAGGATTATCATAACGAATTCAACGATACTGTGTTTGATAGGATTTCTACAAACGATTAGGAAGATATTCACATTTCCATATCCTCAATGAGCATATGAAAACTTCGAATGCAAATATCTTCGTAATCGTTTGAAATAACCCTATCCAATCCGGTACCGTTGAATTCGTTATAATAGTTCCCAATTCATTATGGAATAATATACATGGTGTTCTATATTGTTAAGGATATTTAGTAAATATCCCTGAAAAATATCTCATGGATATTTGTGAACAATATCTTATGGATATCCCTGAAAAATGTCTTATGGATATTTGTGAACGATATCTTATGGATATCCCTGAAAAATGTCTTATGGATGTCCCTGAAGGATATCCTATAGAAGTCCAACTCCTTCCACTCGGCACGTCCATTGGACGTCCATAAGATATACATCGGATATCACTGGATATTCTCTGGATATCCCAAATATCCTAAATGGACGTCCAATGGATGTCCATCGAATGTCCGTGTGTTGACTGGGATACGGAGTAAGTATACTTATATCTACTCTACGTACTTGAATTTGAGTTCCAGCTAACATTGTCTTTAAAGAAGCTAAATGTGAGACACCGACCGAAAGGGGTCAAACCAATACCAAAAGTGAAGTTTCCAGATTTATGGAAGGGGCACTTGATCAAGACCTTCTAAAAGTCGTCACCATTTTTGGGTTGATCGGTGCTTTTTTAATTTTTGTTGTTATATGATATGAAGCTCGTAGGCAGAATATTGTTCCTAACACGTGCGCAAAGTACATTCTTCACACGCAAAAAATAAATAATATGATGTAGGTATATACCGAGATGTGACGATTTTGATAAATACACCGCCAGAGACAGAGATAATGGAAGAAGCTGCGAAAGTTGGATTTGTTTCCGGAAATTTCAAGAAAAAAGTATGAATTGGCATAAACGAAAAATTTATGGAATCTAAAAAAATACAGAAATAAAATCTTTTTCGGAAAGTGTACTTTTTTGAAATACTTTGAGGAACTAGGAAAGGCGTCTACTCTTTGGTCACAATATTCAATGTGGCATAGTGCCACATTATAAAATGAATGAATACCAATGAGCTACATCACTCGGATTCTTTGAATAAGTGCAGTTGTAGAAAAAGTATAGTGTGCAACATGTGGGGAAAAGCACTATTCTCACTCGTGTGTTTGCATCACTCACCCTTCAGGCTCCACAAACATTCACACTCGTGAGAAAAGTTTGACTTTTTCCACTTGTTGCACAATATACTATATATTTATATATCATATGTATATTTTCAATATTATAGAAGAGTTTCACCCTAATTTCAGGTTGACCACTGTATCTCAGAAGACACCGATCTAGCCTATCACCAACAAGATCACCTGGAAGATCTCATATTCATTCTAGTCACCATCATGGACCAAGCAAGGGACCAATACCTGACGACCCAGAAGAACCCAAACATAATAAAAAACCGACTGAAAATCAAATGCAACTTCAACAACTACACGTCGAAACTGGTCGAACTGATGAGAAAGGACAAAGAACTAGCGACTTTGAACTTCGAAGATGACTTGGTTCTGGTGAAAACCATCCTCAAGTGGTTATACCGAGGCATGGACCAAAACAAAAAGTGCCTGGGCCCAATCCTGAGACCATACCTCAACAAGATATTCACCGCTTCCCATGCTGCTTCATGGCACATAGAATCCATCAAGGCAAGGATGAACCAAGATGAGCTGACAGCCCTGGGGTGTTTCGCTAAGCTGGTGAACTCTGGTGAAATAACTCCGGCACAGGGCCTCATCGACTCAGTGAACAAACATTGGTCCTGGGCTGAGAGTATGTTGAATGTGGTGGAGAAGAATACGCTAAGAGTGGTGTTCGTTTCTGAGAGGGGGAAGGTTTATAGGCACATTTTGTCTCTGCCTTCGTACCAAAGGAACATGGTCGAGGGCGGGAGCAAAACTTTGGAGGTCAGAAGTGAGAGACGGGAGATCCAGAGGCAGAAGACGTTGCCTAATAGAAGTTACTTCAGTTCAATCCTCAATGAAAGTAAGATTATAGAATTAGACATAACATAAACAACACAATTTACATACTGTCTGTAGGTTAATCGAGGAGATTGTACATTCATCATTCCAGAATTTTTGGGATTTTCTCTACGCGTTTCTATAAAATGAAAATATGAATATAATTTCATAATACGTGTAGTAAGGACAAATCAGATGATTTGCCCCAAAATGTCACTGACCTCACTAGTCTGACTATACCACAATGCTTTCAATCATCGAAATAATTTCACAATCTGGTTAACTCACAGAACTGTTTCCACCTCTGTAAGATAAAACTTCATTGTTGAATTTTCGAATACTCTACTAAAATTTTTTTTACGATTCCATTTACATCGAAGGAAGTTTATATTAATCACCTACAAGTACATATCCTCTATACTTCTTGAATTCTCTCTTCCTATTTCAGTTATTTTTGACCGTTCCAAACGTATTTCTAATGTACCGTGCTACTTTCCATGCTCAGAACGATAACTGAATATTCCATTTTTATATTTTCTCACGTTGACTTCGTCACAGATTTCCGAGTTTCATTCAAATACATTTCTTGAATGTTAGTGATGAGATCCAATTCAAAACTTAATCAATGTGATTCATCCCAGATCTAGGTAACATCCCAATACATCGAGAAACCGTTGGGAAATGGTTGAGTAACCATCCTTTGAAAAACGGTGAATATGTCGCAGAAAGAATAGTTAGATTATCATGTTAAATATATGTTATTAATACGTATTTATATCACGTTATTATCATAATCAGATTTACAACGCTGAAAAATCAAAGAATGACGTATTTTCCCCCCGCTCATTCAATGTTGAATAAACGTTAGATAAACGTACATATATGCCCATTGGGATCCACTTCACAGAAACCTAAATACGTTGTTTTCTTTTAATTTTTTTTATTTTGATATTCCCTTTTCTGTAGATGGGAGTGGCAAAAATTCCAGACACTAGTAGAACGCAAATGATTTTTCACTAAATTCATTTATGACCTCTCAGAGCCCCAATTGATTGATTGTAATTATCACCCCAAGACATCACATATATCTGTTTATAATAGGGATACATGGACACATATCAAAAATATATTATCGATAATGAAAGGTTAACGAATGATTTCCACTCAGTGGAAAGAAATTCAAACTTTTTATCAGGATGAAATATTTATAACATTTCAATTCTGAGTAATCAAATCCTACCAAATTTAAATTTAATTTTTCAATCAAATTGTCGTGACCAGGTAATATTTAAGATTTACTTTGAATCTTCTTACATCATGTATATTTTTCAATTGATTCGGTAATGAATTGTATGAACTCATTCCATTATGAAATATAGATTGTTTGCGAATGTTCGACTTGAATGTATTTGCCTCGCGTGTGTTTTGTTACGGAGGCACTGATTTCCTCTGCTAGGAAACAATTATACAAGTTTGATCACAAAACTTACAATAGGGTATACGCGTGTGAAAATTTTACACTGGAATATATTTTTGTTCCATTACTCATATGTATAGATGTCGAATTATACATCCGAAAAACATTATTAAGCACCGAACATTGAATAATTTCTGATTGAAATTCATAATATTTGCAACTTTCCGACCAACAGCCGAACTGCAGCGATGATTTCCGACTGGATGTGGCTGTGGCTGTGTCATGTCAAACATTCATGTCCGAAAGATTGAAGATAATATAAGAAGAGAAAGTGAGGTTATGATTATCTGAGCTTGTAGTTTCTATAATCTATCTCAATTATATGATCTCAATATTCTGAATAATAATAACTGAATAATAAGCAAATATCTACAATAAAAATGATCAAACAGGACTTCTTTTTGCATGTTGTTTCAAATATATATTACCACCTATCAATTTATATCTCATATAGTTTTCCATATCTTCTTCAAGCTGAAAACGAAATCATATATTATAATTATTATTCTGCTAATAACATGAGGAACATAATCATTGATATATAATAAGTTTCACTAGGACATACTTGAACGTATACTCACTTCGAAATGGTCTTCACAAACAAATCCTCTGGTTTTCTCGGATAAATCATTTCTATTTATGGCTTGCAACCATAATTTTCTTTTCTCTTCATTTTTATCACTCGATCCCACTGGCAATGAAAGGAATATTTTTCCTGGTGATACTTTTGTTGATGAAAGGCATTGCGGCACTAAAGAGTATTTGGTATAAACATTATCAATTTCCATTTTCAAATTTCAAATTTCTGGCATTTAAAACTGTTTTCTCCTCCTACCTCTTCTTCTTCTTTTTTTTTCAATCTGAATCTTGTCATTCTGTCGCGCTAGTCTATGGCTTTGCGGCCTAATACTATGACGTCATAATATTAGTGATGGCCACTAACCCGTTTTCCTGTGACTTCATATTTAGCCTCATTTAAATGAAATTATTTAGAGTCACAAGCAAATTTGAGATTAATGAATGATATCCAATGTTATTATAAGGAAGAATGAATATAATTTCGATTAAACAAAAAATCATGCGTATTCCTTATTGTTGCAGAATGCAAGGAATCTGATACAGACTCAATACCACAACACGACTTCCTAAAGAATTCCAGTCCTCTCAGCTTAGTTCTCAACAAAAAACATAGGGGAGGAGAACATAGAGGAGGAGGTGACATTTTCAGTACGTTGGCATCGATGCAAAAACTAAGTGTGAGTTTGATTCAAATAAGACATTTAGTAGAGCAGTTGAAGGAATTGGGGTGGAAATAATTCCCACAAAAACGCAGTTACCATTTTCTGAAGCCTCATTCGACCCCTCACACTATATTGAAAATATAGATGGATTCACTCATGCAAAAATGTTTCAATGCAACTTTTCATATTTCAGGTGCCCAAACCGAAATGATTGTTTCACAACTCAACACATGTTCCGCTACCTATGTTAGGATCTTCAGCATAAGATTCAAACGAATTTCAATATCTTCCTGAAAATGATAATATGGAAGCTGATCTCGAAATTTTTGTCGAGGAGTGATTGAAACTATTCGTGATCGTATGTGATCGTGAATCCAGGTATACCTAATATAGTGAATTAAAAGCAGCGATGGAAGATAACAAATGTATATTATGTTCATCAAGTACTGATCCTAGTTCGAATTGTGTTAAATTGACTGCTGAAGGTGTCCAAGGAATTATAAGTGCTAGCAAGCAGCAGCAAGACAAAATAATTGAACTCTTGGAACCAGTGCCTATTCATCCTCTAATTGTTCACGTCGAATGTCGTCGTGTGTACGTGAATCCGAACAAGATAAAGAGTGATCTCAGGTTTCAATCAAATCCTGATAGAGAAGCATCAACTAGTAGCAGCAGCAGCAGCAGCAGCAGCAGCAGCAGCAGCAGCAACAGAGCTTTGCGATCTGAGCTGCCGACATTCGCATTCAAAGATAATTTCATGTTTTGTGGCCAATTCATCAAGGAAACTGAGAAAATAATTGAATCTGCAATCACCAGTGCGAACTTTCACGTTTCTTCAAACTATTACTGATGTGTGTGATGCACATTCTTGGTCAGCTAATGTCCTTGCACGTCTTCTTTCCGTTATCGATACTTGCCAGCAGCAGATGCTTTATATAATCAGAAATGTAGTGTGAATTTTGGAAAAGGTGACTCTATTCCTAAGAAACATCAAAATGATATTCCCAATGAACAGACGAAGATAGCAAGACGTCCTTTCGATAAAAACAAGGAAGATGTTTTTTTAGAAATATGCAGGTGGCTCAAGGAAAATGATAAACCAATTTCAGTTCAGGAGTTGCTGGACAAGATTGCAGAGCTGCTGCCAGAAAATACCGAACCTTACATTGCTCGTCGTATGCAACAAAAATTAGAAGAATATTTCTCGGATGACATTATGATATTGAGAGAAGAAGGTAGATCGTTACAGGGGAAACAGTTGCTAATTAAATTTCTGATTATCAGCGACAAGAGTGTTCAGAAGATCCACATGCTGAAAAATGTGGGATAGTTGAATCAACAGCTAAACTGATTAAGAATGAAATCAAGTTGATAAGAACATCCTTAGCGTTTCATTCATCACCAGAAGAAATAAGTTCCGAGCAGGAAAATAGTAAGCTTTTACCCGACATTTTGAAAACATTCTTGGATATAATAATCAACAAAAAATCCTCAAGTTTGAAAAAAAAATCAATTGGACAGGCACTAATGCAAGCTGAAAGGCCACGATCTATCATAAGTGCAATTCGTCTAGCTGTTGGTGTGCAGTTTCATCGAGATTTTCGATCTCGGTTACTTGTCGATGAACTTCATAAGCTTGGGTTTTCTGTATTATATGATGAAGTACAGAAGTACTTGCAATCATCTATCATGGAGACAAGCCACCCTGAAGATTGGGGTTGTAAAAAAGTTGATGGACACTTTCAGCCTATCACATGTGAAATGAGTCCTGCACCACAATCGTTGTTGAATATGATTCGTTGTTCTTGCAGAACTGAAGTAGATATGATCCTTGTGGAACCAGATGTAAATGAATGAACTTCTGTTACATGCCAAATATGCCATTTTTATTAGGTTTATGATTTATACGCGTATTAACGAATTAACGAATATTGAAAACACTGTATTTTTATGTTGTACATACACAGGTATTATTCTATACATTTTTACATGTTTTTACATGTGTTATTCTATGCATTCTGAGCTAAGAGAAGCAAAAAAAGAATTTGTGGGAATTATAGTCATTATATCCAAATAACGGACCTTACCCGTGGATAATTTTTAAGTGTTTTTTTTTCATAGGTGTCTCGGGGGGGTCACTGGGAGTGTAAGTTCAAAATGGCGACCAAATCAAGCTTTTTCAACTTTACGGCATAAATGAACAGAAACAAACTTGTAGAGCATCAAATTTTGGACAAATTTTGTCTTCACCTGTTTTTCGGAAAATCGATATTTTCGGAATTAAACCTAAAAAAACGGCTCATTCGAAATATCATCATCTCGTTTATTCTCAACTTTACACCATAAATGAGAAGAAACAAACTTGTAGAGAATCAAATTTTGGACAAATTTGGTCTCCACCTGTTTTTCCGAAAATCGATATTTTCGGAATTTAACCAGAAAATATGTACCCACTGAAATGTTCTGTCTAATGCCACAACTGCGCTGGGCAGACTTGCGATAACGTCACACAATTGCGAGCCGTCGATGACAAAGACAGTGATAATGACAACGACATCGACGATCCCGCACCATTAACACTGAACCTTAACGAACGTGAAACTGGACATTACCAATTGACCGAAGAAGAAAGAGAGGATATGGATTTGCCAGGAACATCAGCTAAGAAACTAAAAAAAAAATAGTTCCGGAACCTTATTTTCACACCGACATGACAGACAAGCTACCTGCGCGGAATAACCTCTTCATTTATGCCGTAAAATGCGAAGCATTGGAGATAATGGTAATCTTTCGAATTTGTCGCTTTTTTCAGGTTTAATTCCCAAAATATCGATTTTTGGAACAAAAACGTAGTAACCAAAATGGTTTAGAATTTGATTTTCCACAAGTTTAGTCCTCCTCATTTATGCCGTAAAGTTGAAAATAAACGAGATAATGAAAATATTTCGAATTTGTCGCTTTTTTCAGGTTTAATTTACAAAATATCGATCCTATCAGAAAAATTGTGGAGACCAAACTTGTAGAGAACCGAATTTACTACAATTTTTATTGTCAAACTTTTTCTGTGAAATCAAAAATGGCCGTTTTTTAACAAAAAAAAAACATACGCAAAAGCTTGATTTGGTCGCCATTTTGAATTTACACTCCCAGTGACCCCTCCGAGACACCCATGAAAAAAAAAACACCAAAAAATTATTCACGGGTCAAAGTCTATAATGACTGGACTATAGTTATTTGTTTTACTATGGCAGCAAAGTAGTAGATGACTGCCGCGGCTGATAGTTTATAGCCGATAGAAAGTACGCCTCTCTTGCCTGTGCCAGAGAAAAGCCACTTTCTATGCCCCTTGAGGAAAAAACATATTTTAACCATTGTCTATCCCATCTCACAATGCGATGTATAAAATATTAAAATTGAACCACCTCTTAACTCCTTTGTTTTTAGAGATATGAAAATATGTTGAATAAAAAAGTTGTTTGAAACGACCCAAACTTCTTTTTTGTGTAGTTGTTTTATATATAGGGTCATCAGTTTTTCCGGAAAGGCGCAATCAACTCTGATTTTTTTAATGGAAAACCGTATATATTTTTTTATACAGGGTGTTTCATGAGGAGACTCACATAGCCAAATGGTTAATAGGGGAAATCAAGACGAGTTGATGTATATATATGAAAACATTTTTTGACCCTCCATAACGAAGATACAGGGTATTATGTGAAATTGCTATATAACTTTGATGGTCGATATTACAGAATTTATTGGTCGTAATCTGCTGAAATTTGGCAGCAACGTACCTCTACTGAAACTTTTCAAGATAACATATTATGAAAAAGATATCCAGGTCCGGACTTGGTAAAATTTTATATTTCATTGTTATGTCAAAAAAGTTCACTTTGCGATCACTTTTCTCAAAAAATGCCATCAGATTCAGAAATATCAGACAAAATGCTATGAGAACTGCTCTTCAATTCACACGGCACACTTTGACCGGTTCAACAAAAAAATATGGAACAAAATCGTTCGAATGAATTTTCAATTTCGACCTGGCTGATAACTCTCAACTTTTAACTGGATTCGTGTGAATTGATTTTTTGTACATTTTTATTGTATAAAAATTGACAGAAGAGATTAGTACTGATTCTTTAATGATTTGACATGTTAGTTTTTGACCGAACTTCTAGATAGATATGATTACTCGTGACTATAAATTTATCATAAAGTGGGCCCTGTTTTTATTTTATGTAACATGACGTTTGTTGATATAGGTAAACACTGGTAATCGAAATATTCTCACACTCTAGGTGCCACTTATCATATTCCAAATGCTGAAGAAGACGATTAGACGAAAATGTTTAATACCATAGAATGTTCCCAGACCCAGTAACACCTTCACGAACATTAGGAATTTTGAATGAATAGCAAATGCATATCCTTATATCACTTGCAGAAGTGTATCAATAACAAAAAATGGAGCTAAGTTTATGCGTGATGGCATAACTAATTTGATAAATCATCATAATATGGGCACATGAATCCTCATGTTGTAATTTCATCAGTTGGTACCTACCTAGTACTAGCCTAGTACCTACCTATCAGGTCGGATTATCAACAAACGTTACGTCTCGTCACACAAATGAAAAAACGGGCCTACTCGATATCTCACTTCAAGCGACACCAATAAAACAAAGTCAGGAATAATAATATCTATCTGGAATTCCGATGAAAAAATATCGTGTTTTTCTTCTCGTCTATTCTTCTGTCAATTACTTTTCAACAAAAATTTAGGAAAAATCAATTCACATGATACCAGTTGAAAGTTGACAGTTATCAGCCATGTCGAAATTTAAAATTCATTCGAACGATTTTGTTCTATATTATTTCATTGAACCGGACAAAGTGTACCGTGTGAATTGAAGAGCAGTTCGCATAGAATTTTGTCTGATCTTTCTGAATCTGATGAAATTTTTCGAGAAAAGTGGCCACAAAGTGAACTTTTTTGATATAACAATAAAACATAAAATTTTCCCAAGTCCGGACCTGGATATTTTTTTCCATAATATGTCATCTTGAATAGTTTCAGTAGTGATACGTCGCTGTCAAATTTCAGTAGATTACGACGAATCATTTCTGTACTATCGACGATCAAAGTTATATAGCAATTTCACATAATACCCTGTATCTTCGTTATGGAGGGTCAAAAAATGTTTTCATATATATACATCAACTCGTCTTGATTTCCCCTATCAACCATTCGGCTATGTGAGTCTGCTCATGAAACACCCTGTATATCGATAGAGCCTTCCATTTTGATTTCAAAAGTATAAATGAGTTGCATATTTGGATGAAAAATTGTTGAGTTATCAATAATGAATGTTTACCAAAATATCGCAACTTCCATTCGAACAGTCAATTCGTATATTTTCTTGTTGAGATTGAGCGAAAACAATAAATAAACATATCTTCAAAGCCCATTATTCCAATTGCGATAGTTTGGTGAAGGTTAATCATTAATAATTCAACAAATCTTCATCCAAATATCCAACTCATCCATATTTTTGAATTCATGAAGAAGGCTTTCTCTTTTGTGAATATATAGGGTGTTCTATTTGAAAAATCAGAGTTTATGTCCTTTGAATTAAATATAAAACAACATACACATAATAAAAGTTTTCAATGACTTCATCTGTTTACATCATGCCATGAACAGAGACAACTGTGGGAAAAAATCAACTTTAGCAAGTTCCTGATTCATGTTGGCGTAACTTTGGAAATCCAACGTTTTCTATCACGTGCATCCCTTGAGTGACTATTTCCTGGAATTTCAGGTTTTTCAAGAAGTAGCATCATCTTTACCTCCAGGAGACCGATTCGAACTAGCAGAACTCGTTCAACATATACAGTCATCCAAGTCAAGAAAATCATCTACAAAGAGATGGTCTGGTACCTTGCCGAAAATGAACGAAAAGAACAGAATTGAGTTGAAAAACGAGTCATCTCAGAAGTACACACCCAAAGAGGAAAGTGCCGGTATTCAAATCAGAAAAATCGAAGCTGATAATAGTGTGAGAAATTCCAGAAACAGAAATAATGCCCTGATAGAAAGTTGTAGAGCTGCTAGAATCAGGGAGGATAGTGGTGTTTTTTATTTACACGACAGTTTCAAGATAAAGTCATTGTTGAGTAAAAGCGATTCTTTCAAATATAGTTAAGCTGCTCAACCACTTTGGAGTGCACAGGATTTTACGCTTTCAACACTAATTACCTCGAAAACTAAATGATATATTGGAAATTTTGAAACAAAATCTTGAATCAGATATTGTTCTTTGATGAACGGTGCCCTCCTGTGGGGGGGGGGGGGGCGAAATGATAATTTTTTTCAAAAGGAACACCCAATATTTCAAAAGTGCTTTCTGTTGATTGAAAAGAAAATAATTTCAATAGATTCCATGACATAATACCTACTGGATGAATCGATGGAATAAAACTTAGTGATTAATTGGAATTTTCGTCATGAAATCATCTAATTCAACTATAATTGAGCTGAAATTCAAAGAGATAATTAAACTACCACAATTTCGATCAACTTCATATTATCCTTCGTCACATCTTCACGCTCCCAGTAAATGGAATGGAGATATAATGATTTGGAGGCCACCTTTCGAAGGAGAACAACATCTCATTCAAGATTGGTATTGGTATTGGTATTGGTAGGTTGGATGGTGACAGATGCGCTGCGACCTAATTAGATCTATTGTGCCCCATCTGCTCCTGCTATATCAATGATTTCTTGTTCATAGCAGCCCCTCGCCCAGATAGCACACACTCGCCTAAGGTCATCCTCAATGTGTCGCCAAACGCCTGGAGAGGACGTTCTATTTTCTACAACCTAAGAACATCATCAGGCGTAAATTTAGTGCTGTAATTGTCCTAAATGAGTTCTTTCAGTGACAGCCTGAGGATGCAAAGAATTTCGTGCCTACGGACGTCTTCAGATGACATTCCATGAAATAACGTGTCATCGAAGACAAAAGGAAGAAGAAGAAGAACTAGAATTGAGGTTATGTCTCATGATAGTCATGATTTGTTCAAGATACATCATAATATATCAATGATTATATCAAAATTATTAGAGTATTCATTGAATACCTTCATCAAATTCCTATTTCACAAAATGATTGCGAGAAGAACTTATTGCACATAATTAAAAGATAACAATAACAAAAGGATGATAATCTCTGTTAATGACATTTCTCTCAGGTAGCAAGAAACAATGGTGAGTAAATACTAAATAGAATCATTGATAGTACCGGACATGAAATATTGATACATTCATATACATTATTTATTGTTTCAGGAGGTTATTGAGAACACAAACTTGATGATATCATCATAGCAAACATGTTTTATTCCAAGATAGCTTTGCTTCTTCGGAATCTATAAAATATTGTATGGAAGCTTGAACTTTCAGTAAGAATTCAATTAAGGTAGGTACCTGAATCAAATCATTGATATAGTAGGTACTAGACATAAAATGTTAATAGGTTAATTATTTGATTCAGATGAAGTTATTGAGAACACAAGATTGATGATGTCATCAGAGCAGATATGTTTCATTCCAAGATATTTTGGCTTCTTCGAAATCTATGTGAGATTGCGTATGCATGTTTGCACTTTCAGTATATTCAAGAAAGGTAGGTACCTAACTCAAATCATTGATATAGTAGGGACTGGAACATGAAATATTAATAGGTACATTATCTGTTTCAGGAGGTTATTGATAACACAAAATGATGATATCATCAGAGCAGAGATATTTTATTCCAAGATATTTTGGCTTCTTTGGAAATTATGAAAGATTGTACATATGCAGACTTGAACTTTCAGTAGATTCAATAATGGTTGGTACTATAACTACATAAATCATATCATTGATAGTAAGTACTGGACATGAAATATTAATACATTGTTTGTTTCAGAAGGTTATGCAAAACACAAACCTGATGATATTTTCATTCCAAGATAGTTTTGCTTCTTCAGAATCTATAAATTGCATGAAGGCTTCAACTTCCAGTTGATTATTCTGCATCAGGAATGTCCAGAGTTCAGAAATCAAAAACAACATGGAGAAATATAACTATCAATAGACAATAACTTCTAGTAGTGCTCAACAAGAAGCTGAAATACATTTCTTTGAAAAGGAAATTGAAATTTTTCAGAATAAGTTATAAATAATAGAATGTAAGTTTTTCATTTGGTTTTTCATTTGAACCTATTATAAATAGAGGGAAATTTTGCAAATATCATGAGATCCATATTATTTTGAAGAAATTATCATTTGCATAATACAAGGTGAGTCAATAGTGTGTTATCCTTGTATATTAGCCAAACCATCAGATACATAGAGAAAATTCAAGTACAACAGTAATAGGGTTTCATGAGAACTTTCACATTAAATTGTTTTCATATATATCTGTAGGGTGTTCGAATTCCAAGATATATTGACTGATGATTGTTTTTTTCCAAATGGGACACCCTGTATACTATTGCATTTTCAGGTTCTCCCTGAAGAGCTGATTCCATCAATGTATCACACTTGGGGTCTAGCGGGAATGATTACAGAGATATAGGGTGTTCAAAAACAAGATTTTTCAATTTTAGGATTTTTTTTTGTGGAAACTATTCAATATTGGTCAAAACGGCTCATATATCCTTATAAACTTTCGATTTACTATCTACTGACATTCAATCGGAACAAATAGAGGGTGGGTTAACATTCAGAATACTGATCAGATTGTATATCTGTTCCAAATAAATATCAGTAGATAGCTAATCAAAAGTTATGACAGGAACATGTGAGCCGTTTTGACCATTAATGAATAGTTTCGACACAAAAAATCCTACATTTGAAGAATCTCAATTGTCAACACCCTACATCTCTGTAATAATTCCCACTAGACACAAAGTGTGATGCATTGATGGAATCAACTCTTCAGGGAAAACTCAAAAATGCAATAATATACAAGGTGTTCCATTGAAAAAAACCAATCATCAACCGATATCTTGAAATTCGAACACCCTATAGATATGAGAACAACTTTAGGTGATTGTTCTTATGAAACCCTATTACTGTTGTACTTGAATTTTCATTTTATTTATCTGACGGTTTGGCTAATATCGGAGGAGAACACACTATAGTGACTCATTCTGTATACAAATAATATTCTCCCATAAATCTTGAACCTCCTTGAAACATCATCAAAAACCGCCTCAAGTTGTTACCATGATGTCCTGAGGTTGTCTCAAAAGATTTTATAGGGATGTTCTGAGACGTTATTAGTATGTAGAGAATGGTAACAGGAGGACGTCTTGAGAATGTCCTCAGGCTCGCTCTCGACGTCCTGAGGACATGATTGTGAACGCCTCAGAAGGGCCTCAAAAGGAATTTGTGCTATCTGGGCGAGATTCAATTCCTTCAGGAATTTGAGGATTTTGAGAGAGTCTAGCTGTGGTATTTCTTCCACAGTCAGCTGGTGTGTTCCCAGTGTGTTCAATCTTTTATGATGTACAGCGTCACACTCCATCAGTATGGGATGGGGTGTTTCTGGTTCTTCCTCACAGAATCTGCAGGTACCGTCCTCCTGTAAGCCTAGCTTCCTTAGGTGTTCTTTGAGTCTGCAATGCCCCGTTAGAAATCCCGTTATTGCTTTGAGACTTCCTTTGCTGAGGTTTGTCAGTGTCTCATTCAAGATTATGTTTCGAAGTTTCCAATATCTTATTTAGTTTTCGAGATATTGAGTGTTTATAGCATGAAATCCATCCGCCTTTTGAAGTTATTATTCCCAGAAGATGAATATTTATTGTCTCATAACGAAGCTTTTTCATAGCCCAGATCAAATTTTGGTTCATTAAAGAGTGATACAATGGTCCCTCCCTCCTCTAATTTTTTGAACGGGTTCACTGAAAACATTGTAACATGGGATAATGAAATTGATATATGAATACTATATTTTGGTGTGATATTGATAAATGTAAATTTCAAGATGGCGACTGAGCTCCAATTGAGACAAAAAAGGAGGGGCCTTGTGACACATCTTTTGAAGCTCCTGACGAATACTTCACAACCCTAGAGTATAAAGTAAATATTCCCATCTAGTACAAAATGGCGGAACATTTAATAGTTTCCTGAATATAAACACATTAATATCGATATTGTATCCCAACAAGATGTAGCACCATCACATTACTACCCGCATTCTCATATGTTTATCGCTCACTCAGCTGCAAAACTATTTTAGAAATGATGATATCATAATATATATGTGTATTGTGTATACGAGTAGTAAGGTACTTATTATTGTTATAATAAAATTATACTTTAGTTTGTCTCAAACTATAGCAATCTGTGGTTTTATTTTGTTTTGCACAACCCCAGTTTTTGAGACAACAGTGATAATACTTCGATGGAACAGATAATTCTTCGGTTCATGTTCGTTCACGTATGCCTCACTTCGTGCAGAATGATCCAATCGAAGATTCGTTCGAAGAAGCTTATGACATTTGACTTTATTTCAGTCACATGGCTCTAGCTGGCAGCAGCATACAATGTTTTATCTGATGGCATGTCATAATGACAACGTTATGTCACTCAATTTTGATGACATAAGGAAGCTCATTATGGGACTAAGTACCATAATGAAATTCTATAAGGAAAACATGTAATGGTTTGATCAAAAAAGTTTATTCAAAATGCATAACTATGTACAAAACTATTTATTATAAATGGTAAAAGAACAATTACTACAATTTGTAATATTAATATAATGGCGAAGCACAGCTCACTCACCTACTAATATTTGAAACTACACAATACTTACTCCTTTAAAAATAGTTGTCATTGTGACATGTCGAAAATGCAGTTTTTAATTTTTCGAAAATGTATTGATATAAATGCCATCAGATAAAATTTTGTATGTAATACGAACATAAACAATCATTATGGCACACGCCGTGTTATCGGACTCGGCTACGCCTCGCCCGATAACAATCACGACTTGTACCATAATGATCGTCTTTATGATCCTTATTACATAAATTACTATTGTCGCGATCTTTTATGGCACTACCTTAGATTTATGACAGTAGATGGAGATAACATGACTACAATAACATCATGTAATACCCTGCGGTTGTATCTGGCTTGTGATTGGTCAGATTATATGTGATGAGTGAAATAGTCAGTGTGAGACCATGGGTATTCCAGATTTGTCAAACAATGCTATTTTTTCTGCAACCGATACAATTAACTCGAATGAATATGTGGAGTAACCACAAATACCGTGCCATATGTGTGCAATGCAACAAATAATCTGTGTGATGAGAATACTCTACCTGCATTAACAATATTGAACCCAATAATTGAACATATTGTAGGGAAGTGAGAAGCTTCTTGCAAGAGCAACACCAAAGGGTTATAGCCGGGAATCCGAACAGATTGCTTAACCAAATAGAATTCAGACTGTGATGCCTTGAAAAATGTTCAGGTCAACCAATAAGAACTTCAAAAGTGTTTGAATTCTTTTAAATCATGTGCAACGCCACTATATCCTTCTGCGATTCGAATGGAAGACATGTCTGCATGGATTAATTAAAGATTGAGTTAAGTATAATATTATGTTCTTTAATGGTTTTTGAAAATTTGAATATTCTGAAGATGGTTTGTTCTTTTCACATGCAACTAAAAATATGTCAATCAAAAATAAGGACTCATCTTCTGAAAAACTACTTACCGTTTCTGAAATTGAATGGACTTTTTATGAAATTCAACTCACCGATTCGGAAATTGAGTTTACCTTTTCTGAAGTCGAACTAACCAACTCTGAAATCGAGTTTACCTTCTCCGAAATACAACTAACCGATTCCGAAATTAAAGTTGAAATGGTATATATCTACTTACTAATACTATTATAATAAGGGTCTTTTTATAATCTGCCAAGTTAGTCACATTGGTGGTTACTTCACATATCATGTTAGTAAATTCTTCTGGTTGCAGACAAAATAACATGTTTTTAGCTCGCAAATTTTGCTTTCGCTCGGCTTCGCTAGACGCTACGCCTTGCAAATGCAAAATTCGCTCGTCAAATAAATGATATATCGTTGAAAAGGCATTTCTATACTGAATCGTAATTCCTATAAAACAGATAAAGAGATTGGATGTACTTCCGGTCAAACCGGAAGTGTCATATTTGATCTGACACTAGGGACATTATACACTCATGAAATGGAATCGATGAACCAAATTTGAAACATCCATACAAAATAGCAACGATGATACAGGGGGGTAAACCGGATGGCGATTTTACTAAATATACTGCACGCTAGCACAAACCACGCCCACCATAATACGTCATATCTCCAAACATTACCGATATACTCGGAGTCAGCACATCGCACTAAATATACTGTGCTCCAACGCAAGAATACACTCTTTAGTCTTTATGATTTTGACACGAATTCGACTGAAGCTCTCTCGTTGTTTATCTCTTGTACGCAGTAAATTCATATACCCAAGTGGTCTACTGGTTAGCGCTGTCGACTTTCAGTCTGAAGGTCCATGGTTCGAATCGCTGTGAACTTGAACTTTTTTTTGCAACTTTTTTTTTTCACCAATGTTTTTTCATTCTAGTTTTCTTTTTTCAGAAAATATTTGAAGTCAAATAGGTTAGTGCGTTCAGGCTGAAGAGTCTCATTTTATTCAATTTTGTTGAAGTACTTAACTTTTGAAATATATTATTAATCAATGTGTTTCTACACTCCATTCGGTTTTCCTTCCTCAAAAATATTACAATCAGGGATAGGTTAGTTCGTTAAGGATAAATAGTCTCTGAGTTTTGCCTAAGTTTTTCGAAGATGAGATGTTACGGTGGACGTGGTTTGTGCTAGCGTACAGTATATTTAGTAAAATCGCAACCGGTTGTGGGTAACAGGTATACCAAGGTTCATACATGATACTCACTCTTCTTGGATACCCTGTAAATGTGGTGGAAATGATGAATCAAAGTGTGACAGGAAGAATGATTTCAACGTCAGTTTATTTTCTCTTTCCTCCAACAGAAAATCAATTTCCATAAATATTTGAAAATCTTCACTTCAAGATATACAATGCACAATCTGATACCAACTGCAATGAAAATCACATCCAACATGAAATATTCGATCCACGATACATCCACAGTTGGACTCCTGAGATGTTTCGTCCCTTTATGCCTGAGGACGTACTCTATCCACCAGATCGCTCTGTCCAAGGACTTCATGGGTTGGTCAACCCACAATGATGCCAATTTTTTCATGTTGTTTCTGTACCTGTGAAACAAATTCAGCAATTAGGAATGGAGTATATTTATTGTAGGATTCTTACAGGGTGGTCCTTCTAGTTAAGAGTATAGTAGATTCTTTGCTTCAATGAAATATTGATATAATGAGATATACAAGGGCAATGGGAAAATGTGGGAAATCTCTAAGATTCAGATACTACCTGAAAAAATGAGACGACGAGTTCATATGAACATATTAGTCATAACACGTTTCTTTTTCGAAATACAAGGCGTTGAAATTGGAAATAATCGTGAAATTGATGTTTTGATAAATACCTTGTATGAGCTATCTATACGGCAAAAGTTAGTGTGTCATGTGAATGAAATGTGACAATGTCGTTCATGTTTCTAATTTTTTTCTACGTCTTCTAATCTACATTCATACCATTCATTAACTTTCAACAGATATAATTTCATTAGGAAATGGGAAAATAGGAAATTTGTGTCATATAGTGAGAATATTCTGCGAATATTCAAATATTCTGAAAATATTCAAATATTCTTGGAGAATATCTCATGAATGACATCGTGCTAGCAAATTTGTTTATACGTTCTTAGTATTTCGGAAGTTTCATATTCAAAAATAAAGTTTATCGGTATTGAGAATATTACCTCACTGTGACCAACTCCTGTTATACAGTGTCATTCATAAAGTCGGCATCATATGGGAAAAACTTTTATTAATGACTTATTTTGTAATTCGAGTTCGACGTTGAGTTTTGCTTCAAAAAAGATGGGAAATGGCCTACTCAATCGGGGTCACGTGACTTCCGCTACATGTCAAAAGTGACATTTTTTCAAATTAATCGCTTATTTGTTCGAAAATCGAAAAAGTTTACTTGAAAAAGTTGTTTCTATTTCAATTTCACACATGCTTCTCGAATTTGATCCTTCTATTGCAACTTTCAGATTTTGATTTTTTATTAATTTTTCGAGATTTCTGTAATATTTGAAGAATTTTTAATTCCACGAAACTACTTCATACCAGTAGCTTTTTCATGCTACTTACTTTCAATTACTTATTATCACTGATTATGGACAGAAATATGATTTTCTTCAGAAAATGATAATACCCGCTTCCAAATTCTGTTATGTCTGATGCAAAGTTGATATATCGTCAAGCATTTAGAAACGAAATGAATGTCGTTTCTAAATGCTTGACTCAAACATAACAGAATTTTGATGTTATGTTTGTATCAAAAACAGAATTTTGAAGCGGAGATTATCATTTTCTGAAGAAAATCATATTTTTGTCGATAATCAATGATAATCAGTAATTAGAAAGTTAGTAGCATGATGAAGCTACTGGTATGAAGTAGTTTCATCGAATTTACAATTATTTTAATATTACAGAAATTTCGAAAATTTTTAAAAAATATCGAAATCTAAAAAATTTAATAGAAAGATAAAATCCGAGTTACACAGGTAAAATCTAAATAAAAACAACTTTTTCAAGTAAACTTTTTCGATATTCGAACAAATAAGCCTTTTTTCAGCGATTAATTTGAAAAAATGTCACTTTTGACATGTAGCGAAAGTCACGTGACCCCCGATTGAGTATTTCTCATCTTTTTCGAAGCAAAACTCAACTTCCAACTCGAATTTTAAAATAAGTCATTAATTAAAGTTTTTCCCATATGATGCCGACTTTATGAATGACACTGTATAGAGTGTTCAAGAAATATACCCGGGATAATGTTAAATTAGGAGATGCTGATGAATTTTTGAATATAATATGACATTTGAAATCTCAGTAAGATTTTTCGAACTCCTATAGAAAACGCTAAACTTTTTCCAGGTACTCACTTGGGATTTTCTGCAACCTCAATTATTTTTTCCTTCACCTCCTCCTTAGTCATTGTGAGATAGTCAATACCTAAAGCTACCTCGAATTCTTGCAATCTTTTGATATTCATAGTTTGGTCAGCAATAAATGGAATACCAACCATAGGAACTCCTCTTGAAACAGCCTCTTCAATCGATTGAAGTCCGCATTGGGTTAGAAAAACTTTGACATTAGGATGTGCTGTAACAGAAAATCAATCATCAATACCGCGGAAGTGGAATAAAAGGATTTTCCTACGACCACCTATGAAAACAGCACAAAACACATTGATTTGTTATTGAGAAAGTGACTCGTTTCACTATGACAACATATAACTGCAAAACTCACATGGGTGGAAATATTCGAAAATCGCACAGTAACAGGGTCTATAGATTATGATGTACCAATGAATGATTATTATGCTGAATTATGGTAAGTTGAGTTATGGTCAAGTCAATGGAAAGTTGATGTCGATTTAACATGTGAGTTCAAATCAAATCAAATCAAAATTTGCTTTATTGTCGGAAGAAAGGTGATTCTCATTGACAAAGCCTGTATAGGTTAAAAAGAAAACATGATCAAAGGTTTGGGATAACAAATACATAAATATTATAAGTCGAGAAAAACAATATTTGGAGCAGTGAGCTCTATCACAAAATAGTGCAATAAATAAAATAACATATAACAAAATAGTGCGTCAATGGCTAACTAACAAACTGAATCACAACATAAATGTATAAATAAAATAACATAAAATGAAAGAAGATAAAATAAAATGAAATAATATAAGTCTAGAGTCTAGATATAAATCAAATGAATCTAGACTCGAGTCTAGATATAAAATAAAGTAAATGGTTAGGAATCTTGATAAAATTCGGTCAAACTATAATAAGCCTTCACAATCAGAAACTTTCTGACTTGTTTTCTGAACTTAAGTTCATTGTCAATTTCCCGAAGGTATATAGGCAGATGATTAAACATTTTCTTGCTCTCATAAATTAATGAGTTCTTAGTCAGAGCCGATGTGGGAATGGGAAGTTTGATACAATTTGAAGAGTTGCGGGTTTTATGTGTTGGTGTAACAAATCTGAAATCTTTATATTTCTTATGGACTAAGCAAACAGTTTCCAAAATGAAGATGCAAGCTAATGTCAATATTCCATGAACTAGAAACAATGATCTGCATGAATCCATCACCCTAGCTTTACACATATATCTCAATGCTCTCTTTTGTAAAACGAAAATTGAATTGAATGAATGGTCAGTACAAGTCCCCCAGAAACAAATGCCGTAACGCAAATGTGATTCGATGAGTGAATAGTAAACATTTTTGGCGGCATTCAATCCCAACTCATTTGAAGTAACCCTCACAGCATAGCAGCCAGATGCTAACTTTTTACTTAGAAGTAGTATGTGCGTTTCAAATTTCAATTTGGAGTCAATGTTCAACCCTAAAAACTTATTAATATCTCTATTACTGAGGCATACATTTTCAAGGAAAACATTATCGATATGACATCTGAAATTAATCATTCCTGTCTTGTTGATATTGAAAGATAATAAATTGGTGTCACACCATAATTTAACTTTCTTCAAGTCCTCGTTGATGATATTTTCCAATACTGAGCAATCCTTTGTATGCCAAAGAATAGTCGTATCGTCAGCAAATACGGTGAATTGTCCCTGAATATCGATTTGCATCAAGTCATTTACATATAATAAAAATAACAAGGGACCAAGTACAGAGCCTTGCGGAACTCCATGTTTAACTGCTAATTGCTTTGAGGCTTCGTTGTGAAGAATGACACTTTGGGAACGGTCAGTTAGGTACGATTGAAACCAAAGCAAAGGTACACCTCTGAAACCATATGTATGCAGTTTATTCAGCAGTATTCTATGATTCACACAGTCGAAGGCCTTCGATAGATCACAGAATACTGCAGCAGCTACTTCACCATCATTCAACCTGAGGTACAGTCTTTCCAGAAATGCAAAAATTGCATCATTCGTATTCTTAGATGCTTGAAAGCCATACTGATCAGGACTTAAAATTTTATGTTTGCTTATAAAAGCCACCATTCTTTTTTTCACTAATTTCTCTATCACTTTCGATAATGCTGGTAGCAAAGCAATCGGTCTGAAGTTAGAAGGGGAATTGAGTTCGCCACCTTTAAATAATGGGATGATATTAGCAATTTTCAAGCAGGTAGGAAATACACCAGCCGAAAAAGAATGGTTAACTGAGTCAGCCAGTACTTGTAACATCTCATGAGTTAATTTGAGTAATATATTAGCTGATATATCATCCCACCCAGATGTACTCTTATTTTTAATATCAACAATGATCTCTCTTATCTCAGTGGCATCTGTGGGAGCAAAATAAAAACTCTCAAGTATTGAAATATGGCTTAAATAAAAATTAGGGTCAAACGAGGGTGATAACTTTTCAACTAGTTTGTCCGCTATGGAACAGTAGAATTCGTTCATTGTGTCGGGATTCACATTCGTCTTGGGAGAAATAGTATTATTTTTCCCTCTCAAATCATTGATAATTTTCCAGCATTCTCTCTGCTTGTTGGACGAGCAATTAATTCTAGAATTATAATATAGAGATTTAGCAGTCTTGATTAATTTTCTATAGATGTTTCTGTATTTATTGTAATAATCAATAAATGAGGTGCCATTCATTGAAAATTTCCGTATACTGTGAAGTGAGCGCAGATTCTTGCCGGAAATTCTCAATCCTTTTGTGATCCATAATTTTTGCTTTTTACACCTGATTTTCTTAATAGGAAAGGAGCGATTGAATAAACCAGTTAGTACTCTATGGAATTCATCGAGTGGGTCATTTCTGTTCAATATATCACGGCCATCTACAAGTTCACAAAGCTGTGAAAACTTATTATAATTCTGTTCCGAAAATATTCTACCCCATCTTTTAAATTCCTCTTTGGGCACCTTGATTTTGAATGGAAATTTACAAACAACTGCTTCATGATCAGACAAACCAGCATTCAATACAGAGCAATCGACAAGATCTTTATCTAGGTTCGAACATATGAAGTCTATAGTGGTAGACGAATTAGAACAGATTCGTGTGGGTGCATCGACATGCATCGATATATTGAATGAATCAAGTATGTTGACAATCGTTTGTCTATAGGATAGTGATGAATCCAGGAAGTTGATATTGAAGTCACCACAAAGAATAACAGATGCATTTAGTGGTAGCTTGAATAAGAGCATTTCAAGATTATGTAAAAATATTGTAGTATCTGAAGATGGGGATCTATAAATGCATATAACAAATGTATTAGTGGATTGACAGAAAACAATGGAGAATTCGAAATCTTTTTCCACCAACATATAGTCAAACTTATCATAATTTACAAAGTAATTCACGTTCAAAAACTGTTCTTGAATCAAAATCAAAGTGCCACCTCCACGAGCTTGTGATCGACAAAATTTTGAAACCAAAATATAGTTATTCAAGAACAGTGGTTCGTCACTACATAACCAGTGTTCAGTTAAAAGTATAATATCTGGATATTCTACATTATCCACAAATATTTGCAGATCATCAATCTTATGTCGCACTGATTGAATATTCAACAATACAACAGTTAAGGATGAGGAATTATAATCACTACCTAAATATTTAATTTTTGATTGAGTTACATTTATTGTTCCGCTAGAGAGCATATTATCATTATGTTGTGCATCATCCAATTTTAACATATCGTGAGCATTGTTATCGATTGTTCCACAATTCTGCTCTTTCTTATACGTTATTGTCGTTAATGTTGACGTATTGTTAAGTTGATGAAAAGTTGAAATAAAGTTAATTTCAATTGAAAGTTGAATTAATGTCAATGTATTGGCAATTTAGTGATTAATGTGAAGTTAATGTCAATTTGATATTGGGTTGATGTTAATTTGATTTTAAGGTAAACTCAAGTTAATTTTGAGTTAATGTTGATTTGATGTTGAGTTAATTCTGAATAATTATTGAGTTAATGTTAAGTTGATGTTGAGTCAATGTTAGGTTGATTTTAAGCTAATGTTGAGTTGATGTTGAGTTAATGTTAAGTTAATTTCAAGTTAATGTTGAGAAACTGTTAAATTGATGTTAATAAGTTGAAGTTGAGTGGATGTTAAGTTGATGTTAAGTTAATGTTTATTTAATGTTGACTTCATATTAAGTTAATGTTTAGTTAACGTTAAACTAATGATGTCATTTGAATATTGAAGTAAAATTAAATAATAATGATAATGATATCACCTTCATGTGATCGAATATGATTAGAAACATGATCCCTACTCTGGTCTTATAAACACTCATGACATATAATATAAATATTTGTGGTCGTAGGAAAAATAGTGTACAAAAACTCGTTGGAAAGTGCATTTCCTGTGCTCTCGTTCCGTTTCCGCACTCGCCGCTCGTGCTCGTGCTAAACGTCCACTCGCGCGAAATATGTCACTTTCCACACTAGTTATGTAATATACTATATCAATAACCTAGGACATCTTGTTGAGGCAGCAGTTTACGGATCATAACATTCTTCGGCTGGTTAGGTAGAGAGTCTGCTTCGAATTTCCACAACACTTGATAAGGGAGTTCTGCAAATGCCTCTATCAACGTATTCCTTACATGTTCAGGTATGTTCACACTTTTCACATTCGAACCCAAGCTGAAATAAATCACTCCTTCTTTGGCCTCATCCAAGAAATTTTGCAAGGTCCTACAAAAAAAAAACATGATACTCCTGGCATGACAATGCAGTGTGGCCAAGTTGAATATATCGAAAACGGTAAGAGATACTAGATTGCCTCGAACATCTCATTTCACGCCCTTCAACCCAGTCAACCTGCGAAGTAACAGGAAGTCGCAGGGAATACCTGGAGACCAATCATCGCTTTGTGGATAAATAAACATCCACAAATAATTTGCCTTCCTCGAAATCTTAATTCGATATTATATCGAGTATTTTACATGGAGTGTACATTGTTATTACTATGTCACTAATCTCTGGTCATATTTTTCAAATATCGAATTTATTACATCAATCGAAATTGGAATGACGTATCTCGGAAACACTTTCTTGAACTATATTCAAGCAACTTCTTGAAGAAGACTACCGCCAACTTTTCTGAGATATCCTATTTGATGACACGTCGTAAATACCCATTGATTACAACTAGGAAAAAGCCAAATACTGAAAGTGGAATGCAATGGTCACAAATAGAGAGAAAGTCAAAGTCATTACCACAATAGTTCATAAAATGAACGAAAATGGTAGATATCGAGACAAAATCAACTACTTTCCTTGGCTCAAACTCATCTCCAGATGTCTTCTTAGGTAACTTTGTTCCTCAGTAGTTCATTGTTTATTTGTAATTTCATAATATTCACAGGTATTTTATGTGTCTGAAGATGGCCGTTGAGCCGAAACTAGTAACAAACTTGATTTGTCAATATATATAGGGCTTTTTTGTAGTTGTTTTATACCCTTGTCTTTGTGTTATTTATTAATTATATTTTATGTTCATATCTTTTATATCTTTGTACAAATAATTGGACATAGTGGATCTATCCACTTGCTAGCTTCACGCTTTGTCAATAGGAAGAATGTTTCTTGGACAATAAAGCTTAGTTTTGATTTGATTCGATTTGATTTGATTTTTTTATGGTCGACCGACTTTGTGTTGTACTGTTTTTTCTTTGATATATTCCATCCTTTATACAGTAGTAAAAGTAGATGTGTACCTGTGAAATTGATCGGAAGATGGCTGCTTACATATCATAAAGATGGAAAAATGTTCCAGAGTTGACAAATACCCTGAGATGATATTGACATGATGATCTTATCATTAAAGTGGAACTCCGGCGAATTACTGCTGTGATATTATATGGGATTCACATAATATTATCAGACCGTCTACATAACATACATCTCATACTCATAATAGTTCCATATTGATAGCCGGAGAAATGATAAACAAGCGTTCAAGGGAATGCAACAAGGCATTCAATATTCAAAT
The DNA here is from genome assembly GCA_918026855.4 of Phaedon cochleariae. NCBI lineage: Eukaryota > Metazoa > Arthropoda > Insecta > Coleoptera > Chrysomelidae > Phaedon > Phaedon cochleariae. The sequence continues at coordinate 38,932,137 of OU896714.1, read as the reverse complement.
ATATTTTTCATCAACAAATCAACATTCAACAGAATGACACATTGTGATACAAATAATACTTTCTGGATTCAATAACCATGGAGCTTCATTCGAAGTTCAAATCCAATCGCATCAGTGTTTTACAAACTTTCAAGTTAATGCCACAATCAGAAGTTGCGTGTTTGCTTTGTATTGTAACTAAAATGGATCTGCACAATGTGATGTCTCGACAACTTATTGGCGATGTATGACGTTGCGGACAATGAGCAATCGCCAATAAGTACTGGTGGACCTTTTTTAAATCAACAATGCGATGTCTCAGGTCCACAATGATAATTCCCTACAACTTCCCTGCAATCAACACTGTTAACTGGGAAAGAGTGTGGAGACGCCTGTCATCACTGACATTTCCGAATCATCATCATTATCAGATTCACTCAGATTCAATACGTTAGTTATCAAAATTGAATAGGCGTCTCTGCGAGAATGTTTTCGAATATATCTTGTTCGTTAATGAATTGCGTAAATTCCAAGAATGATCGTTAAAGTTTTTTGAGTCGCCCAATATTCCTTTCACGGAAATACATTCATTGATATAATATCGATATAACTACACGATGAGCATTATGTGCCTTTGGTGTGAGGTGTGACGCTACTGTTAGGGTTTCAAATGATAATATGCCTGCACTCGTTCAATGAAGGGGTGAAGAAAAATGATATTCCATCTCTGATGAAACACATCTGCGTCTCATGTTGTTTGTTCAGCTGTTTAACAACATTACAAGCGTGTCCACACCCTATAAAGTTATAAAATGAGATGTTAGAGGCATTCTAGGAGATACGATTCAAAAGGATATTCCAAGAACCTCGGAAAATGTTCACAATTATTCATAGTGTTTTAGGTATATAGAAGAAAGGCATTGTTCGTCGACCTCTACAAGAAAATCAGATTTTACGTTCTAATTTCCGAACGAATAACCGACTATTTCCGAAGGCAAGTACTTTTCGTCCGCAGACACTAACTTTTCTTCCGCAAACACCTTTTCGTCCACTGCAGGGTTGCCAGTTCTACTGAATTTTCAGGAGGTGTTCCCCTAGGCATATAACCTTCAGAAATTTGAGAAGAACATCAATTCCTACCTTATTTTCCTTGGTTCTCACGATGTTCTCTGGACTACAGGATATCCTTTTTCGTGGGAACCAGAACATAATGAAAAGTAGATCTCCTGATTTGCATAGGTATTGATCAGCTGATATCCTATCCATATCCTCCCTAGGAACGCACGATGTTCTTTGAACATTATAGGGATTCCCTTTCGTGCGCTCCAAGCGATAAAAAAATATAATTATCAATCTTCAGTTTATCACATACACTTTCAACTTGCATGATATTTCGGCACACTCTGTTTGAAATAATTTTACGAAATAACTAATAAATTGACACTACTGATATGTATAAACCAAAAAAAGACAATACTTCATCAGATTTTGATCAAATTCAATTTTTTATATAACTCTGTTATAACAGTTTGTTTCTCACGTTCATTTTCATAAAATTTGTTTTGTATGTTTGTTGTTAATTTTTAGTATTCGTTCCTGTTTTTTTATATATACCCAAATCTTAAATAAGTACCAATGTAACTGTATTTGTGATATTTGTGAGTATTTTTGAATCAAGAATTAGGAATATGATTATTTTCTTATGAAAATGTTTGTTTTGTTTGTTTCTATTTTGTTGGAAATAGGTTACTTTTCTGTTTACTAAAATAACATCATGTTTTGACGTCATAGGTTTATTTTATTATTCTTTCTTGGAATTCGTATAGCATAAAAGAGACCTAAATTTTAGACAAGGTATTTATTCCTGATGAAATAGAAATCGAACTGGCAACCCTGGTCCGCGCGGAGAGTGAGTTGACAACAACTGTAATTTGCTATTGTCAAATTGATCATTGACGGAAATCGATAGGTTTCACGTGTGAATAGGACCGTGACGTGGATATAAATGTTTGAGGTCGACGAAAAAATGTAATATGCATCTCGGCGAAAAAAGGTCTATTGTCTCTCCAATCTGCAGACTCGACTATAATAGACATTTTTTCGTCCTTGGTACATAAATAACTATTTTTGAATATCTTGTTCCCCTACATTATCATGGGACATATAGAAAAACTGAAAATACTTTTACAACTTAAAATTTTACGTGATAATATTCTATTTTCTATATATTCGTAGAACAATCGTCAACTTATTTTTTTTAAACGGTCCTGATAAATGCATTCACAGATCCTGGAAGCTTCTTTATTCTGAATACAACCATGTCTTATTCAAAGTATTTGTTATTCAATACTTACTGAGAAGTAAATCAAAATATTTCTCCGAATTATTGTTATTATCAATACTTACCTCGAATACAATAATAACTATAAACTTCGACAACATGAAGAGTTTTTATATTGCAGGAACGCGCAGTGAAATATACAGGGTGAGTCAAAAATGTTTACCGAGCTTCCTGGACGTGATAGTGTCACGACCAGGGGGGCCTTCCTCCCCGGCTGCGTGATCTTAGGGGGTTATGCTTGGCAGCAAGAGGGTGTCCTAACTACCACACTCTTGTAACTCGATTGTGGCAAGGAAAGAGTGCATGTTTTGTTTAACATAAATTTAAGTTTTATTGAACGATAAAAAAAACAGTGAACAAGTGAGCAACATCAAAAGGTTAAGTGAGACAAAAAAAGTTAAGTGAAGTGAATAAATTAAAGTGACCCTATGGCTACACCTTCTAGTGAAATCCTATACATCTCTGGATCTAACTACCAACGTGGTTGGAGACAATTACAGGGGCTGTACAAGGTAATGACACAGTTTTTGATTGAAAAATGTACTTACATTGTCCATACAATAATCGCTGCTCCGGCAGGGGAAGAGATGTGTGTCATGGCGTTGACGTCTACTCACTCACTAGGGTGGTTACCCGGAAAAAACTGTACTCGTAATCAACGTCGTACCGACTCTGATTCTCTGATTGTTCGATTGACCCGGAAAATCTATACTTCAATTGTTTTATAGGCGATACTTGCCGAGTTAGCAGAATCAGCAGTAATCGTACCTATCGAGTTCATTACCTCATAGGTGAACTTTCAAGTCCGATGAATTCTGCCGGAAAAGCTTACTAGGTTCCTGTCTGTGAAATCTGAACCGGGTTTGAATTACATATGTTATGTGAATGACTTTGGATATTATCTCCTGAGGACTTTGATTTTCTTATGGATATCTCTTAATAAATTGATTGAATGGTTCCTTTGGTATACCAGGTGTGACACGTCTCCTCCCCTCCGAAGAAGCTGCCCCAGCTTCTAATAATGAATTGCCTGACTGCCTATTCATATGTGAAAAACAAAACAAAAAGAATATAAATATACAAGTATATAAAAATAGAACAGAAAAATCATACAAAATTGAATTATAGAAGAATAAAGTTCAGTTGATTGACGCAAAAAAAAAAATCATATATAAAATTCTGAATCAGTTGACGATAATTATTGAAACGAGAAACAACAAAAAAATAATAATAATCAGAGAAAATATAACTTTATGCTAATGTTCCACAAAACCAGTTTCTATACTGAGCACTTATCAGTTCCGCACTGAGTTCGGCACTGTCCAGTTTTCAACGCTGCTTTCCCATGGCAGGTCGGTAAGTTTTAAACGGACCTACCCATTTTCCGCTTCGGCGGAATCCTCGACCATCTCTTGCTGCCGCTGGCACTGCTTATTCCCCAGCTGCCTGGTCGACTTTTGTATTGAGTGTTCTGAGGAGTCTGTGCTCTGTTCGACTTGACAATTTCGACATACTTTTCTTCCTTTTGTATCTAGTGGGCAGATGGGTGGCTGTTGGCTATGAGCTATCACTGATATCAGGGTTAGTAGTACTGTGGTACTGTGGTAGGGCTACTATTTGCTGCTTCTGCAGACAATTTCATACTGTTGTGAGGAGACTACGGCGCCAATTCCGAAGTGAAATGTGAAAATTCATAAAAATGTTCCAGCGAGGAAAAAGAAAAAAAATTGACATAACAATTGATACATTTTCAGTATTTTTCTTTGTTTCGATTTGATAGGAAACAAGAAAATATTTTCTCTCTTCTTCCGGATTAGAAGATACCTGTTCTGTGACACATTCAAACATAACCACAGATTATCTCGTACGCCAAGATCTGTTGCTTTCGTTGAGAGAAAAACATCTGCATCGACAGATTCTTTCTTGCAGAATCTTGCATCTCTGAATCAGCATTTTTCGGTTTTATCTCGGTCCGCGAAACAACGCCCTAACACCAGATTCCGTTTGCGTGTTCGGTACGGTTTTTCGGTTTGTTTGAATCTATTTTTGATTCCTGGTGGATTTTGAGAGTATCTAGTTGCTTATTTCGGTTAGTGATTCCATAATATGACAGTGATGATGAACACTAGTGCATTCATGTGATTATAACTGGCCTGCTACTACATCTCAGGATATTCTGCTTGGTAAGCGCATTTCTTCCTCCATGATAGCTTCTTTTAAAAAAGTGTCCTTTTGTTTCTCCTAGGTTTGGATATTCAGGACTTTCTCTGGCTGACTTTGTGCTGCAGACGTCTGGCTAGATCATAGTTGACTTTTTGGCCCCCCTTGCCTTCTGGTACCCCTCTGTAGGATGGTTTGGGAGCTGATACATTGTTGTAAGTTTATATTCATCACGTTTTCAATTCATTTATTGTTCTCTCCTGTGCCTATGTTTCCTTAATCTCACATTTCATGTCCTTTATTTGTAGGTTTCTCAGTATGTCGCAGTCATCGTCCTTCAGAGCTTTCAGCCTCCTGTGTCGAACAACTCAATAGGTGGTGCTACTGGATGGATGGTGTTTATTGGACAGGGCTGCTCGTGCTTCGGTCTGACGTGCGGTTTGTGGCTCACATGGAACAAGAGAAAAATTTACAGCAGTAAGTGTACTTTCATTTTTATATAAACAATACCCATTTTTGACTATACTACATACCCATATTGAATCTACATTTACATTTTTCTTTACAAAATACCTACCCATAGTGACATACCTAAATAAATTTCACCTATAGTTCTTCAGATGGCCACCTAGTACCTGAATTACTGCCCTGTTATCATTTGTTATTTGCGAACTGTCCCTACTCTCTATTATCATGATATGTTTTCTATCTCATTCATTATTTATGTTTTAATAATTCTCCAAAATCTAATAAAAAGGTTTCTCCCGCTAACTCATCTTCAACTCTTCATCTTTTGACATTTCTTCCATTATATTATTCTCTATCCCAATGTCTTAATCCGATAGGAGGAACGTACTTGGATATCTAGACTCCAGTAAAAACATTCTCCAGTTAGGTATAGGTATGCAGTGAGGTTATCAACAACAAAAATATACTGAAAACTCCATTTCAAACTTATTATCTTGCTTTTAACACATCCACATATATAATGTACATATAACTCGAATTTCCAAATTAGTACCTTGCTTTCATTCAAATCAAATTGTGAAGGTATCTATAAGAAAACAACTACTTTCCTGGCTAATACCATCGACGACTATTGAATTACATCCTCTAGATATTTACAACAATTTGATTACTTCCACATTCACTCTTTGTACGTACTGATTTCATTGCATTCCTCTGCAATAACTCGATTGCTACACATCTTTAAATCTTGCATGACAACTTTTTGTCATGCCTTGGCCTTAAGGGTGAGTATTCACTAATATTTCAAGTTTCCTCCATACCTCCCTATAGCCGAACTGTTTAGTAACCATCGCTAAACTCAGTAAAAAATATCTCAATTCATCTCATAATTCAAATCTATCTATAATTCTCTCAAAATAATATCTTCTTTTCATAACATATAGTACATAACTCACGTGTTATGTCTTGGCCGAAGGGTGAGTTTTCACTATTGTACTTGACAAAGCATCTGCCAAACGTCCCTAGCCGAATTGTTTAGTAGACCTTACTAAACTCATAGTAAAATATATTTCATTACGTCTTATAACTCGAATCCATCTATAACTCTCAAAATAATATCTTCTCTTTTATACATAGTACATAACTCTTGTGTTATATCTTGGCCGAAGGGTGAGTTTTCACTATTGTACTTGACAAAGCATCTGCCAAACGTCCCTAGCCGAATTGTTTAGTAACCCTTACTAAACTCATAGTAAAATATATTTCATTACGTCTTATAACTCGAATCCATCTATAACTCTCAAAATAATATCTTCTTTTTTATACATAGTACATAACTCTTGTGTTATGTCTTGGCCGAAGGGTGAGTTTTCACTATTGTACTTGACAAAGCATCTGCCAAACGTCCCTAGCCGAACTGTTCAGTAATCTTTACTAAACTCATTAGTGAACTTGCAACAAGATACATCTCATATCAATATCCTTTATAATCCTCAATATATCATTATTTATCTTCAATTCATCATTATTCATCTTCAATGTACCATTTATCTTCAATATCTTATAACTCATCTTTAATATATCATCAATTCAATTATTTCTCTCTATATCATATTTTCAATTTCATTCTCTCATCATTCAATTCAAATTCAACAACTTGCTTCAATATAATATATCAAGGTACCAATTTCTCATAAAAAATAATAAACTTCTGAAGAATGACTCTAGTCTGTGTTAACAACAAAAATAATATCTTTTAAATTTCAAAATTAGCAGAAATAACCATACTTATACGTAACCTCCTGTATACCTATAATAAAATCACTCTAAAATATAAAAAATACTTCATTATAAATTGAAAATACCATATTTCCTTTCAAAATATTCAACAATGAATTCAAACGGAACTAAAATCGTAGAAGAGTAGGGTTTCAGAATTGATCGCCACAATTCGAAATTCGTTATAAAAAAATTATTAACTTTCCCAAAAAAAAAAAAAAAAAATCATCTGGGAAATATTTTTTATGACATCATAACAAGAAAACAATCAGAATCAAAAATTTTTTAATCACTGTATTTCAAAAAGTAAATTCAGATGACGCTTGCTTTTTCCAGATTGGATATGAAACATTCAGCAGTCAGCTGTGCAAGGTACAGTATATTATTCACGAAATATCAGCGCATTGTTTTTATGGTTCGACAAGATGTGACCTTCATGAAATATGATATCTAACAACAACAATGCAGTGATATCTGTGTTACCTATCTCGTTTCCATCTCCAGCAAAATGAATCAAAATGTAGGTCACGCTGGGCATGTTTTGGATTCTAGAAACTGAACATTTCATATTTTCGTTGCTGAATTCAAAAATAAACACTTAATTGGAGAAAGAAAGTATTGGCAAATGCTGATTGTTGTGAAAATTGCTATATCTTTACTTGAAAATGTGAACTGAAAAATAAATTTCTTCGAAATAAACATTTGATTTTGAATTATATTCTATACTTAACTAGAGAATTTAAAGTAATCTTGAATAATTAGGAATATTATTTTGCCAATCTGGGAATCTATTGGTCATTTGAGCAGTATTTCGATACAAAAGGTTGACTTATTTATACAGGGTGATACTTTCAATAAAATGGAGTGAGACTAGGTGAGCGGGTAAGCGAAAAACGGACTTATTCTATATCCTCATCCTTGTCAGAATACAATGAATCTGGATCCCATGGGTGATCGTACGGTAGTATCCTGCTACCATGTACAATATCTTTACCACTGGACATAGTGGGTCCCATTTGTACCTCGAAGTCTTCATTCTCCAATCTCCTCAAGATATAATAAGGCCCGAACCACCTCAAAATGATTGGTCCATGATCCTTCATGTACACTACCTTCACCTCATCTCCAATATTGAATTCGGAGTACTGAGATAACTCACCACCTGAGGCACATTGTATTGGGATATGCTCAATAGAAGTTAAAACCAAATTTGAATCAGTTCCATCCTCTTTTTTGAAGTGCTCCTGAGAAAAGTTGACAGCAGACTTCAATTTCTCACTCTTGTCGGTGTTACCGTCACTAAACTCTACTGGAGATGGTACTAATTCATCATCCTCGAAAGAAATGAGGTCTTCCTCATTAGAAGATATGACCGGTGATTCGGCATCTTCGAATGAGATTAGATCTTCATAATCCGTGGTTGTCAAGGATGTTTCATTATTTTTGACTGACTCTGATTCTATTTGAGTAAAGGTGTTCTTCAAATTGATTAAACACTCGTATCTATACAAATTTTTGTAGGAAAAATGTTTTTGTCGAGAATGGCAATTATTATCAATATTAACGAGAAGTGTTGAGGGGTTATTAGGGCACGGGATGGTTCGAGTGGTGATTCTCTTATTTTCCTGATTAAAGGACTGTGTTTGAAACAAATATTTAACGTTGTTAAGACATTCTTCATTATACAATTTTTTATAGGATAAACAATATTTCGATAGGTTTCTATATCTCATTTTTGGCAGTGACTGAGAAAAAAAGTTAGAAAACAATTCTCTATGTAAATTGATGTCAAAGAAATTATATATGCTCATAAATAATGATAATCTATACTTGATTAGAAATAATTAATTTGAAAAATTCATGAAATATCAATGTTAATATCCTTTTGTGATCATGAAACTATTTTCAATCTGAATGTGTATGATGATTGAGGCTCATTCACACAAGGTGAAGATACAAGGTGAAATATAGTTATAGTATTTCTTTTGAAATTTTTTCTTCCGTTTCATATTATTTTGATGTTAGGTTTGGTTCCTCAGGGTTGACTGTACTTCGTCAAATCATATCAAAATTGTAAATATTATAGTTAAGATCCAGAGTGTAAGTTATTTTATGAAATTATGATGCTGTATCTCAGTTTCTTTCTGTTTTGCTCAATAAATATAAGAAAAAAATGTAAAAAAACAAAAATTATTACTCATCCCCAGAAAGTTTCCTAAATTTCTGCTGTATCCTCTGTCTGAAAGCCAAATTTGTCACAATAGAAGTGGTTAATAACGACAAGGGTATTTTCACAATTAAATTCTTCACAATTTTCGATTTTTGGGACTGTTTAAATCTCTTAATTAACAATCTTTGACGTTTACCACGGTTCCTTCGTGGCATAGTGGAAAATAATCGAAAATAATAATGATAATACCTTAATGAATTATGCTGTGGATGTTGCTAACCAGCCTGATAGCAGTTTTATCCGCACAAGCACATGGTTCACAGCATCAGCGCATAATACAAAATATGTTTTCAAAAAGAATATTATGATATGGTAGTTTCCACCAGCCTGATGGCAGTTTTACCCGCACAAGCACATGGTTTTCACCGCCATTGCATAATATTTAAAAAATGAGTTTGTGTTTGAGAGTGGAAAATATCAGCTTGATGTGTGCACAGACTTTTGCTAACTCTTAACTCTGAAAGTTGAATAGGTAGCCCGTCTATATCAGTACAAACGTATAATATTTTATCACTCTTTCGCAGTTCCTCAATTCCCTAATTTCCCGAAAAAAAAAATTTATGTTTCATTAACTATTATATAAATTGAGCATCTACTATTCCACGTTATTGAGCAGGAAAAAAAAATGAATAATAATAAAAGAACTGATATTTTTCTATGCTATTTTACTTAGGTCCATTATGAAGAATGGAGCCTCAGGATTCGAGACAAGGCGCCTCCACCATGTGTCACGACCAGGGGGGCCTTCCTCCCCGGCTGCGTGATCTTAGGGGGTTATGCTTGGCAGCAAGAGGGTGTCCTAACTACCACACTCTTGTAACTCGATTGTGGCAAGGAAAGAGTGCATGTTTTGTTTAACATAAATTTAAGTTTTATTGAACGATAAAAAAAACAGTGAACAAGTGAGCAACATCAAAAGGTTAAGTGAGACAAAAAAAGTTAAGTGAAGTGAATAAATTAAAGTGACCCTATGGCTACACCTTCTAGTGAAATCCTATACATCTCTGGATCTAACTACCAACGTGGTTGGAGACAATTACAGGGGCTGTACAAGGTAATGACACAGTTTTTGATTGAAAAATGTACTTACATTGTCCATACAATAATCGCTGCTCCGGCAGGGGAAGAGATGTGTGTCATGGCGTTGACGTCTACTCACTCACTAGGGTGGTTACCCGGAAAAAACTGTACTCGTAATCAACGTCGTACCGACTCTGATTCTCTGATTGTTCGATTGACCCGGAAAATCTATACTTCAATTGTTTTATAGGCGATACTTGCCGAGTTAGCAGAATCAGCAGTAATCGTACCTATCGAGTTCATTACCTCATAGGTGAACTTTCAAGTCCGATGAATTCTGCCGGAAAAGCTTACTAGGTTCCTGTCTGTGAAATCTGAACCGGGTTTGAATTACATATGTTATGTGAATGACTTTGGATATTATCTCCTGAGGACTTTGATTTTCTTATGGATATCTCTTAATAAATTGATTGAATGGTTCCTTTGGTATACCAGGTGTGACAATAGTACATTGAAAAATGAGTATAGTTTGGTGAAGAAATTAATGGCGGCCCAAAATTTATATTGAGGAAGATATAGGTATCCTTTCGAATTTGATAAAATTTAAATAATTTTCCCGCATAACTTTCAAATATAATGATCCACCACATAAATGAATGTTGATAAGATAGATTTTTCTGATATACACTTCTACATTTCTGATAGTGTTATGAAGGGTGTTTTTAGAGGGGGCAGGGGGGTAATGATTTTGCGAAGAAAACATTTTTCCTCTTATTTTTTGGGGAGAAAAATAGGAGTATTTGATGAAGCGAAAAAAATTACATAAGAACAGTACTTTCCCTAATAGCACACAACGTCCTAGGGACGTCCCTATTTGGTACAATTCACGTCCGGATGTCCCGGACCAAAAATAAGTGTCCTTGGGACGTCCCATCCCGTACATCTCTTGCAATGTCCGAGCAAGGACGTCCACGGAATGTCCCAGCTGGTACATCATTTCAAATGTCCTAGAAATAGCATCCCTTAGACGTCCCACGTGGTACATATTGTAGAATGTCCATGCAAGGACGTCCTTGGCATGTCCCATATGAGATATGATTTTGAACGTTCCTTTAGGGACATCCATCGGATGTCCCGAGTAGTACATATTCTGACATGACTTCAGATCTTATATAATGTCCCTTCTAGACAACCATGGAATGTCCCTGATGGTACATTCCTTCAAATATCTCTGCACAGACGCCCTTAATATTTCCAGGATCGTATAACAATCGAAATGCCCCTTAGGGACATCCATCGAATGTCCCTTAGGAATATCCGTCGGATGTCCCAATTGGTACATAAACTGTACTCTTCCAATGTCCTAGAAATAACGTCCTATGGACGTCCCAGTCGGTACTTTCAATATGTTGTCCCTGCGAGGACGTTGACTTACACCTCGCCGACGAATGATTGCTCGTAGGCTATAAGTACTTCTCGTCAATGTCCTTCACGTAAGTCCATTGGACATCCTTGGGACACTTTTTGGGGACCTTCTTCGGGCCATCAACTCAACTGGATGTCCTAATCAGTTATGCAAGATCTGGTCCTAGAGGGACCCAGAAAAATTCGAATTCAAGAATAATTCGTACGTCCCTGGAATATCCTATAGACATCCAATTGATATCCTTCAGCGATGCTGATAGGTTGTCCTAAGGATGTCCTCTGTAGTGCTTGATGAGGAATACTGTAGGATTAAGGTATTTAATAGTTGTCCCAGGGACATTTCTCAAGGACGTCCCTAGTTGGTCCTCAAGTGGGACATTTGTGCGTCCTACAGACGTCCAATGGACGTTCACGGTACCAAATTCGAACGGCCTATGGACGTCCTGAATGTCCCGACAGGACGTCCTAAGGAGATCCATGGGACATAAGTGTGTTATCAGGGTTATCAAAATACAAAAATTGTAACAGTTTTCGAGATATTTAAGTTTTTGTTGTGACATTATTCCAGGAGGCCAGGCGCCATCTCTATTATTCGTTTTGAAACATTTTTTTCACGCAATTTTTGCACAATCCCCAAAATTGTTTTAGAATTTAAAACGGGTCGAGCGGGAATATCTCGAATAACGAATAACCTGTAATCTAACCAATCCAATCCATAACTTACAGTGGAGGTGATATAAATCAGGAGGGGTGAAAGAACTTACAGTCACAACTCCACCACATAAAAATTTTTAATAAGGACATAAGGACATGTTTTGAAGGATTAATCTTTCATCATCAGCAAATGTGTTAAAAAGAAAATCTGTTAGAAGAAACAATGCTTATGTTAGTTATGTTGATTAAGGAATCTAAATGTACCTACCATTATTGGTGGAAAAAGTTCACATAATACAAAACATGGGAAAAAAATCAATTTTGTTTATAAACCGCGCATAGTGCGGGTGAGTTGATGTTAGGGAACCATATTTCAAGCTCAATAATGAGAGCTTAGAAAATCAAAATTGTGACAAAATTCACTTATCAAAATGAACCAACATGTGGAACTGGATTTGTTGAATTAGGTTAACTAATCACAAATGACAATTGATGACATTGACGCTGAGGACAGAACACAACATTAGAATGACAACCGTCAAGTCAAAACTAAGGAATGTTTTGATTCGAAGTGACATAGAACACAGAACCAAAATTGTAGTTAAAATAACAAGGAGTTGAATAATTTAAGGCTATCGAATTGAGTTTGTGCCTCAATGAATCCGGAAAACCGGATCCGGTAATCCGATCAATATACACTTATCGGATCTGGTACCAATATACCGGATCCGGTGATTGTATAGTTTGGCAAAATAACCGCGAGTTGATACTTAAGCGTGGAACTTGTGAAAGAAATAGCAGAGAAGAACTTAGATTCACAATCACAGAAAGAATTGACATTACATGAAGAATTACAGTTACAGATCCAGCAAGAGGTAGCGTCTTATACCATACTAAAAAAAAAGAGATTTTATAAAATACTAAAAAAGGAAATGACTGCATTTGAAAGTGAAGGAGTTCGAGGAGAATACTTGTCTGCTATCCATGATTATTTGCTGACTATTAAGCCGACAAGTGTAGAAGCTGAGAGAGCCTTCTCGGCCGCAGCCTACATTTGTAGCTCTATTAGAAGAAGACTGGCAGATTTTTTTTGTCGCTTGGAGCGCACGAAAGGGAATCCCTATAATGTTCAAAGAACATCGTGCGTTCCTAGGGAGGATAGGGACAGGAGGTAGGTATTGGAATTTTCTTTGAACTTTTGGAGATTATATGTTGTTGGGAATACTTCCACAGGCAATGAATTCTAGAGCCTAGCCGTTCTATGGATGAAGGAGTCTTGATAAAGTGCTGTTCGACATCTTTCGAGGTTGACAACGAAAGGATGTGCTGACTGGGCTTGTCTAGTTCGTCTGATTGGTATTGCTAGTGAAGGGATGATAGCAAAGATTTCCGAAGAACATTTCCCGTGGAAGTATCGATAGAAAAGTGAAAGGTCGCCGACCTTTCTACGGTGTTCCAATGATGTCAAAGAGTGAGTGAGTGTGGCGTCACCCACCAGGCGAATGGCTCTTTTCTGGATGGAATCTAAGAGCATCATCGTATGTTTTGGCGCTGAACCCCATATGTGGGAGCAGAATTCTAGAACAGGCCGTATCTGCGCTTTGTAGATCATGAGAAGCTGTTGAGGTGTAAAGTAGCTTTTCGCACGGAACAAGAATCCGAGTTTTTGTGAAGCAGCTTTTGCGATGGATCTGACATGATTATCCCATGAAAGAGTGTTGCTGATGGAAATACCGAGCATAGATATGGTGGGCTTAGGGGGGATGGTGGAGCCAGACATTACAATATCGGGCATACTGAGTTCCGCCTTTCTAGAGAAAATGCAGGCTTGAGTTTTGGTGGCGTTGAATTCAACGAAACAATAAACACAATTTGTTTCTTGAGATCGTTCTTCCGAACCAGAAAGAGTTAGAATATTATAAAGACTGGTGATTGTTTTATAATTTTGATTTGAGAATTTATTTGTTTTGTTTTTTGATTTGTGATTTTATTTGTTTCGCTTTTTGATTTGTGATTTTATTTGTTTTTTAGCTAGAATAAAGTTGATTTCGTATACGAATCATTATTTTGTACACTCCATTGATGGTCCATGTTGAAATGAAAAAGGAAAGTTTAAGTTATCTTGGTTAGATCAATCCGGCCGGATTGAAAATGAGGCCGGATTGCAATCCCTAATTCCTAGGTCAGTTATTTCACAATCTACATAGCATATAATCGTCGTATTCTTTATTGATCGATTTGATCAGATGAATTATCTCATTATCATAATTGGAAACACTAGACTACGAGAATGCGATTTTGGCAGAATACTTATAGTGTTAAAGTGATTATACCTACTCCAGTTAATGATGGAAGAAAATTTGTATTTTTTTTTTTCGAAGAAACTCAATTCATTCTCATCCAAAATAAGTGACATCTACTGACATTCTTCCTTCGGAATTTCGAAAGAACTTTGATGATGGCTAAAGCCATGTCGAACTAATTCAATCCACTTCGTATGATACATGAATTTATTCAGAATGAAGAAAAGCTTTCAGTATCTGTAAACATATAATCAGAACGGTATTCGAAAAAAAGTTGATGGTTTTTTCGGATACGAAGCGTCCCTTAGAGAAATCTCCAGGTTTCATTCACAAAGATACATAATTATCTTTTCAACTTACCTGTGGCAATACTCCAACAGGTTTTATATGCATCTGCTCCAAACTGATGATAGTGGGCACAGTTGGCCGTGGAGAATACAGAATGGGATTCGTGGTCAAAAAGAGCAAGCTCATATTCCTTTCGATGTCCTCAATGTAAGGCAAATCATTCCCTAGATACTTCCTAGCTATTGCATCGCTCTTTGGCATAGCGTGAAATGTCAAGTAATATTTAGCCCACAGGTAATAAAGAGTACTTTTGATTCTTTCGTCAATACTCATTTGACCGTGGTAGGGTAGAAACATCTCTGAATATAAAGAGGGTGGATGAGGATTGCCCATAGCGAAGTCTGTGCCTATGTAGCCTCCCATCGAGGCGACACCTATCAATGGTGCTTGAAACCTAGCTGCTAAGCTATAGAATATCGGGGAGATGTAAGATTGGGTGATGATAAGATCGAATTCCGCGTTGGTATCATTGTAGATTCTCAGGAAGTCTCTGTTGTTGAATATGGCTTCTGAAAGGTCGTAGTTCAGTGCGAACAGCTTGGATATCTTGGTGTGCACGTAGTTCTCTTTATTCATGAAAAACTGGAAACCGTGTCTTTCGAAAATCTGGCGAGTCTCACTCACTTCTATCTCGGTTAGATTCACCAAACTTGCGTTCCTCAGTGGATTTGGTGTTACCACCACTACCTCATGTCCTCTCAGGGACAACTCTTTCCAGATGGGCTGGAATACGCATTGATGGCTGACGGCTGGTATTTGGAAAACACCAAGTATACGTGCTGAGTCAGTGCCGAGTGATAACGATGACCCGAGGAAAATGATAAGGAGCACTTGCATGGTTCGATATTGATTGAAGACTGGAATTTCCGCGTACCTTTCCCAGAAGATATTTTGAGTTGTTGTTATTATTGATGATCATGTATAGCAATTGTTGTTTTGGAAGAAGTCTATAAAGGTTGCAAGATATTTTCTCACAGATAATATCTAAATAATATTGCTTTGACATCGAAATATACACTGAGGAAAATTGTGCTTGGAGTATTTGCTGAGATATTTCATGTCACCATAAGAAATCGTATCACGCAATTTCGAATAGGAAGCAGCACATTGAAACCTTACGGCAGCGATAATAATTTTTTATCACACTTCTTGGAAATCAATGTGTTGTCATCTATATTATCATAGATTGAAGACTCCTTTGATATATGATATTAGCATAGATTGAAGACTGGAATCTATGATATTAGTAATATTGTGAGATAGGATTTTTCGGGCATCGCACGGAAACAGCGCACGGAAAAACTTCGAGAATAACCATGTGGAAACGAATGCCAAATACTGTATTATCAGTATAGTTTATTCTCTGACAATCGAATTTATGCCGACAAAATGAACTCTGAACAAAATCTCGAAATTCCCGATAATATCCTAGAGCAAGCAATACAAGCGATCGCGAATTTATCACCAGTAAATTCCAGGTCGAGATATGAACACGAATATCAACTTTTCACGAAATGGCGAAATCTGAACAAAATCAAAACTGTAAGTGATGATATTTTCCTAGTTTATTTTGAAGAAAAAGCTGAATCTTTGAAATCTTCCACGTTATGGAGTCGATTCTCAATGATAAAGAGTTGTTTAGCCATAAAAGATAATGACATCAACAAATATCCAAAAACTATTGCTTTCCTGAAGCATAAAGCTGTAGGATATATTCAAAAAGAGTCCAAAGTGTTGATAGCAGAACGAGTTACAACATTTTTATGTGAAGCTCCAGATGAACAATATCTAGCAATTTTAGTGCTTGGGATCTTTGGTGCGTGTCGAAGAGATGATTTAATACGTTTAACTTTAGATGATGGGCGCTTTCTTGTCGTGTTTTTACGAGATGGAGAAACTCATACATCAAGAAGTTTTACCATTAGGAATAAAGGATGTACATTTGAGCCTTGCACAATTTATCGCAAATATGCAGCTCTATACGACCTAAAAATATGAACAGCCAAAGATTATTTGTTGCATATCGAAATGGAAGGTGTTACAATCAGCATGTTGAATGCCATACCATCAGTGGTGTTCCTAGAATTGTTGCAGAATACCTAAAACTAGAAGATCCCGGAAAATATACCGGGCATGGATTAAGGCGTTCTTTGGCAACCATCTTGGTGGAAAGCGGCGCTGATTTACTCACTCTGAAAAGACACGGAGGGTGAAGAGTCAATACAAACAGAAATTGATGTATCACCTAAACCATTTTCATTTCATTTCATTCATTCATTTCATTCAACCTATATTTGCTACATCAGGCCTTTCAGCAATGATCAAATTCCTCCGGGGATAAATTGTCGAATTTTCTTATTACTCCACAAATTTGTGGAGATGACTTTGTGTGTCTTGTTTATGAATCTATTCACTCCACTTTGAGATACCATGGACTTTTACCATAGATTTTGAAATGATTTAGGTACATTATTTATATATTTATATATCATTATACAGGGAGTCTCGAAAACATGCCAGACTTCACCAGCGACTTCTACGTCCAAAAATAGGAAGAAAATTTCCAATAAACATGTCTCCTAAGGGAACTACGGCCTCCTGAAAATGGGAAAAGGTCTCTTGTTATTCTGTATCGTTCAGATGTATCATTCTCGAGTAAAATCTGCTGAATGAAATTTTGAGTGTAACCGACTATTATTTTGAAATTGTGTCCCCTTTTCCAATAAGTCATATAATAATAATTATTATATATACTAACTTTACAACCTTTTATTCTAACCAAAGGCAAACACAACAATCTATACCGGCTACAAAAACACAACAGAAACTCCGTCTCAACCTTGCAGTCTTGTCGTTACAATGTACCTACATTTTCGGAAAAGTAACTAAGTAACTAAACTAAATAGCGGAAATAGGATGCACATTGGCGTCATGATGCGTCGAAGAGGTGGGGATGTAGGTAAACATATTGAAGTGATAAACCTTTCTAGGAAATGGAGGCTTTATTCATCATAAAACTCATGTGAAAGTTTCACAAATAATAAGACGTCAAAATGTTAGAATGACATAAACTAATAACATATAAGGTGATTATCGAATATCACCACATTCTTCCTCCCATCAATAATTCATCTCATAGTCCTTCAATCTTTCTGGCAGACGACGATTTCTAGATGAACGAGGGTGAGAACTGTCTTGAAAAGTGGATGAAGAATCAGTGGATCTTCAGGATAGTCTGCGGTGACATGTCGCTCTTGATTTTCTTGATCAGCAAGTTGATTTCCAGATTCTTGATTATCCGATTGGTGTTGGTATGGGGTTAGGTCATTTTCATCAAGCATTGGAGGAAGTTCCGGTTGTATTTCAACTTGGCCGTTCGGAGCCAAGTGTTCAAGGGACACGGTTGTCTGCCTTCCATCTTCTAGCCTGACTCGGGCGTATTGCGGATTCACTTCTATAAGTTCCACTTCTTCTACCAGTGGGTCAAATTTACTTGATCGCACATGTTTCTTCATAAGTACTTTAGAAGAAGGAACTAACCAGGAAGGTAGAGAGCAGCCATTGGTAGATCTTCGATTATGCATGAACATCCTTTCATGGGGTGTTTCGTTAGTTGCTGTGCAAAGGAGAGATCTCATGGAATGAAGCGCATCTGAAAAAACCATTTCCCAATTGGATACTTCCAAGTTCCTTTGTTTCAGGGCGAGAGACACCGTGCGCCAAATAGTGCCATTCTCGCGCTCTATCTGTCCATTTCCGGGGGGATTGTATGGAGTTGATTGAGAGGTCGCCACACCGCGTGTGTGAAGAAAGTTTTGAATTTCTTTGGAGATGAATGATGCGCCTCTATCCGTGTGAACATAGGAAGGGACGCCGAACAATGAAAACAAGTCAACGAGACAATTGATCACAGTTGATGAAGTCATGTCTGAACAAGGGTACGCATATGGAAATCTTGAGTACTCATCAATGATTGTGAGAAGATACTTATTACGAGACTTAGATGGAAGTGGGCCTTTAAAATCCATGCTGAGTCGCTCGAAAGGATGAGTAGCTTTGATGAGATGTGAATTATTGTTTTTATAGAATTTTGGTTTTACTGTGTTACACGCAGGGCAAGATGCAGTAACTTTACGCACTTCTTCGACAGAAAATGGAAGGTTATGAGTTCGCACCCAGTGTATCATCCGAGTTACACCAGGATGACACAAGTCACAATGAAGTGAGTGGAGTTTGCTTGGTTGAATGGAACTGCACACCCTCGAGAAGGCATCTGCAACTTGATTCTGTTTCCCTGGTCTATAAAGAATATCATAATTGTAGCAGGAAAGTTCTAAGCGCCACCGTTGAATTTTTTCATTTTTGATCTTGTTCTTATGGTTCATGTCAAACATAAACGATACAGAGCGCTGGTCGGTTATTATCTGAAAATGACGACCCATCAAATAATGTCTCCATTTCTTCAGAGCACCTACTATAGCGTACGCTTCTTTTTCCACGGCAGAATCTGACCTTGTCCGAATAATTAGGTACCCATCTAGAATAATGTGCGAATATTCCAATCGTACGCTCGAGTAGTATTAGGTGGAGGTAGACTCAGCAACGGTTCCAAACGATCGGGATCAGGTGAAATGGTGTTGTTCTCTATTTTATATCGAAGTGAATTGATTGATGATTGACTGTAACTGCTTTTATCCTGATTTATTGTGAAACCATATTTATTCACTGCTTCCATAAATCGATGGAGGTTTCGGTCGTGTTCATCTTTATCTTTTCCGCAAACGGTCACATGATCAAGATACGCGTATGTTTTCTCTAATCTTCCCTTCAAAATGACGTCATCGATTGCACGCTGGAATGTTGGGACGCCATCTGTGAGGCAAAACGCAAGACGACAAACTTGGTGAAGGCGACCGCAGGCTTCGAAAGCAGTGAGAGGCCGGTCCTTTTCTTTCAATGGGATTTGATGATAGGCACTTCTGAAATCTATTGTGCTGAAATAGGAGTTTTTAGATACCTTCGAAACTACACACTCGAGATCAGGTAAAGGATAAGCATCCAGCGAGGTGTAACGGTTAATGGTTTGAGAATAATCAATAACCATCCTTTTCTTGTGATTATCATTTTTTATAACAAATGCTTGTGCCGTCCATGAGGAGTTTATCAATTTCTTTTTTCATGAACATGTAATCTTCATTTGAATATTTTCGAGATTTTGTGATAATCGGTGTAACATTCCTTGTGAGGTGTTCAAAAAGTGGGGGAGGTTCGATTGGCAGGGGCAAGGTAGCAAACCGTTAAAGATGGCTTGGAACCACCAAATACGAATTTCAATTCGGAATGTTGTTTCAGCAAATCGTGACTTACTATTAGCTTTCTAGGAAATGAAGGCTTTATTCATCATAAAACTTATGTGAAGGTATCACAAATAATAAGACGTCAAAATGTTAGAATGACATAAACTAATAACATATAAGGTGATTATCGAATATCACCACATATTCATCAAACGATGACTCAATGCTTTCAGACATTTAGAATTGACCAAACGCATTAGGAGATGGACGCAGTATATCTCTGATTGTTATAATAATCTAAGTTTCATCAACTCATGATTTTTTCAGCCTGACTCAATACTCTCAGACATTAACAGAATTACCAAATACATTAGGTTATGGACGCAGTGTGTATTGTTATAATGAAGTTTGATCAACCAATGATTCTGTAGCATTGTCTCAATGCTCTGGGGCATTAACACAAATAATCTGAATACATTAGCTGATGGACGCAGTTATTATCATAACTATATATTTTCATCTATTGGTCAATGTTTTCAAGCATTGAGAATGAAACTTCAATGGATAAACCGAATATGAATGAGTCGTCAAAGTTTTTACATTCTTCTGATGTGAATTTCATAATACAGATGACTTTTCTCATCACTTTCATGAAATAACTACATTATGATAATAATAGACTTCGTTATACCAACTGAATGATTGATTGACCAGTCACTGAAATTCATTATTTACAATCGGTTTTTGGCATTGTACTGATGAAAAAAACGTCATAGTAATAAATATGTAGTCAAACATTATAGAAGTGATTGATATCAGGTTAATTTTTTTTTCTGTGTAAATTATCTCAAATTGAAATGAACGCGTCAAAGTTGACAGTTTGCAGAATCAGTAACAACCAAGAGCACAATAGAATCAAAAGTATACGCCCATCCCATACAAATTCGCTCGTTATACATATTTCTAACGAATCGTTAATACAAGAAATAATCAATATTATTATTATTATAGTTATAACATCGTCCACCAATATATTGGTGGACGATGGTTATAATATTGTGGTTTCAATATAAATACAACCACAGAGTGACCCATTTGTGTATGGACCAGATGTCAGCCCTAATATAGCAAATACCGCGCCAGTGCCAGGTATAGGAAAAATACGTAGAAAATGTTAGGTAAGTGAGCACGTGAGCATATCAAAAATAATGATAGCGATTATTTATTTCTCTCCATATTCCACTGTGTATGGCTCCGTAATCAGATGAAGATGAACGATATTGTTGTGTAAGACAAAACTATTGCTGGCCGTGATTATTCAAAAACAAGTTATCCATCCCGAGAATAACGAATGAAATACAGATCAAACAAGTATGTGAATCTCGAAGGCTTTCCTGATCAAAACAAAGATACTCAACTATGATATGGTGTATTCATATCTCCAGCATGAGTATGAAATGCCAAATCTGCGGAAATCGGAAACAAATCAGGTATGCATCCCAACCCAAATAACCAACCGTAACAATGTTGTTTATTCTTGATGACCTCTAGTACATCCTTTGATGTTCAACTTCAGCTCCCATGAACTAAAAGTGTTGCCTAGCAACATATGTTTGTGTCAGTAATAGAAACGTCAATTCAAAAGCTAATTTTGGTATTTAAATTGACGACTTTTGTGTCGGTTGCAGAAAAATATCTATTACCTTTATGAATCTAGCATTTCCCTATTCCCATCAATATTACGATTCACTCACTAGCGGTAGTAAAGTCAGATAACTATTACAGGAACATTGTCTAATAGCCATATATGCACTCGATAGTAGCAGAGTAGAGTTCAAGTTTTTCATGAATTTTTGATGATCTCATATGAGTTATATTCTGCAAAGTCGATGTTATAGTCAGTGGTGATATCTCGCTTGTCTCCTACACTCCTTTTCCATTTTTAGCTACAGTACAAGTCAAAAATAGTTCCATTGGCGCCGTTACAGAGGTTAGATATCTCTTTCGAAAAAATAAGTAGCACGTCACTGGATATTATTGAATTATGAAAAAATTGGATTCTTGTGAAATGTTTACAAACAAGTTGTTTGTAAAGCAAATATCGGCCTTCAAACAGATTCAAAATACGTTTTAATGATCAGAGAATACGCTTGAATTCTTCTGAATGAAAACAAAACATATACTTATTACTGTTGAGTTGATAAAGATAGAACAAGAAGGGTGAAAGATAACTTAACTTTCGTTACTCCCTGGATAATGATCAAGCTATCAGCTCTTCTTGGGAACCAAAATTCAGGATTCGGTCGAACTGTCACCAAAATCGACACACCAGTGCCAGCATTGATCAGGCAACCTGTCTAGTAGAAAGATCATGAATAGAAGACACCTCTCAAATGATATTAACAAGATGTGGAAAATAAGCCAACATCAAACGAAGATCGCAATATATCTGCATATCTCATCAGCCGAGCCAAGATAGTTATAGTGAGCAGGTCAGCATTTCACAATTCAAAAAGGCGGGAATTTTGAAATCCTTCAGCTGCAATCACTCAACTTCATCACTGAGAGAAACAAACCTCTTGGTCTTGATCTCAAAAAATAAATGTAGCCTTGGTCTTGATAGTCTTGGTCTTGGATCAGAATCCGTCTAGAAATTTGAATTATTCAATTCAAATATCCAACAGTTCATATGCATATTATAGGTATTTCGTATTTCTCAGCCTTCAAAATTGACAATTTGTGCGTATAAAGTAATCAGAATGAATGTCTCCTTTTACCATGACCCTGGTTCAACAAAAACTGTTCTAGAACTGTTGCTTTGAAACAAACGGCCTACCATCGCTGGCGCAAAAACCCTAACCTCGCGACTAGAGCAGAATACGTTGATGCCAGGAATAACTGCAGCCAAACAATAGATGCTTCGAAAGAAACATACAATGCCAAGATAAGATCCAAACTCATAGATTGTCCCAATGGCTCCCGTTCGTTTTGGTCCCTTGCTAAAGCGGTCGGAAGAAATTTCACTAATAGTTCATTTCCACCACTGTCCAAATCCGACGGCACATTAGCAACAACATCGCAGGAGAAAGCGAATATTTTTGCAGAGATGTTCGCAGCAAACTCTACTTTAGATTCCCAAGGAAAACTGCCGCCAGACATTCCACCCGTTGAGAGTCGAATGCCCGAAATCGTCTTCCGTCAACGCACTATCAGACAAATTTTGCTTGGTCTCAAAACGAATAAGGCTAACGGTCCTGATGGAATTCCACCCATTATCCTCAAAAAATGTGCACCAGAATTAACACCGATTCTCTGCAAGTTGTTTACCATCTCGTACAGGTCGGGTATTTTTCCATCATGCTGGAAGACAGCTAGAGTCCAACCAATTCCCAAAAAAGGGAACAAGAACCTGCCCAACAACTACAGGCCCATTGCCCTGTTATCAGTAATCTCCAAAGTGATGGAGAAAGCCACCAATATTGAGCTTATCAAATATCTGGAGAGCTCAGGAATCATCAATGATAGACAATACGGCTTTCGCCACCGAAGATCTACTGGAGATCTACTTGCCTACGTCACCCATTTATGGCAATCTTCAATAGAAAAACACGGGGAATCTCTAGCTGTCGCGTTGGACATATCGAAAGCATTCGACTGTGTTTGGCACGAAGGACTCCTCCACAAACTACCATCATACGGCTTACCACCTCAGCTATGCCATCTCTTATCGAGTTTTCTTTCAGGCAGATCGCTTCACGTGGTGGTGGACGGTGTATCGTCTGATACCATTGGCATCAATTCCGGCGTTCCACAAGGATCAATTTTGGCACCAACATTATTCCTGCTTCATATCAATGATCTGTTGGGAGTAACAACTTGCCCCATCCACAGCTTTGCAGATGATAGTACCCTCCATACTGCGTTCTCTTCCAGAATTCCCATTTCTTCCCAGGAAACTAAGAACTCACGGCGCAGGCAGGTCAATGCTGTCAATGAAGATCTTGCTGAAATCACAGCCTGGGGAACGAACAACCTAGTTGAATTCAACGCCACCAAAACTCAAGCCTGCATTTTCTCTACAAAGGCGGAACTCAGTATGCCCGATATTGTAATGTCTGGCTCCACCATCCCCACCAAGCCCACTATATCTATGCTCGGTATTTCCATCAGCAACACTCTTTCATGGGATAATCATGTCAGATCCATCGCAAAAGCTGCTTCACAAAAACTCGGATTCTTGTTCCGTGCGAAAAGCTACTTTACACCTCAACAGCTTCTCATGATCTACAAAGCGCAGATACGGCCTGTTCTAGAATACTGTTCCCACATATGGGGTTCAGCACCAAAACATACGCTGATGCTCTTAGATTCCATCCAGAGAAGAGCCATTCGCCTGGTGGGTGACGCCACACTCACTCACTCTTTGACATCATTGGAACACCGTAGAAAGGTCGGCGACCTTTCACTTTTCTATCGATACTTCCACGGGAAATGTTCTTCGGAAATCTCTGCAATCATCCCTTCACTAGCAATACCAATCAGACGAACTAGACAAGCCCAGTCAGCACATCCTTTCGTCGTCAACCTCGAAAGATGTCGAACAGCACTTTATCAAGACTCCTTCATCCATAGAACGGCTAGGCTCTGGAATTCATTGCCTGTGGAAGTATTCCCAACAACATATAATCTCCAAAAATTCAAATAAATTCCAATACCTACCTCCTGTCCCTATCCTCCCTAGGAACGCACGATGTTCTTTGAACATCATAGGGATTCCCTTTCGTGCGCTTCAATCGATAAAAAAAAAAAATTTTGAGAAACCTCAAATAATGAACATTAAATGAGACCCAAACAGCAAATAGGCCGACGTCCGACAGGTCAGAAAAAAGGTCGGACCTGACAACAACGCATTATCAAAATATTTCAGAAAATTTCAAATTCAAACCAATTAACTTTTGTAGAACCTACCATTATTTACTCTTTTTGAAGGCGTATAGTGTGTTTTCACTACCAAGATAATAATTTTCGTCATTTCATGGACCACTAGTCAATAATGACCAGCCACCTCTGTTATAATTAACCTGAATTCACTGTTCCTATGCGATATTCGCAGAAATAGGACTCGAATCTAGTACGTATTTTTCAATAACGACTTGACGTATGCTGTCATAGTCATGACTATTATTTTGATCAGAATCGAAGGGAAGTGCTTCCATAGTGACAATGGGCCCGTATTCCAGTTTCACAGTACGATATTGATTGAAATATATTGCATGTGGTGAAAAAAAGTTAATATACACCTTGGTAGTAAATGATATCATCACCACGAGACCTTATACCCCTCGGCGGAAGCTTGGTCCCTATAACTATTCAATTTTCAATGGGAGGAGGTATGGACAACTGTGACCTTGAATGTATTCCGGAGTATTCCGGATTTTTAGTGAAAACAATTAGAATCCTTGAATCCTATACTATATGACCAAAATGAATAACTGAAATAAAATGCCATTACATTCTCCATACGATTTTTCTTGATATGGAGTTGATTTGAGTTCATCAATTTCCTTTCTCAAGTCTTGGTCTTGATATAAGACCAAGACAAGACGAAGATTCTTGATCTGGCGAAGCCCTATTCGAGTGTCATTCCTGCGAATCTCTGATCAGAACAATGCATTCAGGTCAATTACAACAGAGCTGGCTATGTGTTTATCAACTAGTGGTTCATATTATGACGAAAACTACCTTGACTAGTAAGTATGAATACTCAATGCTTGGAGCCTTGATTTTTTACTCAATTCTTGAAGGTGAAATCACACTTCACGCCTCGAAAAGAAGTAAATAATGGTAGGTTTCATAGCTACTGGTAGAAAAGGCATTTATTAGAAATGACGATTCATTCTGACAACTACAGCTACGATCATTTAATGCCAAACTGCTAATGTTTTCGCGATAACATGAGTTGTCTCTGGCATGTGATTGGTCCTATTTTGTGATGAGCTAAAGCGCGTGCATGGTATCAACTCCCAACTTAGTAAAGGACGCCCATTTTTTTTTCACAATGATGGCGTGTTTCAGCCTTCACTACTATCAGTCCATATGAGGAACGAGAGCCCTGAATCATCTAAGAAGCACCATGCTCCAACACCGAGAGAAATATCTATTGAATGTTCTACGAAATTCTATAACCTTTCATATCAATGATCTGTTGGGGTCAACCACTTACCCTATCCACAGCTTTTCATACTGCGTTCTCTTTTATAATATCAAGCTCAACGCTCTCAATGACGATCTTGCTGAAATTTCAGCCCAAGGAACCAAGAACCTAGTTGAATTCAACGCCACTAGAACGCCAGCCTGCATATTATCTATAGAAAGGCGGAACTCAGTATGCCTGATATAACGATGTCTGGTACCACCATTTTCACCAAGACAACTATTCATAAACAAGACAACTATATCGATGCTCAGTATTTTCATCAGTAATACTCTTCAATGAGAATATCATGTCCGATCCATCTCGAAAGCTGCTTCACAAAAACTCGGATTCTTATTCCGTGCGATAATCTACTTTACACTTCAACAGCTCCTCATGATCTAAAGAACACAGATAAGCCAAGTTTCAGAATACTGTTCTCAGATATGACGTTCAGCACCCAAACAGCTCTTAGATTTCATCTAGAGAAAAGCCATCCGCCTAGTGAGTGATGCTACACTCACTTAAACTTTGACATCATCAGAACACTGACGAAAAGTCGGCGATCTTTCACTTTCCTAGAGATACTTCAACGGGAAATGTTCCTCAGAAATCTCTGCTGTCATTCCATCACTAGCAATACCACTCAAACGAACTCGACAAGCCCAGTCAGCACATCCTCTCGTTTGGCAAAGCTTTGGGATTCTTTGCCGATGGAAGTATTCCCGAGAACTTATAACCTCCAGAAGTTCAAAACAAATTCTACTGTCCCTATTATCCCTTACGCAAGATTTCTGCACCCAAGACATGGCTACAATCCATATCAAATTTCCAGTGAAGGGGAGTATAACGGAACTGATCGTCTGCTCAGCATACTTTTCTGGAGATGGAGTAGCAGAACAGCCTCCTCCAGCTGCCGTGCGAGAAATAACTGTCTTCAGAAGGAGGAACAACACCCACCTAGTGATAGGATGTGACGCCAATGCGCACCATGAAGCATCGAGCAGCACAAATATCAATATGAGGGGCGAGTCTCTTTTCAATTACTTGATAGGAGAGGAGCTCACAGTTAACAATGTGGGCCCTGCTGAGCCAGCCTTCGTCACCAGTGTTACGAAAGAGGTACTAGATAACAATCAGCTCAGCACTTCTAAGCAATAAGATATTCAACTCGAGAATATCCTCTGAACCATCATGCTCAGATCATAGACACATTCAATTCGTCATTGAAATAGGCCCCAGGCTAGTGGTACAATACCGAAGAACCATATCCAGAACGGACTGACCACTATAAATAGTCGTGATCATGTCGTGATCAAACAGATATTGCTGCGGAACATCTACAAACTGCATTTATCTCAGCGTATCATGAAAACTGTCCACTGAGGGAGGAAAGGGATAACCGGAATGCTTCCTGGTGGAACAAAAATCTGGACAAATCGCGAAGTTCGAAGGTTATTCAACCGAGCTACGGTATCAGGTGAATGGGAAAACTATAGGGCTGCTTCAACCACATACTATGAAAATATCCAGAAAGCAAAACGAGAATCATGGGAACGATTCTGCGAAAATGTGTCCAACATATCAAACGGAGCCCGCATCCATAAGATTCTATCCAGAGAGCCGACACAGAAGCTGGGATCGCTCAAACGCCCAGACGGCTCCTTAACGGCCTCCAGGAAAGAATCAAAGAACCTACTATTCTTTGAAAGAATCCTAGAGCTAGTGGCCAATAACCGCTTCCCAGGTAGCCTGATTCTTAACAATCGACCTCCACTAACAAATATAATAATATGCCGGATCAAACGACCTGGCAGAGATGACTCATTCCACCCTTACAAATCGTCAGGAGAGGATGGCATAGCTCCAGTTCTGTTACAAATTGGACTAGAACATATTGTTCCTATCCTTACAAAACTCTTTAAAGCCAGTTTAGTTTGGAACTACATCCCATCTAACTGGACTGGCGACTAGGGTGATCTATATTCCTAAGGTGGGTTGGACTGACCCCCACTCAAAATCGCTCAGAACCATCAGTTTGACATCCTTCCTGTTGAAAAGCATAGAGAAAATACTGGACGGACACATGAGGAGTGGTGTACTAACAAAACACTCCCTCAATGTTCACCAGTATGCCTACCAGGCTGGTAAATCAACAGAACTTGACCTCAATAACCTTGTCTCAGGAATAAGCGACGCCCTGGAACACCAGGAGGTAGCTGTCGCTGCGTTCCTGGACATAGAAGGAGCATTTAACAATGCACTACCTCACTCCCTATATGAGGCCACTGTCTCTAGAGGAATTGAACCAATACTATGTGACTGGATAAGAACCATGCTACGTAACAGAACTATAACGACCTCTTTACAGGGGCAAGTTTTCAGCTTCAGACCGGCAAGGGGCTGCCCTCAGGGGAAAGTCCTCTCCCCTCTGCTTGGTTCCTGCCCGTGGAGGATCTGCTTGCCATTCTCCCGATCTGGGAGGTCGATCTGCAAGCATATGCTGACGATCTGGTCCTAGTAATACGCGATAAATCCAAAGAGACGATCTACTACGTCTTCCAGGATATATTGAACACCATATATAAATGGTGTGAGAAGGAGGAAATGTCCATTAACCCCTTACAAAATGGGCATAGTACCAGGAGAAGGAAGCTGGAAAATTCAAGACCTCCTTCCATCAATGGAGTAACAATTCCTTTTGCGAGGGATGTAAAACATTTGGGAATAATCCTAGATAGAGAGCTAAATTGAAACTCGCATCTAGAAAGACTATCCGAAGGGCTAGCCTATCATTATGGTCATGCCGCAGAATATGTGGAACATGTCACCGAAACAAGTATACTGGCTGTACGTGACCGTCAAACGACCAATAATCACGTATGGCTCTGATGTAATCTGGTGGAACAAAGGTCAACAAAAAATGGCCCAGGCTAAACTCAATGGACTACAGAGACAAGCTTGTCTGGCGATTACAGGGGCAATTCGCTCCACGCCAACGGCAGCAATGGAAGCCCTTCTCGGATCACTTCCTCTCCACATAATGCTGGAGGAAGAGGAAAGATAGGCAACATACAGACTCCATCAAGCGGCCATTAGTTTTCCGCAGGTAGTGGTCATGAAAAGCAGCAAAATGCGGAAGGGTATAATATCTCACAACATTCTGGGAATGCCCTCAGACATTATGCCTGAAACTACCAACCTTCACACGACCTACACTGTGGTCTTGCCTGAAAGAGAAGAATGGGTTCGGAATGAAACGAACCTATGTAGGGCAAATGAATGCTGGTATACCGATGGCTCTAAAACTTTGGAAGGCGTCAGAACCGAAATATACGGCATGAACCCAGTAGTGAAACGCTCATTCAGTATGGGTAAACTAGCTACGATATTCCAGGCAAAGGTATACGCCATTGAAATGTGTGCAAGGAAGCTGGAAAATTGACACAACACAAAGAACAATGAAGATATTCTCAGATAGTCGAGCGGCAGTGAAAGCACTTGAATCCAACTGCTTCAAATCCAGAGCAGTATGGAACTGCAGAGAAACCTTGAACCGACTGACACAACGCAATAGCGTCAACCTAGTCTGGATACCAGGTCACACGGGCCTAGAAGGTAACGAAATAGCGAACGTCCTAGCAAAAGAAGGGGCCGAAACATCGTTCACTGGGTCAGAACCGGTAATCGGTATAGCACATAGCACGGCCAAGAATATTATAACATCCTGGGCCAACAACAAAAGACTCGAGTATTGGCGTAGTCTACCGGGCCTAGCCCATTCCAAAGCATTCATTGCTTGTACAAGGAACAAACAGGACTCTGACAAACTACTAGAACTTAGTAGAGCACATCTCAGAGTTATAGTATGTTTGCTCACTGGCCACTGCAAACTCAAACACCACATGCAAAAAATCGGACTTGCACAAGATGCAGAATGCCGTCTATGCATGGAGGAGGATGAAACGGCTAAACACGTTCTATGTACATGCCCTGCAGCGGCCAGAATCAGATTTTCAACATTTGTCAATACAACAGTAGGGCCAGAAAACCTGATGAATTATTTCCCCAACGTACTCCTTGATTTTGCAAAGAGATCAGATATACTGGGAGAAATATAACCATAGGGTGAGTCACAATTAATAGGCCATTGGCCGCAGTCGAGGGCCCGACATGGGCCCACACTTAACTCGTTCGCCGCCTGGTGTATCATTAATGATACACCAGGTAATGCTTTCCACAGGCCGGGGGTATCCTAAATGATACACGGACTATCATTCTGTCTGAACAGCGGTGTATTCTCTGTAATACACGGGCAATAAGAAATGCATCAGCTTATGATCTCTGCGGCCTGGCAGCATAAAGAGCAACTGAAAGTTTTGGCCTGGAGGGTGGGGACTTTTGTGTGGGTATAAATTAAATACGTACCTCATTGGTGAAAATTACCTTGGCCCGTAAAGTCATTTTTTGAAATTTCAGCTCGGCAGCGAACGTGTTAACCTAACCTTACCTAACGCACGATGTTTTTCGAACAACATGAGAATTTCCTTTCGTGCGCTCTAAGAGATGCAAAAATCTCTCTCACTATATGATCAAGTTTATCAATTTAAAGTAACCATATAACTGCTGTAAAGAAGAACTCATATGAGAATGAAATAATGCTCATATAGGTAGTGGTTAAATGATTATCGTTTCAATGATATACAGTGATATAAAATGACTATTACATTCTTGGTCTCTAGAATCAATCAGAATCGGCCAGTTTCACGGTTTCTTCTGTATCACAGCGATATTTGTTTGTTTACCTCGGACTTGTTCTACCAATTACACAAGCCGAATTGACCCACACGTGACCATCCTTCCTCGTTTTCCACCGATAAAATCCAGGACGTTCAAAACGTCAATTATGTTCGAAGCCAGAATGATGGATGCAGTGTGCGCAACTCTCGGAAGCCGCTCGCTTATTGTCTCAATCATGGAATACTCATACGAATACAACTCGTGATACTATCTCTCCTGGAAATATTCCTCGATCGACATACTCCAGCTTGCTGCTTTAATTTCGCTCATGACATTGTTTCAAAACTACTCGCCTACGGCTCGAAAGATTTGATAAACAATGTTATTGTTATTCGGCTAAATTATTAGTCAACAAGCTGTCGTAACAATCGCCGAATACTTCGGGCAAAATAGTTCCACTTGTGGTAATACATATGAAAAAATTACTATACCAATATCCCTTGTTTTCAATTCGATAGTTGAATGATTGCCATTCCAATAATAAATGGTGATCTTATAAATATGAAATAATACTCATATGTTTTGCTTCAGTCTCAGTTGTTAAATGATTGGCATATAAAGGTGATTCCATTTTTTCACAAAAAAGTCAAGTTGGTTGAAGATTGTCAGAAAATATTGTATACATATCAACTATGGTTGATATAGATACCTCCAAATAGAATTCGTGAAGGAGCTAGGCGAGCATTGAAATGCACAAGGGCCAAGGGAGATATACTCAGTTCACGATATCTCAGTTTTCCTTCCAAAAAAAGCTTCCAATTTGGACTATATCTAATTTTTTCTACTTAGATTATTAGTTAACATATTTGCAGAAATGTACACAGTGGCGTCAGGGAATGAGGGTTTACGAAACGAATTTCACTATACAAACCGTTGTTGGAAAGAATTCTTGTAAATTCTGAAACAGCAAATACAATTTTATGAATTCAAGAAAATATACAGTGAGGACCAAAAGTCCGTCGCCCCCCCCGTAACTTCTTTGTTCTACATATTACAAGAAAATGTTAAATGAATCAGTTGTAGGGTTTCATTCGATCTCTCCAATGGTTTAAGTTTCATTCATACAGAGTGTCTCTGAAAAGCACGGTGACTTAGAAGTTAACTTTTTTAAATGGAACACCCTGTATTTCATTGCATTATTACCTTCTACGTTGAATTCTGAACAAGTTAGATAAATGGTTTTCTATCAAAAAAGTTTTGAATTTTCAAAAAGTTAGGATAGGAAAGGGGAATACATTGTGATCCATTTGTTACGATTTTCTCATTGAACTGGCGCAAAAGTAGTCGAAATAATTATTCACAAGTGTTCATAAGTCCAAAACTATTAACTTTTTTGATAGAAAACCATTCATCAAACTTGCTCATAATTCAACGTAGAATGTAATAATGCAATGAAATACAGGGTGTCCCATTCAAAAAAATTAACTTCTAAGTCACCGTGCTTTTAAGAGACACTCTGTATGAATGAAACTTAAACCATTAAAGAGATCGAATGAAACCCTACATCTTATGTATTCAACATTTTTTTGCAATATGTAGAATAAAGAAGTTACAGGGGGGGCGACGGACTTTTGGTCCTCACTGTATATGCAACTAGCTGACCCAGCAAACGATGTTTTGCCATATACATTATCTCTGGAAAAACATTTTTAGATAAATATTCATCGAGAAACTTTTATTATTCTTTTTAATTTGGCTGTCCACAAATGCGGGATTCTCCAGTTTTTCAAACTATTCAATTTATTTTCTACTTCTTTTTAGTTTGGCTATCTATAGGAATGCGTTTTATCAGTTTCTCAAACTATACTTTTTATTACAATAGCTAATCATCCGGCAGAAGTTGTTCTGCTATATATATTTAATTTGAGAAAATATTTGTTTAGTTAAATATTCATCTACACACTTTCATAATGTTTCATCAGTTTTTCAAACTACTATTTATCACAAAGCTCTTTCGCCATATTGGATCGGCCATCTTGAATTTTCTCCGTTGCCGAAAACCCTCAGATACAAATGTTGACTAGAATCGGATCAAAATTACAAAACTCGTCAGCCATATTGGATCCTCCATCTTCAATTTCCTGCTGTTGATGAGAGAATCACAATCTACATCTTGAATTCCCAAATTTTTAATGAAGAATCATAATCATAATCGACACCGAAAACCCCTAGATACCAATTTTGGATAGAATTGGACCCTAATGAAAACACTCCGCCATCTTGAATTTTTTATTAAAAAAATAGATTACGACCGATTCTCATGTATTAGATACAATCCATCACCGATGTTACTGTGTGAGCTTTTGCCATTGTTATCGAAGATGATAAGCCAATTAAGAAGAATTTGATACAAATCGATAAAATTCACGACATATACTTACCGACATACCGTGAAAAAACTATAACTGCTATAACTCCCTGATGCAGTTCAACACCCTGTAGTTCTCCAACGAATTCAATTTGGCTGGGGGGGAGGTATATGAACAAGTTTATCTTTTTTATTTTTCTTCCACTTTTTTTCAACCACTGTTTTTTTCGAAAAAAAATATCACCCCCTTACATGTCCTAACAGTCACATCAGGGAAGCGGAGACGACTGATATTTATAAGTGAGTGAGATAATAATTCATTAAGGCAAAAGTATTTATAAGTGAGTGAGATAATAATTCATTAAGGCAAACGATTATGGAAAAGATGGGTTATGGATACCGTGCCAAAAATGCGTCATGAATTCTCATGAAAAAATAGATAAAATATGGATATTAATCATGATCTATAACCGAGTTCTGAAGAGTATGCATACGTTATCTCTGGCACATATACACTTTCTGAAATGTTTAATTATATTTGATGAGTACTTACATGTGATTTATAACGTATACCATCCATCAACATTGAGCTTATGAAATATCTGGAAAGCCCAGGAATCATTATTGACAATCTGGCTTTTGCCATCGAAGATCAACTGGATATTTATAGCCTATAACAACACAGGGATGTCCTAGGTACGTCCCTTTTTTTGTCCCGCGGTACAAGGACATGATTGGGACATCCAGGGGATGTCCTGCAGTGGTTGTCCAGTGGACATCCCGCCCGGTACATCCCTAGGTTATCCTATTCGTGTCCCTGGAGTATCTGATATCCATTCACATCAGAGTCATTGAATTTCATCAAAATATTGAGTTGAATTTTTTTGAAAATGTTTGTTTTTCTTCCGGAAAATGATTGTGATAAAAATAAAGAATAAAGTCTCAGAACTTCTTATGAAATTACCATTTTTCGCAGACAGAAATTGTACATGCATAATGCCCCTCATTTTTAAACACCCAAGAATGATAATAATTATACCCAATTCCTAATAAAGTTGTATTTATTCAGGTTTCTGTAGGTAAGTCCTGTTTATAAATTTGTTTAGTACATAAATCTTCAGGAGGCATGATAGCCAATGGAGCAAGGTGCGTGCATGATAAGCCAAAGGTCCCGGGTTCAATCCCTACTCGACCTGCAATTTTTTTCTTTTGTCGAAAGGATGTCCCTGGGATATCCTTGGGACGTCCTAGGGATATCCTTTCATCGTACTTGGTACATCTCAGGGACGAACCAGAAGGACATCCCTTGGATGCCTTTTTTAGCGGCCAGTGGATGTCCCTGGGACATCCCTAGTATGTACGTTGTCCCAGCAAACGACATCCCTGGGATGTCCTAGTATAAAATCAGGGACGTCCATGGGAAGTCCCTAGGATGTACTGGTGTTGTTAGGGATACTTGCCTGAACTGAAGGAATTTGACCAAACGGCTATGGACATTGTTTTCGGCGTTCTAGTGTGTCTCATTTAGCGAATAGGGGCGTTGATTTGGTCACTATAAAGGTCCATGGCCGCCAGAATATGCTTCATTCCTAC
Organism: Phaedon cochleariae; assembly: GCA_918026855.4. Classification (NCBI taxonomy): domain Eukaryota; kingdom Metazoa; phylum Arthropoda; class Insecta; order Coleoptera; family Chrysomelidae; genus Phaedon; species Phaedon cochleariae. The sequence goes on along the minus strand of OU896714.1, from coordinate 38,897,239 downwards.
GGGAAAAGGGGTAATAGGACAACGGGTAGTGAGAATTAACGCACTTATCTTTTTCACATAAATTCTGGGGTTGATATTTTATATGGGTATTTCGATGGTTCCATGGTGGATTGAAAAATGGATGCGGTAGGTGGCGCTGGTTCTTGGTATACGTCAACTACTAAACGGCTTGACTTGTAGTTTTCAATATACGTTAAACAACAACAAAAATATACGAAAGATACTGGAGATAATAAAATAATAAAACAATACAGGGTGTTTCAAAAAAACCTGACCCCCTTACTAGGGTTAGGTAGAACACTGCAAAATAAGTTAGGTTTACTTAGTAAAAAAAATTTCGTAAAGGCATCCGTTATCAAGATACAAGGTGTTGAAAAAATGTCAAAACTACTGGCAACATTGTGATGAAATTTTGTATGGATGTTTCTTGGAATCTAACACATCGCATGCATTTGTTTTTATACCTGACTCTCATAGAGGGCGCTAGTTACTCGGTTCGTACCGAGTAGTTTTGAACATAACTTTTTTATGGTTAGATTTTTCAATCCAAATTTGATGTGAACTTGAACATCATTCAATTTCACACCAAGAGTGAGTATTATGGATGTATATTGAATGGGAGTATATAATTCCAATTTTGTATTCATTCGACTTCCTAATCCTGTAAGAATAAAAATGGAATTCCAATTAAATAAAAAATAATAATTATTTTCGAATAATAATTGATTGCATCATAATCCTTTTTCCTAAATGAATATTTATATTCAATTATATTTACTCTTGAATAAAATCAAAAAACGAGACAATATTTGAAATAATGCGAGCGTTTTCCATTAGCCAACATAAAATAGAAAGAGATAGGTAACCGTAACCACTGCGGGTTGCCTGAACAATCTTCTTGTCTCACTCGTCATTCACAGAGGATCCCTTCCAGGTGTTCACATTGAGTTCAATAATAGTATATTGTGCAACAAGTGGGGAAAGTTCAGCTTTTCTCACGAGTGAGAAAAGGACTTTTCCCCACATGTTGCACACTATTCTTTTTCTACAACTGCACTTATCCATCAAAGAATCCAAGTTATGTAATTTATTGGTATTCATTTTATAATGTGGCACCAATATTATGACCAAAGAGTAGACGCCTTTCCTAGTTCTTCGAAGTATTTCAAAAAAGTACACTTTCCGAAAAAGATTTTATTTCTGTATTTTTTTAGATTCCATGAATTTTTCGTATATGCCAATTCATACTTTTTTCTTGAAATTTCCGGAAACAAATCCAACTTTCGCAGATTTTTCCATTATCTCTGTCTCTGGCGGTGTATTTATCGAAATCGTCACATCTCGGTATATAGTATATACTTCATATCATTTATAATGAATTGTTGGAATAATATTTGATGGAAACTGCGATTTCTATCAAAAGCACTGATGAGAACTACCCTGAAGAATTTAAAAAACTTCTTCTTACAGTTGTGACAACTATTCAAAGCTGAACAGCAGCCAATTAAGTTTTGGTCAATTTTTGTTGATTCTCCATGGAAATGTATGTGGTGTTGGCAAAGTTCCGTGAAAAAAAAATATTTCTCACAATATGAGCAATACATGGTTTTGAAACTAAGTAACCTATGAGAAATGCGCTACTTTTCATAGCAGTAGTAGAGGAAAGCTGTTTCGATACGCATTTGGGTGTCATAATGACTTCACTAATGACGCAAAATAGAAAAATTCTTTTCTATTCTATTCCAACCCTGCGCTCCCCCCGAATCCGCCCCTGTCCCGCCGCCGCGGAATCAATGGGGTCTTGCGGCGTCGCACGCGCCCTCCGTCGCAGCATCCCTCTCAGTACCGGCGATCACAGCGGGCGTGCGAGGCGGTCCTCCGACGAACTACCCCCGACGAGAACCTTCTGCATCCCTCGCCGAGGCGTCTGAGAGGGTCGCGAGGACGACCTTGGGCGCCTGAGAAGGGTCGCGAGGACGCTCGAAGGTCCAGTTGATGACGCGGCCTGACGTAACGAGGATTGCCGGAAACGGTGAGTGCAGGCGGATCGGTGGTTATCTCGCTTCTTTAATTATTAACACCCTTTCATAACAACTACGAAATAGCCACAATGCTCAAAGTTTAATGAAATGTTTAATAAATACAAAAAGCTCAAAGTCATTTCCACACTATGTTCCGCTTACTTGGTGAAACAATGCTCCTATAGTCTTCGCACTCCTCCTACACTGATACGATATATCTATTTCTGAAGGTGAATTCCCAGATCTATGGAAACTGCGCTTCTTGTGCCAATATACAAGAATTCTGGAGACAAAAGAGATGTCACTTATTATAGAGGTATCAGTAAACTTTGTATTTTTAGTAAAATCCTCAAGCCATATTATATGATCTAATCTTCGACAGCCTCAGACACATAATTCGGGAAGAAAACATGGATTCTTTCTGAAAGATCCATAGAAACCAATCTTATGATTTATAATCAGTTTATATCAGATTCACTCGATAATCGTATTCGTATTCAAACTGACTCTATCTATACAAATTTCAGCAAGGCATTTGACAAGATTGATCATAAAATGTTGTTGATAGAACTTGCTGAAATTGGTATGCATGGTGATATACTACGATGGTTTTCATCTTACATATTCAATAGGTCTCAGATTATAAGTATTAATGGATTTAACTGTAACCCAATTAAAGTAACCTGGGGGGTGCCCCAAGGGTCAAATCTTGGACCCTTATTATTCATTGTTTTCATTGACATCGATCAATGCTTCCATAATTCTTAATTTTTATAGTATGCTGATGACCCGAAACTTTTCACAAGAATTATGTCGTTGGACGATTGTATGAAACTCCAGAACGATCTCGATAGGTTAGATGTGTATTGTGAAAAGAATAGATTATTTTTGACCTCAAGGAAATGTTGCAGTACAAGCTTTGCTAGGAATCAGGAACCTATTACATTTGATTATAATTTGAATGGTACCCATTTGACAAAAGTAGGTACCTTATATTAACCCATTAGTGCATGAAGTAACTTTTTTTCTAATCTCTTTATTCTGAAGATGTATATTCATTCAATATAACCAAAGAATGATAACTCATGACGAATAATTTTTTGTTCATAACAGATTTTTTTTATATGACACGTCCATTTTAATGGACTCCATGCAAATTGGTTCATTGATGAAAGTGATCAGTAGGGAATTTCAGTATTCATTTTTATTCAAGTACATATCCAGAACATGAAAAACTCAATAACATCAATCACAATATTATCAATAATAATAATAATGATAATAATAATAATGGAAATTATACATCATGATGACTTGATACATTTTGAAGCATCTCTCAGATGCAGTCCTATTTTACATATAAAATTGCAATTTTGTATACTCTACTGAATGGAATTCAGCTGATGGGTATATGGAAATGCATCATATCAAGAAACTATTCGGGATGATACTTTCTGACCTTTTTTTGGTGCTCTTCACACGATCCAGTGGAGGGAAATGTGAACCCGTTGAAGAAAAAGAGGAGTCGGACGAGTGGATGGAGTCGTGTCTATAGTTGACGTGCTGCAGTATAACGTACAATCATTCGATGCTATAATATTTCTTTTCATACTGCAAAGATGTATATTATCTTCAATCCCATCAAAATAAGATCAGAATAACGAAAGTCGCACGGCTGTTCGATAATTCCTTCAGAAATATGATTTATTTTGGATTTGCAGTTCCTAAATTCGAATAACTGCATTTCTGCCAACTTTTCTTCTGGAGGCAATATAATATATGCATATCCGTTGGTTGATCGATATCTGAGCCATTTTCCATATGTCTAAGAAGTGTTCCAAGGAAGATCTGCAAAAAAATTTTGATGACCGATAAGCACAGAGTCCATTATAATGGACACAACACACAAGCAATATTTTGAGTGTCTTACAAAAAAAAAATTATTCGAATCACCTCATAGGTTCATAAACACAGGCATATACTGAGATCTTGAGGGATATGAAATTCTGAAATTCATTATACTGCGTTATAATAAATACTTACCCTCCTTGTCGGGTACAATACAAAATGTTATCCATTTGATCACGTGCAGAATATTGTCGAGATAAAAATTCATGAAATAGAAGCGATAGCTGTTCGTTGTTGAACTACACTAATAGTTCTGGCGCATGAAACATTCAATGCCTGCATGATTGACGTCACAAAAAATTAGAGAAGGAGCGTCCATTATAAGACACATTATGCACTAATGGGTTAAGGACCTTGGAGTTATTTTCGATCCCAAATTGAGTTTTGCAATGCATATTAATTATGTTACTAACAAATGCAATAGAATGTTAGGTTTTATTAAAAGAACTTGTAAATATTTTCGGTCCCAAAATTCAATCAAAACATTATATTATGCCTACGTATATAGCCGATTATGTTTTGCAAGTGTCATTTGGAGTCCTTATTATACCAACCACAAGGTCCGGTTGGAGAGAGTTCAAAATAATTTTGTGAGATTTCTGAACTTCAGAGTGAACAATTCATTTATTGTAGAGAGTTTTAACCAAACCAGACGCTCTTCTGGACTCATAACCTTGGAGCAACGTAGAATTATGTCTGATTTATTATTCATCTATAAAATAATGAGGAATCATTCTAGTTCTTATAATGTTGTTATCTCTCATATCATTCCATGTACCGTCTAGACCCACAAGACTCAAAATATTTTTGAATGTCAATTTTTGTCATACCAATTTGGGACTGAACTCGCCAATCAGTAGAATGAGTGATAATTTTAATAAATATTGCAGCAACGTAGATATACATTGTACAACATTGAATCAGTTCAGGGCACTCATTAGAAACCATATATTCGTCTGTTATCTTCCTTTCCAAAAGAGAAAAATCAAGGAATCCGCTTGCATTCTCCTGAACTGACACAATAGCATTATTGTCTCCTGGTCAGTTGATAGATAGAATATGGTATTCACTACTGAAAACTGAACATAAAAATGGTAGTTTCGAGATAAATTGATAAAAACATCCTGTAACTCGTTTGTATACTAACTAACATCATCACTCATCCAACTGCCCAGGAGGAAGCCAACATTTTTTCGCATTTATTTGCTGAACATTTCACTCTGGATCCATCGGGAAACAATCTCCAAAAATAACACCAATTGACAGTCATATGCTCGAGATCACCTTTCGCCAACGTATTATAAGGAAGATTTTATAGGGTCTCAACACCAACAAAGCTTATGGCTCCGACGGAATCCCACCGATTGCTCTCAAGAAATGTGCTTCTGAACTAACAACTCTTCTCTGCAAGCTGTTCAACTACTCTTACAAATTGGGGATATTCCCGTCCAACTCGAAATTACAAGAGTAAAACCAGTTCCTAAAGAAGGCAAAAAGACCCTACCAACTACAGACCGATCGCACTGCTATCTATTATTTCAAAGATCATGGATAAAGCTATCAACATCGAGCTCATGAAATACCTGGAACATTCAGGTATTATCAACGATAGGCAATATGGCTTCCGTCATCAGAGATCAAATGGTGACCTGCTATATGGCAGCAATCTATTGAAGAATATGGTGGAACCTTGGCATTTGATATCTCCAAGGCATTAGATCGAGTCTGGCACTACGGACTCCTCGCCAGACTTCCGTCTTATGGCTTGCCTCTCCAGTTATGTTCTCTGCTAGCTACTTTTTTCTCAAACAGATCTCTTCATGTAGTGGTCGACGAAGTTCCATCTGACTCTTTCATCATAAATGCTGGTGTTCCGCAAGGATCAATTCTAGCACCAACAATATTTCTAATCCATGTCCATTTGTTGGAAGCAGCTTCATGTCCAGTACACAGCTCCGCGGATGATAGAACTCTCTATAGCGCCCTCTCTTCCAAGGCTTTAATACCAGCCAGGCAAATCAGAAATAAACGAGGGAGAAATGTTGACAACATAAATATGGACTTGGCAACAATTCTCGAATGGGGATCCAATGACTTGGTAGATTTCAATGCAACAAAACACAAGCATGCCTTTTCTCTAGAAAAGCCGATCTCACTGTGCCCAACATGAGCTTGTCAGGAGAAACCATAATCACCCTGTACACAGCCTATAGGATATGTAAACATATATTGGGTTGCCACTATTTTTACCGGTCTGGAAAAGGTGAGTGCAGGCGAATCGGTGTTTATCCTGCTTTTTTCCTATTTCTATATTTGTTTGACGATATCGTCATTTTTCAACACGCTTATACAGGGTGGAGACTTCAACTGGAATATATTGAATAAATTCGCAACTGGGGTAGTGACTGATTTTTTTTGAAAATTCGCGAGACACGTGAAAGCTTGAATGTGTTTACCTACATTTGGCGAGCAATATGGAGAATATAACCCTTCAGGGGTAGCTAGGATCAACCCAAACATGTTTTTTTCGAATGAAACCCTATGGCTTGCGACAACTCATTGGAAAGCTGGTTGGAAGAGGAATTCAGCGTACTGATTAAATCTCAGTTTGCAATACGTTTGGGGGTCGCATAAAATCAAATTTCGAAATTTAATATACTTTTAACGTGTTTTTATCAAATTTTCTACTTTCAGTGACATCAGTGACATAGGGCATTTCCACTAGTTTGCAATATTACTTCGTTTCGAACAAGAGAATGAGTTCAAAGCTTGAAATATGTGAAGGCAGAGCATGCTAGTGGGGGATCATTAAAGCCATCAGATAGAAAAAAACAAATTAGAGAGTACTATCTGCTATAGGAATTCTTCAACGGCATGATATGCCTTTTTGATCAGTAATTTTTTACGGTTTCTCGGAAGCTCCAAGCATTTCCACTAGTTTGCAATATTACTTCGTTTCGAACAAGAGAATGAATTCAAAGCTTGAAATATGTGAAGGCAGAGCATGCTAGTGGGGGATCATTAAAGTCATCAGATAGAAAAAAAGCAAATTAGAGAGTAGTATCTGCTAGGAATGCTTCAACGGCATAATATGCCTTTTTGATCAGTAATTTTTTACGGTTTCTTTGAAGCTACAATGTAGTGAAATGCCCTTGATCATATGAGGAAGGTGATTGAATAACTTGAGCCCATTATAAACGAAGAAGTTTTTAACAAGGGTGAATTTGGTATTGGTAGTCTGATATTATTGATATGTGTTGTATAATATTGGTTAACATTCTTATTGGCCAATTTCTGCCGTTTTTGTGGATTAGAAAAATAGGTAACGTAATGATTCTCTGTTCCACAAACATTGATTTGCAGGAATCATTGAATTTTGCCTTACATAAATATCTCAATGCTTTTTCTTGGATAATGAACACTGCCTTGACTTGATATTCACTACATGTTCCCCAAAATGGCAAACCATATCTCAAGTGAGACCTGACAAGCGCATAATACGCACCTCAGGCTGCCTTAGTCCCAAATTCATTCGCTGTGACTCTGACCGCATGGGTCCCACTTGAAATTTAATTTTCAATAATAATAAAGATAGTAATAATAAGAATAATGAGAATAATATTTATTTCGATAATTAAGAAGTACAATGCAGAAGCCAAAGCAGTTTCAGTGTACAATGACTAGGAAAAAGTCACGGGGAGTTAGAAGTTGGAGAGACAGAAAACATGTTTTTTTGTTAATAGGAAGGAGAAAAACGTGAAATGTACAGTTGTATAAATAACGATATACATATAATCAACTATTGTAATATTGTAATAATTGTAATAATGCAGTTCAGCTTAAAAATTCGTCGATGGTGTTGTTCAAACTTAACGGTTTTTGATGTAAGCTAGTAAGCTTAGGGTTCTATCTTGCTTAGACTTTTTGCCATATAAGGGCATGCTGTTGATTTTCAAATATGATCGGCCTGAAAGTGCCTCGCCAAATATTTCAAGTATGTCTAGAAATATGGGCATAAATTACATCTGTTTCATCTTTTGGCTAAGTGCAAGCGTCCCTTCTGGGCTCTGGCACCAATTCGAGTTAGACAGAACTGTTTTTAAGAACCTGTCGTATAGGCATAAGTACACGAATTCGGGTTGTTCTTTGTATATATTACATTAGTCGGAGTTGATTAATAGATTATTCAACTAGTGTTTTATTGAGCATTATAAATCGAGTAGAAAAAATACCGTTTATGACAGACAAGATCGTAACAGGTGTCGCAATTTTTCTCGACAAGTATTTTTTTCACAGCAGATTTGAAAATATTTATGTTAGGTGAGAGTTCAATTGCTTCGTCTAACTCATTAAATAATTTAGGTCCTGACTTTTTCGGTAGAGAGAGGTTCGATGTGTTGAATGTGATCTCCCCAATCGATTGTTAGTGTTTGCTTCCTCATTCAAGGAAACAAAGCTGTCAACCAACTCCCACGGAAGGAGAATAATGTTATTTCCGGTTATTTCTCTTGAGAGGTAGAATACATTCCTTCCTTGGCGTCGATATACCTATAAGTTCAGAGTAATCCAAGTGAACAGTGTCATCGTCACCATTAAAATAGCATTTTATGCAACGATAAAGTATCTATAGCTATTTTTTTCATTATTTCTGATTTTGAAAATATGAATTGAAGGGTTTTCGGGGATGCTGATTTTGAATATGATGAAAAAGTTATCTGAAATAAGCCCTAATACCCTTTTTCCAAATAAAGGCATTTTTTACACCCCTCGACATCGCACGCCAATGGTGAATAGAAATGTTCTCTAACATAGAATCAACACGAAAATCTCAAGAAAATCGCATCATCGATAACTGCACCCAGAAAATTTCAGATAACAATCGTGAGATCTGTATTTGGTCAACCTTGAATATTGTAAATTCAACAATATACATACTGTTAATTGAAAGTAGGTATCTCATTGATACAATAATTTTCTTGTCCTATTAACAGGAAGACCGCTGATATTCTAATAGTATTCATTTATGAATGTTACAATGACAGGTTGTTCTCAAAATGAAATTATTGTGAATATTATTGGTGTCGTAAAGGGATAAACTGTCACGTATAACATTCATACTGAAGTCAACAGAAAGTTATAGTTGAATTGAGAGTCACTGCTCTAGATGTATTTTTTTTATGTTCTGGTTCCCACGAAAAGGGATATCCTGTAATGTTCAGAGAACATCGTGAGAACCATGGAAAATAAGGTATGAATTGGTGTTCTTCTTAAATTTCTGGAGGTTATATACCTCAGGAAACACTTCCCTTGGCAATGTGTTCCAGAGCGGGGACTGCCAATGGAGGAACGATTGTTGATATTTCAGAAGAGCATCGTCCATGAAAATATCTACAAAATCGGGCCAGATCGCCAACTTGTCTACGGTATTCCAGAGAAGTGAGTGAGTTCGTGAGCGACGCATCACCCACGAGACGAATTGCCCTTTTTTGGACAGAATCCAACAGTTTCAGGGTATGTTTGGGTGCTGCATTCCAAATATGGAAACAGTATTCCAGGACAGGTCGTATCTGTGCCTTATAGATCATAAGCAGCTGACTGGAAGTTAAATAGCTCCTGGACCGAAACAGAAAACCAAGTTTTTGGGATGCACTTCAAGCAATTAATCTCACGTGATTTTCCCAAGAAAGGTTAATGCTGATAGTGATATCAAGCATCGAAATGGAGATCTTCAAAGGTATGGTTACTCCTGGTAGGCTTATATTGGGCACAGTGAGATCGGCTTCCCTAGATAGATTGTCCAGATAATAGAATGTTGCAGTCGAAACAATTCGTTTGCATCACTTTACAGAACCTCTGTTATGTGAACAGGACCATGTAATGTTCGATACATGAGTATATAACATTCATACTGAAGTGTTAACAAGATGTTAATGTTAAATCAAAAATTACTGCTTCAGATACATTATCTTAATGTCATGACATATTAGGGTGTATTCGTGAAAAGCGGGACACACACTGTATACATCCTCCCAACCGAACCGAATCTCCATTTTGTCCCACACATAAAAATTCTAACAAAATTAGTCCGAGCGATCAAACGACCTTATCCATATCTTCAGCCATATTCTGAGGAATACATATAGCATACAAATCTCTCTGTCATTCGAATTACTCTGCTACATCCGTGCTTCGTCTCTTGAATTTCAAAGTTCCGTTAACCGCAAACTATATAGAGTGATGAAATGGGAGATGAGTCCTACGAAGCATGCATCGATATCCTTCCTTTGTGTCAGACTTGGTAGCATATCCACAAATACTGATGATCTTGATACCCATTTGAAACCTGATACACATTATGCATACACCATCACAATGAATTATCGGTGGAAACAGATAATTTGCGATGGAGATATACACGTCTGGCAGGAATAATTTTCCTATAGATAAACGATTCATGGGTGTCGTTGCCCCACCTACTCGAGTATGGCACGTGTGTCAAACGATAATCTCATCGATCGGGCGTGGTCTGATCTCAAAATGGACTCGCACGGTTTCTCTATAGGAAAATTATTCTTGTCACACGTGTATGGTTTTCTATGACTTTGGTATGCTGAGAAAATTGACGGACTTGAGCAAATGGCAGGGATTTCCGATATTGCTCCCGCGTAGTGTGGTTGTCGGTCATCTGTCATCTACATGTAATGCATTGAGAAAATTATTTAATCAAGGTAATAACGAACCTCTTGTCTGTGATTATAGTCCAAGAGACTGCAAATTTCGACCGTCATCTGATAACGGAAAGATATTTCTCCCAAAGGCATGTGAAACTATCGTATTGTATTGATCGGCACCTGTGCCAATAAATAGCCTGAGCAAACTGATTGAAAAATTGTACTTGATAACGAGATGAGAATTATGCTATCCGATACCAATTGAATCGTTGATCTTAAAGACCATCCTATACTACCCTTTAGTCTGAGTCGAATCCACTGCACAGCGAGGTATTCTGCTGCTATTATTCCGGACATACTTCCGTCATGTGATAATGCAACAGGCTTTATTCTGTAGCCCTTACTTTGACGCTCTGTTCAGGACAGTAGACTACTCTGGTATTTGGTATCATTATTTGAAATAGTTGCGAGTGATTTGTCTTCCTTGAAACTTCCCCCTGTATGGGGTGTTCATGTAAACTGAACAGGCCATAGTCATTTCTAAATTATGCATTGGTGAACATGACCTGGTCTTTGACAGGGGGGGGATTCTCGAGCGCCAGATTGTTTTTGAGGTAGTTCACTCTACCTGCTCTGCACAAAATATTTTTGTACAGAGGCCCAAAGTAGCAACAGTGGAGAAAGGTACAGGAGGTAAACCTACCTCGGTACCTACAGTATAAACCAGGGGTCAATGGTATTGAATCGACCTGGAATCAATAAGTAGCCAAGAGAGTGTAGGCTTTAATTACAAACCCTGGGTTTAGCCAGGAATACTGGTTGCTATTTCTAGTCTGGAAAATTACAGGAATCAAAACAAATATCTTTCGGAACTCTCTGGTATTTTGAGGTTGACTTGTGGAATTTTTTTTTAGAACACTGCTTTGGCCTTGGCACATGGACAAGTAAATCTGTCCTTGGAAAGCACATGTGCACCTCCAACACAAAACGCGGAAAAAATAATATTCAACCCGAAATGGGCACAGGAACAGGATCTACTACCTTTGCTTAAGCTACTGAATGAATTTGGCTGGAAAATATTCAATAACAACAAAGTTATTATCAGTCAAACAATCATCATTTCAACTGATAAATAATTCAATCAAATTTCATATCATAAGCAAAGGGTTGAAAAATATTGAAGTCTTTAGGGTTGTAATGATGTTCATCAGAGTTTACTATCAGGAAAAGCAGTGGGAAGTCAGGAATCAATGCATTACTCAGCTCTCAGGTTTTCAGGTTTCGAGCTTTCGAACAGGTGAAATTCAACTAGAATCAGACTCAGGTACTCAGATTTTGATCAACACCAGTCTAGTAATGAAGCTGGTCAAAAACACTTCATTACAATAACGAGTTGAAAAGGAAGTAAATGAAAGGGGATTATGCCCCCTTTGTGAAAATCTGCCGCGATTCAAACTAATCTAAGTTAGTATGGCAGAGCGTGATTATTTCCGAGAATATTTCGCCCCTCTACAAAGATAATATTCGATGGACCAGTGTTAAACTCAACATGTGGATAGGAATATTTGTAGTGTGGGCACCACATGAGTTACACACTGGTCCATCAGACATTATTTTTCGACAGGGGCGAAATATTCTAAATCGACAGTTACAAGTGTGTGGAAATACAGTTACAAGTGTTTGAATAGCCAGTTACAACGCGGTCTTAATAGACATTGTTAGTGTTTGACAATCACATGTTTTTGGATGTAGGACAAATTGTTATTCATATAGCCAGGAAAGTAGTTGTTTTCTGTAAAAACTCCACAAACGATAAGATTTCCACAAAATTCTCAAACACACAACATGTTTCGTTATCACAGTAGCTTCGTCAGGTGATATACTGGTACAATGAAATTATTCTTTTCAGTTCATTGTACCAGTATATCACCTGACGAAGCTACTGTGTTAGTGGAACATGTTGAGTGTTTGAGAATTTTGTGGAAATCTTATCGTTTGAGAAGATTTTACATTTGCCATAGATTTCTATCAAGAAACGGTCGAGTCAATTCATTATAGTTGTTCTCTGTTGTATGTGGATATCATGTGAGTGAGCTTCCTACGGTTCCGTATACAAAATGGGTGACTCATCATCATACAATAATATGATGGTGAATTATTCAATTAATTGTATTTTTATTTATTTACTTGTTGTTTGTGAGTTTATATATTTTTGTGTTTTATGATGTGTATATATGTATATATACGGTTTTATTGACGTTTTCTCTTATTATTGTACATTGTTACATTCTTGCATCAACTGTACTTTTCAATTTGAGGAATATATATTATACCTGAAATGGCATTTAGCGTACGGATATGTAACACGCTAAATGATCGATTAATGACGGATTAATAATCTGTGATTTATTCAAAAAATTGAGCACACTATCATGGCAACACGATTCATTGAACACATACCATGACAACACAGTAATCACACGTAAAGTTGTCTTTGTCCTATCCGGCCTGTCAATTGTAGGAACTGCCAACTGTCATTTTCGAATTTTTGTTGAATTCGGTGACAATCAATTATTCGAACAATTTCTGTTTGTATCAGAATGCTTCATTTAAAATGTATGCGAAATGTTGACGAAAGTGAAATCGAAGAGAATGTTCTATATAGGTAGGTAATTGCATATTTCCAAGGATTCTGTGAAAAAATTAAGCTCTCATCTTGACAATGAACGTGAAACACAATATTTATGTGAGTAAAAATAATGCAATCAGAATATGGACTTCTGTTAGCAGGTATTTGATCTCGTTGAAGAGATGAATTATGAGTTCGTTGAAAAAGTATAGTATGTTAACAAGTTGATAAACTCTTCTAGACGCTCGCTTATTAAACACGCGCTCCGCTAAGATGTATAATCTTATATTGATATAAAAAATCTCCAATATACATAAAACTTGTAATAATTAATTCTGAAAATTATGACAATCACTCATCCATAACCATGGATACTACACATTACAAAACTATACATAACGAACAATCATCATTATATTGAATGAATATCAAACTATAATATAACACCTGACAATGATTGTTCGGGTTTAGGCAAATTAGAAGGATAGTTATTCTCAAGATCAGTTAAACAAGCAGAAGAGTTATCATTGCAATTTACTAGAGGCTCATCATCAGAAACTGACCTCAGGAATTTTCTATTCCTCCTTAGTTCTTCATTCCCTGTATCTATAATATATGATCGAGGTGCAGAATGTTTCTCGTTTATTCTTCCTCTTTGCCAAGTCTCTCCATTCTCAAGATGAACATCATCTCCTTCACCAAGAGACTGCATATCTTTAGCACTTCTATTTATATATTACTGTTGTATTTTCTGCATTTGTTCTTGCTCCTCTTATATCCCTCCAACCAAATCAGGTTCCAAATTATTTTACAAATTGGGAAATTCAGTTCTAAGCATACGGTTGAACAAAATTTGAGCTGGTGACTTTTGTAAATATATATTTCAGTGGAGTATTTCTATATTCCATCAACATAGTATAAATATCAGTATTTTGTTCATAAGCCTTTTTGAATATAACCTTGGCAATTTGAACTACACGTTCAGCAAAACCATTGGACTGTGGATATCTGGGACTACTCGTAGTTATTTCGATGTCCCATTCCTTAGCAAACTGACGGAACTCATAACTATCATATGACATGTTATCAGATACCAATCCTTCAGGAATCCTTGAGCTGTGTAATTACACATAATCCAGTTTTGCCTTTCAACTCATTGATTTCTAGCCAATGGGGAAGACCACTGATTTTTTTAAACGACATTATCGTGAACTCTATACTGAAAAACTAACAAAATAAACTAGAATATGTCCATTTCAAAACACACAATTCCAGCGCCATTGAAATTTCATCAATTCACTGGTGTGACTGATGCGACGTCTTAGTCCCAACACGCCTATTGTCCTTGGACTGACCAATTACACTGCAACACTGCAGAATGATGAGGTATCAGAGAGATATAGCTACAGTTCGGGACTAATACGTCACGACTCCATCATCATATTTTGGCTGTTTGAAATATCGAATGGAATATGCTGATTTCAAAACGATATAGATTCGATTCCCTTCAACTTCAACTCATAATATTGATCGTACATAAACTGTAAATCATGATTCGTCGATTGGAAGAGGTTTGCACGGATTTCTTCCCTCAGTGGTCTTCCCCATTCGAAAAATAATAGATGACTATGAGGTAGTTTATGCCGTTGAACTCAAAAATGTCACTAGCTAACTTTTTCCATGCTCTATTAAGGATTTCATAGGAAATTAGTGTCTCTTTCTGATTATTTCTCTGGAATTTGTCACAAACTTCACAATTCTAAACTTCCCTCCCAATATATCCTCAGTTTTTCCTGGCTAGAACAAACATTGTCTCGCCCTCATTGCCCTCATTTTCTGTAAATTCCAATTAGAATCTGCTTAAAATAATAAAATACTCGTTACTATGAGGTCATTTATAACACTTGTCACATATAATTCATGAATTATCTCTTTTGAACTAGTTATTTTGAGTTTTCTACCCGATAGTAGCGGATCCCCTAGTATAGTATATATTGTATATATGTATTTATTCCGTAAATAGCTTTCAAATGAGTAATATTTGATTATGTATTTGTTTTGAACGTAGTAATGTGGTCTGGCCTCGTTCATCATATTTCGATCTGACCATTGAATATCAGTATCATATCATATTTGAAGAATGCTAAATAAGTATAATCGCACGATAACTCTTTATTTATTTATTCATATCTGTTCAACTGGTAGCCCCGATAGCCATTAATTATATAAATATAAAAAGAAATCATCAGCATAGTTGAAAACTATCTCTAGAATTGAATAAGGAGAATAATAGGGTGTACCATAATTCTGTCACATCCGGTATAAGATGAAAGATTCAAGAATTTTACATAGTTGACTGCAAGTCCTTTCACTCCTCCTGAGAGTTGAAATTCATGCCTATCAACATGAGAAATGTTTTTTGTTCAGCTTCAATTTGGTTTTAATGAATGTCATAGAAGAAACAATAGAGAATGTAAAGAGTTTATGATGCATGGATAGAAAGACATTGACCGTTGAGAGCATCCAAACTGAAGTTTTTACCAGATTTTTCAATGAAGCCCAACATCTTGAGTAGTTAAGCAACAACATAAAGGGTGAGGGTTGGGCATATATGCGTGATAACACCTAATTTTTCAGTGAACCGAAAGTATTCTTCTTCCAAGACTTCTAAGTATATTTTCCACTGAGTGCCCAATGCTGATTTTTGGTAGCTATCATATTGTTGTATGTATGGCGCGGTCGGCAGTTCTTTAAATGGATCTCCCTGTCTTCTCCTCCTTCTTCGAAGCAGTGGTGGGCGGGTGAACACCCCTGCACGTAGGGCTCCTTATTCCGGTCCATTGTACGCCCACATGTGCCAACATTCAGCTGGGTATGCCGACTTCCTTGGAGAAGTTAATCGACTGAATCTCATTCACGTCCTCTGGCCTCAAAATTATGTTACCACTACCTTTTTGAGGTCTCGCCTGTTGAGAGATAAGACCTCTTTTGTGAGCCACTTCGAAGTTTCCTTTATGTGGAGCTTCGATTGTCTCATTCCTGTTGTCCTGCCATATTTTGAGGAATTGTTTTTGCAGCTGTCTCCGAGGCTTTCTCTCTATGGAAGACATTGCTAGACTGTTTGGTATTCCCAAGATTGGTTCTGGTCCGACCGGGGTCTGTCCTGAACCTATCTTGGCCAGTCTGTATGCTTCATCGTTTCCGGGTATCCCCGAATGTCCCGGGACCCACATGAGGCTGACTTTTCTTGATTTTGACAGGTTTTTCAAGGCTTTTTCGCACTCGAACACCAAATAGGTTGTGATCCTATTGGATTGCAAAGCCAGTATTGCAGCTTTGCTACCCGAGCATAAGGTGATTGGTTTACGACCTCTCATAATCAGGTTTTCTTGGACACAGGTAAGTATTACAAGTATTTCAGCATGGAACACTGGAGCTTATTCGCCCAAAGGAACCGAGATTCCTTTTCCAGTTTCTTCATAGTATACACCTGAACTGCCACAAAATTTTGAGCCATCCGTGTACAAGATCGACTCATAGGGAGGAGACACGCCAGGCACGCCAGGTGTTGTGTCATCCCTGTATGTAAATATGATTTAGGATAGCTGTTCTTTCAACTTACATTGATATGATGTTTGGAATGTCTTTGACTGGTGGTTGCAGATATATTATAAGATGAAATAATAGGTAATCGATGAAAAATGTCTGATATTTGAGTTTCATTCGTTAAGTTGTCAGAAAACTAATTGAAAGTGTTGAATTCCAGACCTTCTTGTGCTTGCCAATAACCTAACCTATCAACGAATCCCCTGAAGGACGAACCTTCTAAAGAAATATTCACATTTTCTTCAAAACCGCTTGGCAAGTATAGTTGAAAGTCTACTTCAAAAAACTGCTGGCTGCACACTATTTACGACAATAGAGAAGAAAGAATTATATAAATATGTCCTGAAAGTACTACGGAATTCAATTCATTTTAGAGAATATATCCTCAGATTTTTCATGACTCTTGTTCCCTTCAATGTTGACGTGTTGTCATGTTTAACCGATTATTCATTCATTATTTTTGACAGTGACATTAAGAAAGGTACGCTTGGGACATTGATGAAATAAACCTCTGGTGCGCTCACTCTTCATTTGATTCGTCAGACTTGTTCTTGACTTGGACAATTGAATTTCAGACGATGACGTGGAGTTCACATAGATTGAATGTAAGATGACGTTATTCCTAGAACTTATGATCAACATCAGTACTATACCAACCTTGATGCGTCTAAATCGCAAAATGTATTCCCTATCTTCATTGGTCACAATTCGGTCACAATTGTCACATTGATGGCTGTAATTTTGGTACGGCACCAGACTAAACTTAGCGACATTCACCCACGCCATGTTATGTTCATCGAAGTAGGCGAAAATCAAGGAATTGTGAAATAGGAAAGGTATGAGTGCGTACACCAAAGGTTTATTTCATCAATCTCGGGACTATAATGTGGTTCAAAAGACACCACTCATTGCAATCATTACCCTTCAGGATGCACATACAGGGTGATTCACTTGAAAGGATTTTTGAGAACGCAACAGAACAATTTTGTACTTCTGAATCCTGATAACCATGGAAATTGGCACATATTACTCCATTTGACAGAAAATGCATTATTTTTTCAGGTTATCTTCCACTCATCACATTTATGAAGAAACACAAACCAAATGAACAATTAGACCGTTTGGTGCATCGACTGCTATAATGGCTACTACTCCGCAACCACCCTTGACTTCAGAACATTACAGCTCAACCAACCTGTGGAGAGAAACTCCACCTGTTGCAACGATAGCAGGAATCGGCACTGCAGGAGTATTTTCAGCAGGAATCTCCAAAGCCGTCCAAGTAGCATCTGGAGGTTAGTTCCCCAAGAACATGGCAAATAGTCGATTTTTAATATCTTCATAATTTCATCAAGATATTTCTTTATCGCTTGGATCGTGCGTGAACACAGATATGTAGTGGTCACATAAACTTTATATAATTCATGAAACATGGGAAGTATCAGGTTTATATGCTATGTACGGTTAATGACACTTGCAGGTTTGGAATGTCTCGGTCACCTGATATAGAATACATGTGTCCGGAACGTATTTCGTGGCACCATTGTCCTAATACCGAAACATAATTGATATATGAACATACATGTGTCCTCAATTTTGACTCTCTGAATCGTATTTCGAAAACTTTCATCAGAACCAGAAAAATCAGGAAAACACTACAAGTGTAGCTTTACAATTTGTACGGCACACTTCGACCGAATGGGCGAAAAAATATCGAACAAAATACTGATGAACGATTCCCTGATTTCGTACTGGCTATTGTAGTCACATCATTCAACACATTCATTCCAATCCATTTTTTGCATATCGGAGTATTATAGGAGTAGAAAAGAGATTCTATTCAATGAAAAAGTCCAGGACCGGATTCACTTTTCTTGAAGAAACCTTTCAAAACAATGAAATAAGTAGCTAATAAAATAAAACAAATACCTACCTGCTCTCCCTATCCTCTCTAAGTACGCACGATGTTCTTCGATCATTAAAGGAATTTCCTCTCGGACGCTCCAAGAGATGAAAAAATATAAAAAATTGCTGCTTAGGTGGAATATTTTTTTCGAATCAGATACGTGACAGCTCATACTACATAGAGACAGTTTTGAGGTAATATTGAATATGATCTCATAGCATATGTGAACTCTCTCAATCAGCGAATCAAGTTGTGAGTTTGGTGTTTCCATTATTCAGAAAGCACTACCAAAGAAGGCTGTGATGAATATATGAAAATTGATTGAAATATGTATTTTCTCTAAACAGGATGGGGCACCCCCACATTACTCAATACAAGTGAGAGAATACCTAGACAAACAATTCTCTAATCGCTGGATAGGTCGTGACGGCCCTCATTCTTGCCCCCCTAGGTTCCCTAATTTCACAGTATTAGGCAATGGGCTTTAATCACAAATAATTTTTATTACATAATTCGATAGAACTCACCCAAACTGGCTCACCACCGCAAACCGTTTCTTGCTGTGAGCTCCCTACGTTTTTTAAAAAAATTATTGAAATCCCCGATTTTTCGGACCTCTGAAAACGAGGCGATGATGTGACGTCAAAACCCTAATACTGAAACAAGACTATTCCAGACAGAGATGAATGATACATGATTTCTGACAGAGTGAATCAGGGCGAGGTCACAGTTGAAAGAATCGATATATCAGTTGCCTCAGTCCCCGTCGGGCGTTTGGTATTTTCTTTTAACTATGGCGAGATGAGGTTTCTACGTCATCAGAGGGTCCGTTTTCAGAAGGTACTATTATTTATGTCCAAAAATGAAACATTCAAATTAATTTTCAGATCGAATTATGTCGTCAATCATCATTTATGCATAAAAGGATCATTATAAACATGGTTTGAGTTAAAAGTTCTACTAAGGTGTACACGCCCATTGTCTATGGAGACATATTATGAAAATATTGGTATATCAGACTGAAGCCAACACAGATTCAGATATGATCAGAAATAATAGGCAAATTATTCGAAAACCCATAAGAGATCTTCCGAAGATATGCAGAAAATGTATAAAAATTGGGGAGGAGGACATTACACAGATAAATCTCTTTCGAAAATTATAAATTTGTAATTCTTTCCAGAAACCAAGTCCGGTCCTGATTTTTTTTCAATAATACCTTTTATCAACTCTGCTGCTATATCAATATGCAAAAAATCAATAGATATTCAATGTTCCTCGTGCCATATAGCCAGAAAAGTAGTTGTTTTCTGTTGAATATACCGATAAAGAGTTGTTATATTCATCATAAAGAGAATGCAAATTCTCAATGTATTTCTTCATATACATCATAATCATTTTATATCTGAGTAGATTCCTTTTCAATGTTGAAAGTGTATTACACAGGGAAAATGGACATAAGTAACTCTCTCATCAGTAAGGACGAAAGAAGATAGAATAACAACAATAACCTCCAGAGGCGGTCTGGGAGGCCAGGCGGTCGGGCGATCACCCGATGAGCTGGGGCCCTTTGGGGCCGGTAGAAATAGTGAATGAATAAAGAAATATACGTCTTCTCGACAGCTTCATGAAGTATGAGACCATTATAACTGCAATTTTGATTCGAGAAATCTTCAATTTCACCACTCCTCTTTCGAGCTAACTACGAATATCAGGTACCAATGGATATTTTAGAAGCATACCGAATCGTCGAAAAAACCATGGAATCCTTGAAAAACTATCGCGAGAATATAATGTCATTTTGATTGATACACATAAATGCATTGAAAAAGCAAATGAACTATTCATTTTCAAAGAAAACGAATTAAAAAAAGTTTTTTGATGAGAATGGTGATGATGAAGCACCTCAAAATCCCATCAAGAAATTCAAAATTGGGACTTTTTATGTAATCATTGATAATATTTTATAACCGCACTGGAATTTAGATTCAAGAAACATAAATAATTGTTTCATGACTTTGAACTATTTGATCCGTCAAGATTACTGATGTTCAAATTATATTGACTGAAAACTCAATGATGAATAAGATTTTACCTTGAAGTGGGAAGGCCTGTCGATTACTTTATCAGAAGATATGATGAGTGGTGAAACTTATGTCTTCGATGTAGAAGAGGAATTGATTTCATAAAAACACAAGTTTCACAATACATTTTCACTTTGTTGCTTCCATGGTTTGCAAAAATACAATTTATACGTTGAGATCTATCCATATTCAGATAAAATTATTCTCACCCTTTCAGTATCGCAGATTTGGTGTGAAAGATCTTTCTCAAAATTAAAATTTATCTTGATCAGGCTAAGAAATTATCTGAGCCAAGAACATTTGGGGCTTTCATCATGATGAGCTGCGAAGACACAATTTTACAATCAATATAGGAAGCGACGATATAATTTTCGATTTCGTTGAGAAATGTGGATCCATGAGAGATTCACTAGTTTTTTTTTAATTTCGATATCTAATGCGGCTCATGTTTTATTTTGGATAAATAATTTTCCCAGTCTTTTTGTAGCTTTAATATTATTTAAAGAGTATGTTCCTCTACCATAGAATTGTCGTTCATTCTATCTATTCATATTTTTCATTCATAGAATTTTATTCATGTTATTCATTTCATTTTTATTCAGCATATTTGATGTTTTATCGACATATTTTTTCGCTTAAGTTTGATTAGAACCAAAATAATTTGTAATATTTTGTTTTTCGTTTTCGTCTGTCACTAAAATATGTAATGAAATTATATAAATTGCTATATTAGCATTGGAATTTTCTACAGAGATGGGCCGGTAGGGTTCAATTCGCCCGGGCCGATTGAAAGGTCCAGTCCGCCCCTGATAACCTCCGATGAAATCCTAAAAATCACAAGAAATCTAGATGAGAATAAAGGTGCAGGTCCTGATGGAATTCCTGCGTATTTTCTTAAAAAATGTGCAGATAGCCTTTCCTTACCACTTTATATCATATTCTCTAAATCTTTAAACGAATGTCAGTTTCCATCTGTTTGGAAACATTCCAATGTTGTTCCAATATTCAAAAAAGGGGATAAAAGTTCCGTAGAAAACTATCGCCCTATTTGCAAAATGGATATTTTTTGTAAAGTATTCGAAAAGGTCGTTTATAATGCTCTATTTATTTCTTTGAAATCCAAAATTGTTTTAGAACAACACGGATTTTTCTCACACAGATCCATTGAATCAAATCTTGTGCTATACACTGATTATATTTTGAGTGCAATGGACAACCAGAATCAGGTTGACTCTGTGTACACCGATTTTAGTAAGGCATTTGACGAAATTGATCACAACATTCTAATTCATAAATTATCTGAAATCGGGGTGCACGGGGACTTTCTGAGATGGCTTTCGTCATATTTATTCAACAGGAAACAAACTGTAGTTGTCAATGGCCATAGTTCTAAATCATTCACTGTTACATCTGGTGTTCCCCAGGGATCACATTTGGGGCCCCTGTTGTTCATTATTTTAATAAATGATGTATCAGAATGGAATACAAAATCGTTTTTTAATAATTTCCCAACTACAAGGCAAATGGTGCAGATAATCCCTCTTCAAGAGATTTAAGAACGACATTCAATTTCATATCTGAGGAAAACTCTAGGGTTAGGAGAGATATGATTTTTCTTTTCGAAATATTGAATAATCTCGTTGATTCTCCAGCACTGGTATCCAAAGTATGTTTCACAACTCCCTCCCGAAACTTGAGGAACTATCAACTCTTCAGTGAACCATTTTGCAGAACTAATTCTTGTCAAAATTCCTCCCTACACAGAATATTCAGCGTTTATAACAGTTTATTTTTTGATGTGGACATATTTCATTTATCCATGTATAGTTTCAAAACTGCAATACGTAGCATTCTGTCATAGATCTTGTTATAGATGCCATTTATTTTATTTCAAATATTCATTAAGTATCTACAAGTAGCTCGGTATATGTTTATTATTTCATTAGTATTATAAGAATTTTTAACATAGGATCTTAGGTTAGATTTAAACTTAGTTGAAATCTGTACTAAGTATTTCGTTTGCATTCTTACAAATAAATAGAAAAATAAATAAATAAATAAACAATTCAAAGAGAAAATATCGACAAATCAAATAAGCTGAACATATCCTCATTGAAAATGACAGGCGTATTATGGTAGAGTGGAATATTATGAAAGTTATTGAAATATGAGATGACAAAAAAAAATATCAATGATCCGCTTGCATTCTTCTGAACAGACACAATAACATTGCTTTCTGTTCAGTTGATATTGATAATAGTATATTACGTAATATGTGTTGTAAGAAGCACATTACGCACGAATGAAAAAGTTACGCACGCAGTCGCGGAGCGGCGAGTGCGTAATTCCATGAGTGCGTAATTGCTTTACAACACGTATTATGTACTATACTTCACCTACTGCCATATAGTAAATCAATTAAGTTTGGACAAACAGTCTAAATTATAATTATTCTTGACAGTTATGTCATCCGATGTTGACGGCGATTACGCGATCATGACATACTGGCGGAATATACGAGAACTGTGCGATGTGCTTACTGTCCCGAACAACACAGGGATGTCCTATGTACGTCGTTTTTTTGTCCCGCGGTACAAGGACATGATTGGGACATCCAGGGGATATCCTTAAGTGGTTGTCCAGTGGACATCCCGCCCGGTACATCCCTAGGTTATCCTATTCGTGTCCCTGGAGTATCTGATATCCATTCACATCAGAGTCATTGAATTTCATCAAACTATTGAGTTGAATTTTTTTGAAAATGTTGTTTGTTCTTCCGGAAAATGATTGTAATGAAAATAAAGAATAAAGTCTCAGAACTCCTTAAGAAATTACCATTTTTCGCAGACAGAAATCGTACCATAATGCCCCTCATTTTTAAACACCCAAGAATGATAACAATTTCACCCAATTCCTAACAAAGTTGTATTTATTTAGGTTTCTGTAGTTAAGTCCTGTTTATGAATCTGTTCATTACATAAATCTTCAGGAGCCATGATAGCCAATGGAGCAAGGTGCGTGCATGATAAGCCAAAGGTCCCGGGTTCAATTCCTACTCGACCTACAACTTTTTTCTTTTGTCGAATGGATGTCCCTGGAATATCCTTGGGACGTCCTAGGGATATCCTTTCATCGTACTTGGTACATCCCAGGGACGTACCAGAAGGACATCACTTGGATGCCTATTTTTGTGGCCAGCGGATGTCCCTGGGACATCCCTAGTATGTACGTTGTCCCGACAAAGGACATCCCTGGGATGTCCTAGTATACAATCAGGGACGTTCCTGGGAAGTCCCTAGGATGTACTGGTGTTGTTAGGGGTACGTAAAGAGCTACTTACTGAGGCTGTATGTCGTGTGTTCTTGCCTACTTTCTATAGTGGCCGTAGGTAAAACATTTTATTCGCTCTTGAAACCTGAAGAAACACAACTCACAGAAATGTTCTATCAACGTCGAAAACTATCAAGTAAAAATTTTTTTGGTATACTCAATTACTGATATAGGTACCTCTTCTTCAAATATTTCTCAAAACATGATGGTGTCACAGATTGAAGCTCATCTTTTCTGAAGGTTTTCTTATAGTAACATTTCTAAAGAGAGTGACATGATTTCTGCCTACAATATATACAGGGTGGGTCACGGTAGATGGCACCTTAGACGTTTACGGAGAACGGGACATAAGATCATTCTGAAAATTTGGTTACTCAAGTAATTGCTCTCGATCTATCGATCTAAAATATTTTCAGCTCTGCGGCGTTGCCGCTTCTATCCAAAAGTAGCAACAACTTTGTTATTTTAAATGGAACACCCTGTATTTTATTGCATCTTCAGATTCTCTCTCAAGAGCTGATTTCATCGATATATCACACTTGGGGTCTAGCGGAAATGATTACAGAGATATAGGGTGTGAAAAATCGACATTTTTCAACTTAAGGAATTTTTTTTGTCGAAACTATTCATTATTGATCAAAACGGCTTACATGTCCCTATCTCAACTTTTGATTAACTATCTACTGATATTTAATTGGGACATATACCGGGTGATCAAGAATCTGAATTCTGCACCACCCTGTATTTGTTTCAATGAAATGTCAGTAGATAGTTGATCAAAAGTTGGGATAGGGACATGTGAGCCGTTTTGACCAATAATGAATAGTTTCGACAACAAGAATTCCTAAAGTTGAAAAATGTCGATTTTTCACACCCTATATCTCTGTAATCATTTCCGCTAGACCCCAAGTGTGATACATCGATGAAATCAGCTCTTCAGAGAGAATCTGAAAATGCGATAAAATACAGGGTGTTCCATTTAAAATAACAAAGTTGTTGCTACTTTTCGATAGAAGCGGCAACGCCGCAGAGCTGAAAATATTTTAGATCGATAGATCAAGAGCAATTACTTGAGTAACCAAATTTTCAGAATGATCTTATGTCCCGTTCTCCGTAAACGTCTAAGGTGCCATCGACCGTGACCCACCCTGTATATTGAATGACTATAAAGGTACTCATATTTCTGATCATTGAAACAAGACAAATCTAAAAGAATTGATATGTAGGTAGTCTCAATCACTCCACATAACAGATAGGATACAAACTTTTGTTTGGACTTCTCATCGTCCAAATTGTAACAGGCCTGCAATTCCAGGTATTCCGACTACATCACAAACATCATCAGGATATGGATACGAAACGTCGGAGCCGAACACAATCTCTCCACTGCATGAATACCAGACGCAGAAGCCAATTAGAGAGATACTCTATAATGGAACAGGGTATTACCTCGAGGATGAGGGAGAGACAGGTAAGATATATTGCGTATGCGGTATTGCCAAATAATATAATAGGTGTTGTTCTTGTGGGACGATGGTATGTGGGAAAACATGAAGATGATGAATTGTAGAGATTTTCCGAATTAATATCCATAAACAAGACACACAAAGTCATCTCCACAAATTTATTGACTGAGTAATCAGTATCTGTACATGTTTCGGACTATCAATAGTCCATCATCAGCAGCATATTATAATTGACAATTTTCTACAAAGAAAGGTTTTTTATATAGTTACAAATGTTATGTTTAGGTTATGTATACTCACGTGGAAATGAAAAAAGGAGAAGTTAATAAAATTATTGCATGATACAATTTTTAAATTAAGTAATAATAAAAATGAAGGGCAAATGGCCCAAGGCCCAAAGGTGCTTTATGGGGGATCCCAACACTTGTTCATCAAAGTGATAACTGATGAAATGGGGCCCATCCATGAGAATAAAGGTTACCGTGACGTAGTATAGCGGTGAAGGGGGGGGGGGGGGGTGGGTTAGGTGACATAGGAAACTTGAAGTGTGTATCCAATGACAAGTGACACAAAACTGTCCTGTGGCATAAACAAAGAATGTAAGAGGCAAGATGCGAGAAGAAGCAGGGCCGTAATGAGTCACATGTCAATGAATAACAAAATTTCGTACAAAATTGTTTCAGAAACAAGACTGAGAAGGAATCAAGGTGAGGCAAAGTACTAACCTAGTAGACATCATCGTTAGAATTTTAGAGCGTTGAAGAATTTTTGGCAATCAAAATTTGTTTGTTCATTCAAGGAAATAATGTTGTCATCTTTGATTGATTCATCAATTTCAAAAATCTCTAATAAATTTAGTAGGGTGCCCTTATGGCAAATATGTAAAACTTCAAGGTCATTTTCTATATCAAACTGATGAGTACAATTAAGGATATGATTAGCAAATGAACTTTTCGTATTGTATGAATCTCTAGGAGAATTTTTGTACCTGTCAATCAGTTTAACATGTTCATTAACACGAGTTTGAATTCTCCTTCCACTCTGACCAATGTATTGTGCTAGACAATTAGGGTGTGAACAAGAGATTTTATAGACACCGGATCTATGTAACGGGGGAATATTGTCTTTGGTATTGACTAACAAACGGGAAATTGTATCTGTGGTGTGAAATGAAACGTTGATATTTTCGTTGGAACGTTGTAAAATGTTTTTTAGGTCATAAGAGACTTTACCTAGGAAAGGGATGGAGCAAAACAGATTTCTATTATTATTGAGTGGAATGAGACCTTGATTAATTATTTTAGTAGAAAATTTGTTGAAAATTTTGTTAATGAGGTGCAGAGGGTACCCATTGTTAACAGCTATCTGCTTGATAATATTCCATTCAGTATCGAAGTTGGAGGTAGTTAATGGTATATTAAATAATCTGTGAATTAGAGAATTGAAGGCTGCTAGTTTATGAGAAATAGGATGGCAAGAGTTGAAAGGAATTACGTTGTCGGTATGAGTGGGTTTGCGGTAAATGGAGAATTCAAACCTGTCATTTACAATGTTAACTGACAAGTCCAAGAATGGGAGAGAGTTATTGATAGCTAATTCCATTATGAAGTTGATGGCAGGATGAAGTGAGTTTGAAAATTCCAGGAGCAAGTTTACCTCTTGTACTGTACCATCAAAAAGAACTAGACAATCATCTACATGTCTGTACCAAAAGTTTATTTTATGAAACAGGGGAAAGTGTTGAAGATTGCTTTCTAAATCATGTAGAAAAATAGATAAGAGAGGAGAGAGATTGCTGCCCAAGGCTAAACCTATATCGTTCAATATTATTTCAAAATAACAGGAACATACAGTGTGTGCCTAATTCGGTTTTCACCATTGGGATATCGGTAATTACGAGCGAAAGAGGATCGGTTGAATAGGCGAACACCTTTCAATTTCACATTAATTCAGAATTCTTTGGTCAACATCAAGGTGCCAAAATCATCAATAATGCAACGGTAATTTTCAAACGACTAGATATTTACCGCGAGTAAAAACTGACGTCACGATTTCGTAAGCAGTTGCCATATGTTGATAAACGATTGGGAACTTCAGAAATTCTCAAATTCTCAATTATGTATTGGTAATATTCCTAATTAGCAATAAAAAATAAATTGCCTCAAAATGTTTCCTCATGTGTTTTGGCTTATAGCTTATGATAAAGTGTAAATAATAATTATATTAATTCACACTGAAGGACATTTCAACCGGTAAACGTGTCAACAATGCGCACGAATTGTGGGCGTGGTCTTGTCAGTTCTCAGCATTTGACACAATATTGCCAAGTTACCAACATTCACATGATACTTTTTCTACAAACGCTTAGCAAAGTATTCTTTGACGCTTTCAAATTCTAGCACAAAGTTGACGTTTTTCCAGAAATGTCATTCTTTGACATCATTTGCGCTCGTGAGCGGAAATATTGAAAAAACGCTCGCACATCTCTGTAACCTATACTCATCTATTCTTGAAAACCCCCAATTCTTTCATGATGGAAAATAGTGACAGTGAATCATCAAACACACCTCCTGATATAGCAGAAAGCGCAAGAGTTTGAATCTCTTACCGGAGAAATCAAGGAAGAAATATGATACATTCATAAATTGGTGCCACTCCGAGATGGTGAATATGTGTTCAGAAAACGTTTTACTGGCTAATTTTGGTAAAAAATCAAAGACTTTGAAGTCATCAAGTCATTGGTCTATATATTCGATGGTACGTATACATGCTTGAATGTTGGAGATAATATCGCAATCAATAAGTATCTGAAAATTATCGCATTTCTCAAGAAACAATCTATTGGATATAAAGCGAGAAAAATCCAAAACATTCACCGCTGAAGATATATACCAACAAATTTCTACAAGAAGCGTCCGATGAAGCATATCTGTTGAAAACGATGAATTATACTTTATATTTAAACTCTTTGTTGTCATCAGAAAGACAGTGTATCTTTATGTTATTGCATCAATCAAGATTACCGCGCTCCGCTCCGCATCGCGCGGTAACTTTCTTTGTCGAGCGGCAATCTATCACTTTGCGCTCTAAATACACAAATAGCTATTGCTATGGACTATAAGAAATATTTCGACATGCTGGTTGCTCAACAAAGTCAAGAAAGAACTATAATATCATGGGTTCCTCCTATTATGTTTTATTGAACAACAGGACTCTAACATCTTTTTGATAACTTGCTAATTATTGTTGACTTGACAACCTTGCTTCATGAATGGCAATGAAAGCATAAAAACTGACGTTATTTATTCGACGTATCGCCAAATGGCGGCCATGACGATACGTTTGAAAATCGACTATTTAGCGTAACAGAAATACTTCGAATGTTCCGCTGAGATCTCTGTTGTCGGTCAGAAACCATCCGGTGAAAAATATCAGTTTTCTCTCGTATACTATATAACCACTGAATTGAGATTTAAGCTGATGGTCTCCTAGTCTTCTCGAAATGGCTAGAGTTAGGCGTGTGATTACATTAGAGACGTATCACATGCCTCTTAACGAAAGTGATCGTATTTTAGGACCCTCTAGATAAAAACTTATTCACCAAATGCTTTGTCTCTGCTGACGTTCTGAGAATGGGATCTGGAAAATACAAGCTTCCGCTGATTTCAAATGGTATGTATTGCTGTTTCCTTAACAGAAAGTCGATCAAATTAGACAAAAGTTGTGGAAATGAGAAATATACGAAAACAAGGGAGTTGAAACAGGTTGAGTGCCGTGAGAGTCCAACATGGTCTCGCACATACTTCTGACTTTGTGGCCGCGTGAGACCAATATGGTCTCGCATAATATCCACAACTGATTTGGCTGCATATCTCCACAGCGGTCTCTCGCAGCATTATTGTGAACTAAATGGCGTTCGAAACAGCGCGGCCTGGTGGTCCAGAAACATATTTTGGCCTGTCGATATGAGAGACCAAATTGGTAGTACGTGGGTAGGAAATGTTAGTAATCTTTTTTTTTTCTCACGCAAATATATGTGTACTTTTATTAGTTTTCTTCATTCATACATATGAACATGTAACAAAATCATTCAGAATATTCTACTCTAAGAATGAAATAAATATCATTCATTGAACAATATACCTACTGTTAGATACTTCATCGGACAACACCTTCTCACATAACATCTGTGACTTCGTCAATTGCTTTTGTTCTTTCTCGTACGAGGACATTATGTGACTCTTGCAGCATCACAAGACAAGTTGAGCCGGTCTGCCGGTTCCCCGCTACAATTCTAAACAAGCCGCCTGAACAAAATGGTCGTATGAGGGGCCGTGTGAGACCAATGTGGTCTCCAAAAATTAAGCGCCATTTTCATCAACCTTCCAAAAATTCCGGCATATCAAAAATAAAAGTAAATATCAACAGTACGTTAGTATCTGATGTTTTGGCAAAAATAATGTATCGGCCTCTGGAACCGATATTTTTCGATACATGGTGGCACTCAACCTGTTAATAATGACAAAGACGTAGAAATTAATAGAGGTAATAGTTTCAGAGATTTACTATAATACTTTTGTTTTTGATACCATTGAGTGGGCATAGAAATCCTCTTCAGAGCTTCAGAGGTATATGTACAACAATGTGACATTATCATTATCACAAGAAGCATCGCATGAAAACAGTGAAAAACACTATTTGCTAGTTATCACTGTTTAAAATAATTGAATTGCCCTGGATTTTCAAATGTGCTATTGGCCCTGATAATAAGAATATACCCATATAAAAAAAATATGAGTCGAAAATGTGTACCGAACTTTCTGAAGATAGTGCGTTAAGAAATGAGTATACTTTGCTAGATAAACTGCCGCAAAATGCATATTCAGGGAGATAAATATCCTACGAAGGAGTTGAAGGACCACCCCAATTATTTTTAATAAATCCAACTTATTATGTCGGAATTCCGACTAATTGACTCGGAGCTATTCAATTCCGACTCAAGTCGAAATTAAATGATTCAGAGATATTAAGTCGGAATTAGATCATTCCAAGATACTAAATCGGAAGTATAAAAAATAATTGCGGTGATCCTTCCAAATAATTTTTTCGCATATTTCCTAAACGGTGAAAGTCACCATATGGATATTATATGAATAAATGTATGTTGCTAAAACACATTCTTCTGAGACTCTTCTACATTTAAGAATTCGTTATAATGGGTGTTTTCAGAGGGTGGGTCATGATTTTTTGATCACAACTTGTTCCCTTGTATTCGTTTTGGCGAAAAAAGCATTTGATAAAGCGAAGAAAATTACAAAAGGAAGGTATTCCCATCAATGTACAAAAAACTGAACTGTTTTCAAGATATTTGAGTTTTTGTAGTCACATGGTATCAATTAACAGATGAATTCATCGGTAAGAATATTTCAGGAGGCCATGACCAATTTTGTTCCTAATTCTGCCGTGTATGACATTGCCATTGTTATTGTTTATTTCCTTGTCTGTTATTTTTGCTCAGTGAATATTATATTACTGCGAATTTCAGGAATAAGAAGTTATTCGTTATGCAGAACTCGACACTTTCCGAATTCCAAAACAATTTTAGGATTGTGCGAAGATTGCGAGAAAAAAAAAAGTTTTCAAACGAAAAATAGGGATGAAAACCTGCCAAGGAGTTGGAGAGCTCCTAAGAATTTGTGACTCATGAATTCATCTACTGATATCATGGTTGATAAAATCAGCTCTTCGGGGAGAATCTGAAAATACAATGAAATACAGTGTTCCGTTTGAAATAACAAAGTTGTTGCTACTTTTCGTTAGAAGCGGCAACGTCGCAGAGCTGAATATAATTAAGAACGATGTCACCCTCGGAAATGTAGTTTACGTGTTTCAAATTTTTTTCATAATATGGTTTTGGCGACCTAAAGAGCCTGTTTCGTTTTCAAAGGGCCACCCTGTATGTCCCAAAGGCATGTGAAACCATTTAAGTTTATCGAACGGCACCTATGCCAATCGCTATCCTGACCAAAATGATTTAAAAATTGCACTTTCCTGTGCGGAAATTTTCACGTGGTTTCGTGATTTGATAACGAGATGAAAATTATGCCATCCAATACCAATTGAATGGTAGATTTCAAAAACCTACCTGTGCCACCTCTCAGTCTGAGCCAAATCGACGGCACAGCGATTTATTTGCTGCTATTATTCCGGACATACCGTCATGTGATAACGAGTCAAGACAAGAAGCAGATGAAAAGGAATGATCCAAACAAGCCGCGATTCAAATTGTTCTAAGTTAGTGGCATACCGTCAATACTTTCGAGAATATTTCGCCTCCATCTAAAGATAATATCCGATGGATCATTGAAAAACTCAACATGTGGATCAGAATACTCGTAGTGTGAGCACCACATGAGTCTCACATTGGTCCATCGGATATAATCTTTCGAGGGCGGAATATTCACGGAAATATTGACGCTCTGCCACTTACTTAGATCAGTTTGAAACGCAGCACGTTCGGATATTCGCAAAAGGAAAATAACTACAACGTTTCTACTTTCATATATCATTTCAAGTCGTGGAAACCATCCATTTTCTCAAAGTGGTCCAGAATTTTTCAAAGGAAAAATACAAAAAAACCAGAGTCGGTCGACTACAACCAAATTCATTACATAAGACGTGTGTTAACTAGTTACGGCACTTGGCCATCATCAGACACATAATATAAAGCACCTAAAACCCTAATAACACAACTCGATTCAATGGACGTCCTATGGACATCCTCCTATGGACCTCTCGGACATCCATAGGACATCCAGTTTGTGTACACTGGATGACCTATGGACATCCATAGGGTATCGCGTTTACAACTTTTCAGCTCATCATATGGTATCCGTCCTGGACATCTATATGGTATCCGTCTAGGACATCCATATGGAATCTGTCGTGGACATCCATATGGTAAATTTTATTGGATATTTTGAATGTATGCATTCATATTATATAGGAATAACATCTGATCAATAAATATAATCTATGTTTCTGGTTGTTATATTTATTTCACATGTGGTTATATTCAAGCGAACATTATAGGTACTATAATATTCTATTTCAGATTTGTGTGATATGTTGTTTCTATTGACACTTCCCTTCATCATTTCAGTTTGGTTGACTTGACACAATAGGCACTCAATTCCAGATCCGTTCTACTATTTAGTTGAAATTCTTCGATATCTTCATCAACACATCCTGGGATGGCTCTTCACTTCAAGTTGATCTATTTATTCTTCGACCGAAATGGCATAACGATGAAATACAAGCGAGTGTCGACGCCATTCACACACACACACATATTAAGGAACAGATTATTACAATAATGTCACTCAATACAAGTTCGAATATGAAGAATCTTCAAAACGCTATACATACATATATCTGAAAATGATGAGATTATCAGTCTCAGTAGCCTCAAACAATGCATCAACGTTAACAACAATAACAATGGCGGACGGCATCACTACTCTGACACGGCTGACCCTATGTCGGCCAAATGTCGGCCTGTGGTCACCGAAGGAGCCGAACGTCGTCGATGATACCCGAGATGATTATGATAAGTAACATTATCAGGAGGGGCAATGGAATGGACACCACATGGATTACTTCACCTGGACATCCATTGGGTATCTTGATGTGGACATCCAATTGTTGGCCATGGACACCTTGGACATAGTGTAATGATATTTCCCTAAGAGAGGCTCTAGAAACATCATCAGGAGTACAACGATCATCAGACGATCAGAAGACAGTGGCATGCTATTTCTACCATATTGCACGTTGTAAAAATGAAACCAGTTATCCCTATCTTCATAACGATCAAAGGGCATTCCAGGAGGAATGCGTTTTGAGGAGGGGGCAGTGTAATGATATTTCCCTAAGAGGGGCTCTAGAAACATCATCAGTAAGACAGGAGTACAACGATCATCCTGTAACACGCATCCCAGATTGTTCTCCAACCTCTCAATGATTCCTACATACACCAGCATATTTCCGAACACTCAATATATGCCGCAGTGACAAATAACGTGACAGAAGATTCTGGCTGGAATGTTCTGGAAACAATCGATGGAACAATTAGAGAGAAAGGTTTTGTTCTAAGAAGCTTCTAGAACAAAAAGAAGGAGACGGGAGATCATTCGAGAACGTTCTCTAACCAGAGCCTTCCAAGGGATCTCATATATAAACGGCTGAACAACTGCCGTCAGTCAGTCAGTCGAGCAGCGAGTGTCAGAAAGACAGTTATATACCGCGTGATATAAATTGTTCTACATAAATAGTAGTTATAAGTTCGATATAAATTAGTATTTCTTAAGTGCAAATAAATCATTTCCAAAATAAATAGTGTCGTGTTCGCTTCTGCACCCGAATAACGTAACAATATAATAGACACAATACATATATCCATAATGGACATTTTGTGTTATTATGGAAGGAACAACGATGAGAACATACAAAAGCTAATGATGAGAGGAATCTTACCATGTACAGCAATAATTATTATTAGGTTAAACATATTGAAACGGGGGTTGTCAGCAAAAAAAAGCAGCCCCAATGGTACAAAACCAATTTATAGCGGCTGAACAACCAGAAATAGCTATTAACAATCTGGTTAAACTGGTTATATAAATATTAAAAATAAATTTTGTGGGATTGGATTGAAAAAAATTTTTCATCATCGTATGTAGGCTGGCGACCATAAAACTAAGCAAAAGCAAACACCAGAGGGAGGTACACCATGACAAATGAATGACAGATTGACATTTTTGAAATTGACATAGGCAAACTATTTGGTTCAACTTAAAAGAGGAAATAATACACAATAACAATATGTATATTATGTGTCTGATGATGGTCGAATGCCGAAACTAGTTACATACGTATTATGTAATAAATTTTGTTGTGGTCGACCGAATTTGGGTTTTTGTATTTTTCCTTTGAAATATCATTTCGTCATCAGATGACGGTAAGAGGTATAATTCACGAAACTTTCAATCGATTTAATCAACTTTCTATCTCTTACCGTCTTCGAAATGGCAATAACTGTCCCAATGAAATCGGCAGGAACTTGTTTATTGGATATATCACGTTATCAAAAAAGTCATGCTATATTTATGATATGTCTGAAATGTTGCAGGACTGAACGATATACAAACACTATTCTTGGCATGTTTTGCAACTCTGATCTTCTTGGCGGTGATTGTTTTTGCTGCTCTCGGAATCAGGTCAGTACGTACTTTTTCTTTCTCATAGTTGAGAATCTAATCAGATATTCTATCGATTACCATGGACTCATAATTCATTTCAAAAGATACAGGATGCATGGCCACAAACACTTTCTGAGCGACTAAGCTTGAGTTTTGAATCATTGAACAGAAATATTTTTAGATATATTATGAACATGAAAAAGTGAAAATGAACAGATGAGTGCATACTGAGAAATACATTGAGAATTCGCATTTTGTATCTGATGAAAATATGAACTCATTCTTGATATATTCAACAAAAAACAACTCCTTTCCTGGGCTATATCCACGCTATATTCCACGACGAACATTGCATATATATCTATGGAACACACACAATACGAATTTGAAATAAGTTTGTGAGATATGTGGCATAACGAATGGTTTTTGGAAACATCAAGCTCATGAAAATCAGATTTATTACAAGTATACTCCTCCTGTATATACATTTTATAATAATGAATAATTATAATAATAATTTAATTTTTATTTCAATACTGCATATATTGGTAAATTATATTTTCATATTATTCATCAATTAACATGTCTGATTGGAAAGAGAATGTCAATTATCAATTTCAGAAGATTTATATTCAATTATATTTAATTTCAAATTAAATGTAATTCAATGTTCGACGAGGCAAATAGCCAGAAAAGTACCTAAGTATTTTCTGTTGAATACTCCGAATGATGGTATACCTATACCCACATATTTTTGCAATTTCTCAACTTCATGAGATTTCATTTCAAATTCTCATAGGGTGTGTTCAGTAGATATAATCAATTGTTCATCGTAGAATTTACCAAGAAATAATTCATATTTTTATCGAATACAAATTCACATTGTATTTCTTTGACTTCACTATATAGGTACTTCCACGGTGAAAAATCCTCAGGGATCTCTGCTATCATTCCATTACTAGCAATACCAGTCATACAAACTCGACAGGCCCAGTCAGCACACCCTTTCGTTGTCAATCTTGAAATAGGTCGAACAACACTCTAATAAAACTCGTTCGTTTATAGAACGGCGGAACTTTGGAATTCCTACCAATGGAAGTATTCCCAAGAACTTATAACCTCCCAAAGTTAAAAAAATCCAAAACCAACCTCCTCTCCCTACTCACTCTAGGTACGCACGATGTTCTTCGAACATCATATGAATTTCCTTTCGTGCGCTCCAAGAGATGAGAAAATGCACCTATCCATTAATTTTTGTGTTCATGTTCATAATATGTCTGAGAATATTCTTTCCAATACTTTCATACCCAATCAAGGGGTTCGAACGATAAAAATCTGTTTTTATTTACTTCTACACTTATACCATGTAATCAGTATACTGTAAACTTACGTTGTTTACTGGTGGAATACAGTTGATATCTTTGATAGATAACACATTCAGAGTGTTCCTTCCTCCATTGGCTCATCACCCATGCTGAAGAGTTGAAAATTTTTCAAATGATTTTTTTACTATCGCAAAGTTTATCTAGATTAATTAGGGAGGGTTTCCAAATATGCCAGAAGAATGCGCACTGTTGCCAAATGTAGGTGTAACACAATGTGTTGATATGCCCACAATTACTTGTACAAGCGTCTATCTACACCATATTCCTTTATGGTTCTCTGAATCTTGAAGACGTAATATATGAAAAAAAAATTCTTCCTGCATAAGAAAGGAAACGACTTTTTTCAAACCATCTAACCTAACTCGGCCTAAATTATCTTTATTCCAAGAAAGTATGATTTTCGGGTAATCACTCGATTGAACAAAATGAAAAAAGTCGAACCTACCAAAAATTGAACTCGAGTTCGATGCATACCAATCACTTAACTGTGAATTTCCTCTATGACAGCTGACCTACAGCTACTGAGGTAGAAAAGAACTTCAAGTATGAAAGTTGTAGGGTTTCATCTGAACTATCTTTTGGCACTCTTCAAACAAACAAAGGCGAACCACAAAATAAAAAAAAAAACAAATCGGTTTTTTTTAATAGAAGATCCTGTATATTTTCAACTGTTGTTAAATATTCATTTCTCCGGTTCAAAAATATTTATAGTTTGCTAATGTTAGGAATTTCTACTATTTGCTTTTAAAGCTTATGTCAGTGTCATTTTGTGTCATTACTGAAGTATGTTTGGATTTTCAAAGAAGAATTGATGGGGCTAACTGCAAAATATCATGCATCATAGTCATCCATGCCACATTAATTCTATACAATGTTTTCCTAAATAATATAGAATTTATATATTCATACTTTCAATCTGAACGCAAATGAATTAGTGTCGTTAGCTCCGTCAAAAAATCCATTTTTCTGAAAGTGTTTGTCAAAAATGGTCACAATTTGAAGAAAGTTGATGTTAGACACTGAAACACAAACAAATCCAATAGGAGGATTTCATTCAAAAAATTCTATTCCTGTTCTTTAAGGATGCTATGGAGAAATTACCAGAGAACCAAAGAGAACACCAAGTACGATGGAATACTTCACAGGGAAGGAACTTCAGAATCTATTTCAAGGCCTTTACATTCTCATCTTTTCGAAGGAGATAAGGTAAGATTTTTGTCGGTCAACGATATTTTGTATATGTACATATATAAAAGTAATATTGAATATAAGTATAACTGATATAGAAATAATATATTGATTGCAAGAAGGCAACAGATTTTTAAACACCAGTTCAGTGGAAAGACATGAAAAAATTGGTTAAGTGGAAATAGTGAATCAGTTTGGGTGAAGGGTTTTTAGTGTTGTTCCCAGACAGTTGAGTTATGGAAACAACGAGGTCCTATTTAACTAATTTGGCATTGGTACCAAAAGAATGTTTATCTACCTATATTTATTTTGCTAGGTTATTTGGGATTCTCCCTCCTCGTTTCTATAACACGGTAGTGAGGACAAATCAGAAGATTTGCACCAAAATGTCACTGCGTTAAAAAATTGTTCTATCAGATAGAGAGTCTAGAAAGAATTAAATCGTTTATCAGTGTCACTTTGATCTAAAATATGGTTGGAGGAGAAAAATATAGATAAGTATATTGAGAAAATATTACCTTTCCACTCATCTTTGGACGTCTCGGGAACGAATCTGCTCTAATTTTCAATATGAAAGATGAAAAATATTTTTTTCTACCACTAGCTATACAACCTCACATTATTCACTCCTTTCGGAGGCGTGAATTGTGTTTTTACTACCAAGGTAGTTTTCGTCATTTTATGAACCACGAAGTCAATAAAGACATAGCCATCTCTGTTATATTTAACCCGAATTCTAGTGATTCACACGAGACCAACGAGACGAGACTTTCATAAAGTCTCGTCTCATCTCGCCGATGTAATATAAAATCTTGTCTCGAGTCTCGTCTCGCAGCCTGGAGTCTCGTTTTGTCTTGCGTCTCGTACGAGAGTCTCGCAAATGTATCGCAATTTCGTCATGCATAATCTTGTTCCAGCCTAGTACAAGATATTTACCTCTACCTACTTTTTAGGTAAAATGTAGAAGTAGAAAGAGAAAATTACAACAAAAATAATATTATTTATTGAAAAGTAAGTACCTAATAGGTACATACTTACATCATACATCTAAACAAGAAAAAAAAACATAGCATTATATATTCGAAAGTTATAAAAATAAAATAAAAAGTAACAGGTATATTCTAAACAAATGAACAAAACACAAAATTGTATCCAAAACATTATTTTTCTTATTCAAGAAATAGGTATCTAAGAAAAAAACATTCATTAGTCAGATCAGCCTTCACGATCACAAATGTTTTTGTTTTTCACCCAGTCATTAAGACATAAAGTCATTCTTTATCTTAGACTATTTAGCACAGAATGACTTATTTATAGATATTCAGGTAGTCATTCAATTTGCGATTGGTCGTTATTGCAGAATTGCCTTTATATTCCGCCGCCGTAAGAGAGAGAATAGTCCGTTTTCGTTTCACGCATTACGTCGTTTTACAACAATCATGGATTGTGTTTTCGAAGTATTTATGAATGAAATGTTTTGTCTATCTGTGCTAAATAGTCTGAATTCTTGCATTATGAATGAAATTCTCAAGTCTGCAGTCGGCACGCAGAAATATTTACTTGCGAGACTCTCGCACGAAACACGAGAAGTCTCGCACGAGACTCGAGACGAGACCAATGAAAGTCTCGTCTCGTCTTGTCCCAGTCTCGTCTCGAGTCTTGTCTCGAAAACTAGACTAGACCATGCGAGACTCTCGAAAACGAGACTCTCGCGGGCACCACTACCGAATTGACTGTTCTGATGCGATATTCACAGGAATGGCATGCGAATCTAGTGGATATTCAACAATAACTAAGAAGCGCTCACCTACATAATGACATAGGTCCACATTTCAGTTTTACAGAACTATAATGATTGAAATGTATTGCTGGTGGTAAAAAGAATTCAATATACACCTTGGTTGTAAAGAATATTATTACCTCGGGACCTTATACCTCTCGGCTGAAGCCTCAGGATATAATCTTGGTTCATGGGAAATAATGATTTCTTTACTACCTTGGTGTATAAATGAATATTCTTTCGAGTTGTCTCACCAATGTGACACTTCTCAGTGACATACTTCGATGTTTGCTGACAAATGGGTTACAGGATGTTTTCATCAATAGTTGATCTTGAATCTACCATTTCCATGTTAAGTTTTCAGTAGTGAATGCCATGTTCTATCTATATCAAATGAACAGGAAGCAATGCTGTTGTCTCCGTTCATCAGAAGAATGCGAGTGGGTTTCTTGATTTTTCTATTTTGCTTCCCATTTGTACTCTCCCTTTCCTATGATTTCAATATAATTCAAGATCAATTGATGGAAACATCTTGTAACTCATTTATATTCCAACATTGAAATCTATCACTGAGACGTGTCATATAGAGTGTCATTGAGAAAACAATTCAAAATAATACTATTTTGCTATTAAAAGTTGAAAACGGTAGCAGAAACGAAAGTGAAAATTCGATATTTTTTCTATATCCCAATATTTCTCTTCTTCAAATGTTTATCAAAACACAGTGTCACTGACAAACGAAGGAATTTTAAGTTCAGGCTCCCTGGTAGAACAATTTTCATACCCAGTGAAATTTTGGGGCGAATCTTGTGATTTGTCCTCACTACACGAATATTGAGATAATAATCATATTTTCATTTTATAGAAACCAGGAGAGAAAATACCTAATTATCTAGCAGTATGAATGTACCACCTCCTCGATTAACCTACAGATACATTATTCAACCTTCAATTCTCTCGAAATTCAGTACGCCCTACATTCGATCATGTACAATAAATTATGGGCATCAGTATTTCTGACAAAATATCGCCTAAAGCCTATTTCACTTTTTTTTATCGCTTGGTGCGCACGAAAGGAAATCCCTATAGTCGTGCGTTCCTAGGGAGGATTAGGGACAGGAGGTAGGTATCGGAATTTTTTTTGAATTTCTGGAGATTACATGTTGTTGGGAATACTTCCTCAGGCAATGAATTCCAGAGTCTAGCCGTTCTATGGATGAAAGACTTTGATATAGTGCTGTTCGACATTTTTCGAGGTTGACAACGAAAGGATGTGCTGACTGGGCTTGTCTAGTTCGTCTGACTGGTATTGCTAGTGAAGGGATGATAGCAGAGATTTCCGAAGAACATTTCCCGTGGAAGTATCGATGGAAAGGTGGAAGGTCGCCGACCTTTCTACGGTGTTCCAATGATGTCAAATAGTGAGTGAGTGTGGCGTCATCCACCAGGCGAATGGCTCTTCTCTGGATGGAATTTAAGAGCATCAGCGTATGTTTCGGTGCTGAACCCCATATGTGGGAACAGTATTCTATAGAACAGGCCGTATCTGCGCTTTGTAGATCATGAGAAGCTGTTGGGGTGTAAAGTATTTTTTCGCACGGAACAAGAATCCAAGTTTTTGTGAAGCAGCTCTTGCGATGGATCTGACATGATTATCTCATGAAAGAGTGTTGCTGATGGAAATACCGAGCATAGATATGGTGGGCTTGGTGGGGATGGTGGTGCCAGACATTACACTATCAGGCATACTGATTTCCGCCTTTCTAGAGAAAATACAGGCTTGAGTTCTGTTGGCGTTGAATTCAACTAGGTTGTTGGTTCCCCAGGCTGTGATTTCAGCAAGGTCTTCATTGACAGCATTGACCTGCCTGCGCCGTGAGTTATTAGTTTACTGGGAAGAAATGGAAATTCTGGAAGAGAACGCAGTATGAAGGGTACTATCATCTGCAAAGCTGTGGGTGGGGCAAGTTGTTACTCACAACAGATCATTGATATGAAGAAGGAATAATGTTATACACCACGTGAAGCGATCTGCCTGAAAGAAAACTCGATAAGAGATGACATAGCTGAGGTGGTAAGCCGTATGATGTTAGTTTGCGGAGGAGTCCTTCGTGCCAAACACGGTCGAATGCTTTCGATATGTCCAACGCGACAGCTAAAGATTCCCCGTGTTTTTCTAATGAAACTTGCCATAAATGGGTGACATAGGCAAGTGGATCCCCAGTAGATCTTCCATGATGGCAGTGGCAGTGAGCGTCACCACACTGGCACTTGCCACTAAATTTTGCACACCCTGTGATGATTCGCGTCAATCAAACTTGGTTAGCGAGCAGGCACTTACTTTTATGTTGTTAATGTAAAAGTAAAAAAATGTGGTATACACCTTGGTAGTAAAGAATAATTACCCCTCGGCTGAAGCTTCGGGATTTAATCTTGTTCCCTGGGTAGTACTGATATTCTTTACTACCTTGTGGTGTAAATAACTATTGAAGTGGA
The DNA here is from genome assembly GCA_918026855.4 of Phaedon cochleariae. Classification (NCBI taxonomy): domain Eukaryota; kingdom Metazoa; phylum Arthropoda; class Insecta; order Coleoptera; family Chrysomelidae; genus Phaedon; species Phaedon cochleariae. The sequence goes on along the minus strand of OU896714.1, from coordinate 38,855,509 downwards.
ATACTTGATTTTTTATCTTTTTTTGTTAATTTTTCGTATTGAAATTTCTTGCTAATTAGAGGAATTAGGGAGAAATCTGATTTCATGGGAATATTCCTTAGACTGAATAATATCGATGTGCTGAATATGTGTTTATTTCAAAAAACCTCGTAAATTCTTTTCGACAAAACAGTTCTCTATGAAATGGCGAATGCGCTGAATCTGTTGTACCATATTATGGTGATACCACCAATTTCATCAAAATGATGTTCCAACTTTGATGACAATTTACATTACAACAATGACTATGTTACTTGTGAGTTGGAAGGATCGACTATAATTCGAAGTATATAAATGTGATGAATAATCCCAATTTTGGCAAGAAACTCAGGACAATACCTAAATTTTTGTGCATCCGCCAAAACTGAGAAATCAATCTTTGCACTACAGATAGTAAACATCAAAATATGAAGATTCATCCTAACATGACTAATAAGAATGTTTAGGAGATATAGAATTTTCGAAGTGAAGATTGTATTTTGAAATGTATCAATAAATCTGTAAGGTTTAACAGTATGAACATTAAATATTGTTTCAGGTTTTTTGATATGAGAAGTACGAATTGGTAACTTATTTTCTGATTGCTCGTAGAGGGCGCTAGTGGTACTCTGTTACTTTGGTGAAATACACCATATCTTCTTTGTCCATTAGATGATGATGAAACTAAGTGAAGAATCTGAAAGCCCGCTCAATTTTATACGTTTTTGCGTTATTCGTTCTTGAAGAAGTTTGCGTTTGCCTTTTAACATTTTCATTATTTTAAATAATGATATTAGCGAAGTGACAGTGTTGTCATTACTAACGTCATTGAATGTTGGGAAGTGTCACATTACACACCTTTACTTCCCGCCTTCACTTTCCGACCTTAATCATGTAATAATTCAGGTATTTATTTATTTTATTTATTTATTTCTTACACTGTTCAACAGGATGCCCCATTTACAAAACAGGAAAAAAAGGACAAGCCAAAACATGCATTGCATATTACATAAGCATAATGGATAGACGAAACAATATGACAAAATGAAAATATCCTGACTAAGTATCTAGTTATTCACTGATGAAGGAGGAAAAAGATAAAAAGTTTTGACAGGAGTTATTCCACAGCTGAACAGATCTTTATTCCTAGCTACCAAGTTATATGTACTACACATCTTATACAAGGGTGAATTTTTAAATATGTTGGTTCGAGGAAACTCTAAGTAGAACGTATCACAATTTCTGGAAGATAATCTCGGGATGATAAAGCTCAATTTTTCCAACAAATTTGCACAGTCAATAAGATTATTAACAACCTTATAAAGGATCAGGATAGAGAAGTATTGTCTTCTTAGTGCAGGCTTATACGAATTGGAAAGTTTCAAGAAGCTCTCCATGAGGTGTACCAATTGGAGCACGCTAAAAAATATTCATTTAAGGAATCACAATTCTTGGTAGTGAAATATTTCTAGTACATTGTAATGAGAATCCTAGACTTTCCAACTGCCAAAACACTTAGCTTCAATAAGCCATTAGTAAATTATACAGGTATGAAAATCACATTTGAATCATAGGGAGGAGTACTGTGTTTCGGAGTAATCATTATCAATTTACTAATACGAAATCGCAGCTGTGTTATTCACTATTCCCCATTGTGAATGCAACTCACGAACTCTGGTATAATCCATTCAGAAGAAGAATGAAATTTTCTATCAATAGTTATTGAAATGTATTGAAAAATATTCACTATCATCGCGGTGAAGAGGATTCTAGAAAATGTTGAAGTTTACTATTCCAATTAGGATTGAACAACTATATCAAATTCGTTATTTGTTAACATGATTTGAATACAAGGTTTTGCAAGGTAACTTATAACTGGAAACCCAAAACAATTTCACTCTTCTAATACAACATCATGAACTATTCAGTTAATTTGAAAACATTCCATGGATTTTTTCCATTATGGTTTGACTTCAGTCAACTCCAGTTATTCGTTGTTTGTTCATTCTCGCAGTATGTTGTGCTGTGCATGATCTACAGAAATCAGATTGTCAGTGCTTGCCAGTGAAAATGAACCCTTCGAACCTCGCAGCTTCCTTCAACTCTCTCCTCCGTAATACAAATTCCATATTGTATTTTCCCAATTTCCTTCAGTTATCAGTACACGTATAGACACTGTTTGTTGAATACGTTTGGTTGTGCTATATCTACCGAATGGGAATCATGTACGAAGGATAGAAAGTTGATTTTCAGAAATCCCTTCAATCTAATGGAATTGGTCATCTGTATCCACTGTTTGCAGGTAAGCATATTTCATTTTATAATAATCTAGTGATGAAATCATATCTATCAATTGATATAATAAGTATTTTTGATATTTCATATTATAAGAATCAACTTTAAACATGCCTCATCGTGTTTAGGCGTTATTACATACTGTGGACCCGTCCCCTAGGATGGTAAAATTTACTATTCTCTCGTGTGCAACTTCATATATTATACCCATATATAAAACTCATCTACCGAAATGTAAAATTCACAATACGTTTTTCAAATAACTTATTATAAAAATATAAACACAAAAAACTATTTGTATAATCATGACATGTTGCGCGTACACATACAATAGTAGATCGTTATATTAGAATAAAATGTGACACTTTTTTTGACAAGCGAATTTTGCGTTTGCGAGACGAAGCAACCGCGAAGCCGAGCACGCAAATAATTTTGCGAGTCAAACAAGGTCACTTTCGATCCGAATGAAACATGCTATTTTTCTGCAATCGAAATAATTGATATCTAATTCATGAAATATAATAATTGAAGTTACCACTATATTGACTCACTTGTCAGTGTAACAGCAGCTATCAAATCAGCTGTCATACGACACAGTTTTAGTTCCTAGTAGTTAAACTTCAACTTCACCTCCTAGACACTAATCATTTTATTATGTCAGTAAGGGAAACATCAACTCTAAGAGCTAATTTTGGTACAAAAATGGACGACTTTCGAGTCGATTGCAGAAAAAAAAAGGAATTGTTGCATCAACGAAATATTATTTATGCTTTTTAAATCAAACATACATGATCATTTCATGGAAGCAGCTTGTTAAAAACAAGAATGAAGTTCGATCAAATTTACAATATAATATCAAATCAAAACAAAATACCAGGTGTCACAAAATATCTAAACAAGATATATTTTTGAACTCATTTCAAGATTAATTTTTTGTCGCGCATATATGACACTTACATCTGCTTTATTCAATTAAATGTTGCTTGATTCAACGAATCCTTTTTTTTTTCGTGTACGAAAATAATTATTCAAACAATTATTGACACAGCGAAACGAGTGGATACTTTTGATCAGCTATCAGATGCCGTAGTAGAATGTATAGTAGAGGATTTAATTATTCACTTACCCATCTTTTTTTTTCAGAGTATTGCGGACATTCAACCTAATTTGGTGTATAAAAGGAATAAATACAGTCAGCTCAAACTTACCATGCAGCCAATACCTATTTTAGTAGGTCAAAGCATTCTCAACATAGAAAAGTCATTCGTCAGTGTGAATGATATTCTCTGGGAAATGGAGTCACCTTTGAAAGCTATCGATTTGTGCTTTAAATGTTTTCATGCATTCAATGCCAAATATCCTGCAGAGAGTGAAATGGTACGGACATTTGTGCAACAATCATTTTATGGAATTTTTACTGATTATGATGGTGAGTTTATATCTGTCAAGTCATTACAACAGGAGTTGAATAATTAATTAGGTATCAAACTTGATACTATTCTGTTCAAGTATTTTGTGAAACAAAATGTTTGTCGTTTTATCCTTATCATTTTGTTGATATATATATGTATATGTATATATTTGATATGTAGGTATACAGTGTGTCCACATTGTTAATTGGGATTGTATTGGTAACTTCCAAACCGTACTAGTAAGAAGGTCGGTTACATGAAGAAAATGTTGCGTATCAAGAAACATCATCCAGCGGCGGTGAAAACGAATTGAAAATATCAGTGCCAGTTCTTGAGATATATAACGATTAGTTTTCACTGCTAGATGATGCTTTCTGATACGCAACTTTTTCTCCATCTAACCGACCTTCTAACTAGTATATGGTTTGGAAATTACCAATAAAATCCCATTAGAAAAGTGGCCACCCTATTACATAGTACAAACATAATATTTATATGTTCTGTTATGTTTTATTGTTATGTTCCATTTTTTTTAATTCCAAATAAACATCATGTGAAGTGTTCGAAAGAAAAGTACAGAATTTAATTTTGTGTACCTATACCTGCTTCATCAATCTTATTCTTGCCATCAGTGAACTATTTGCATCTATGAATAATTGATGAAAGATACAAATCCAATTGAATGTCCTAGACAATAATTCCAACTGATTTTATGTTATTTCAGAGATACACTGAACTGCTTATTACTCTATTCATATATATATATTGAAATATTGTATACCAGATGTCCCAACAAGATAACGGTTTCTAAAAGAGAATATTTTTCTTATATAGCTTACGAAGAGAAACATATCCTTGAAAGAAATCAATGGTCATAGATTCACTGGATGATTTTCGTTAGGATATTTTCTCGAAAGCAGCAGGAGAACATAGGTATTATTTTCTTAGATATACCGTCGTGTAAAAAATTGTGGAGTCTAATTCTAATTTTTCAAGACAAGGTTTGTTTAAATCCATGACAAATTGATATTCATCATACAGTTAGTGAAATGGATGAAACTGTAAATCCTTTCGGGTATGCAGTCAAAGTAAAACAAAGTGTACTCTTGTTTCTGTTCGAGCTTTCGGATCTTTATTGGCTCTTCATCAGGAACTCTATAGGTATATAGTGATTTCATTCTTTTTACTAATTCCGTATTCATTTATATCCATTACAGACAGATGCAAAAAACAAGTCGCGGTTGGATGATGTAAGCGCTCTTATTATAGAAGTGACTAGAGGTGTTATCATTACCCAAGTGCTACACATGTTCATTGTATCTGACTGTACCTCATATACTACGAAATGTACGTGCAGTTAACTATACTATAACAAAAATAGTAATATGTTATGCTGATTCCTAGTTTCTATTAATATGTCCTATAGTAAATACTACTGAAATAAGTATATATATGAGTGGTTATAATATCCACGATAATAATAAATACTAAGTCAGTATAGTAAAAAATACTATCCAATATTGATCCGAGTATACTATTTCCGATAGTGAAGTAGTGGATGTGATTAATAACTTTTTCTCATGGTAAGTTTGATTACATTGTATGAAGTTCATTACAGTGTACGGAAGAGCGAATATTACAGCTGCATCATGTTCAGTCGCAGTATTTGTGCATCGTTTGATTCACTGTTCCTCATAGTGAGTATTCATAAAATTCGAAGGGTAATGAATTTCCTCCGTTTCTAATTAAGGGTATACTATCACATCGTGTAGCCAGTGCCTTGAATAGTTTCACTTGAACTGAATAGTGAAGTTTACTGGGAGGACTGTCTGTCCATATATCAACTGTTTTTACCAGTGAAATTCACTTTTATGCTAGTATTTCTTACATGCTTTTTCTTTGCGTGAGGGTGTGTACCGCATGACCTGTAACTTAACAGTTTTAAACACCGTCGTTGCAGACTTTCAAGACGATCAGTATTGTTCCGATAGTATGGGCTCCAAACAACCGATGCATATTCAATCTTCGAACGTATAAAACAGTAGTACAATCTATCTCTTTAAAATCACGACTGTTGCGAACTATGAACCCGTATGCTCGAAATGCGGATTTCAGGATTGAGTCAATATGATCATTAAACGATATAGATTGATCAAATATAACGCCAAGGTCTTTGATCAAATATAACGCCAAGATCTTTGAATGTTATAGGTGTCAGAAAGGAAATGTCACCAATTGAGTAATTGAAAACGATAGGGTCCGACTTCAATGTGAAGGACATGACATTACATTCGACAGGATTCAGTTCTAATCTGTTATTTTGACACCATTCTACCACCCGACCCAGGTTGTCAGCGAGCTGTTGACAATTATCTATGTGATTCACGCACCTATATAATTTCAGGTCGTCCAAATATATCAAAAAGTTCACGTCAATAACATTACCAATGTCGTTAATGAAAATGTTGAAAAGCAGTGGCCCCAGATTGGAGCCTTGTGGTACGTCAGATGTTGCAAGATATTCGATAGACTTGTAGCCGTTCAACTGGACATATTGTTTACGATTAGTGAGGTATGATTTGAATAGGTTTACTAGAGAGATAGATAAGTCAAATGCTTTCAGTTTGTTTATTAAAATTCCGTGGTCAAGTCTGTCGAAGGCTGTTCAGAACAAAACATAGATTTATTAATTTTGGTCGAAATATGATGGTTGTAAATAAAATAGTATACAAACCACGGTAGGAAGTTTCATTACTGTCCGAACTTATAGCTAACCTCGACGGTTTGCGTCTCGGTTAACTAACTAATCTCACGAGAGGAATGCATCACTTCCCACCTCGGTGTGTAATATACTTTTACCAGAGGCATGGAAAAATTTCAAATATTATTTTTAAATAACATCTTCCACAACTATACATGGAATTCATTTTTATAATTATTCAACTGTATCATTTGTTGGATATCCAAAAATGAATAATAACATTTCATGTCAAGTATGCTCCATCAACAGGATTCAACTCGAGAATCAACTATACTTACCTACTGTATTCCGAGCTTTCCTCATTCAGCCAGCCTCTCACATATTAGATTCCATGTTGATGGATCGTTATAATCAAGATTGTGGAACAGATCGCTATCAATCTTGTGAAGTGTATGCATAACTCTCAGCCTGGATACTTGTACCATCTTGTACGTAACTCAAGCGAACCACTTCGAATAGTGAACTTCTTGTTTACGATCTAATATCTTCCATACGGTTTGATATATATTCAGTCTGAGGTCTGAGGAAATAGACAACTTATACAGAATGCATCGTATATGGAGCCATGATAGAATCCTGACTATATGATGATTGGCCAAATACATTAACAACTCACAGGGTGGTATAATGAGTTCTATTTTCATAACGAAATGTTTGGAAAAAATAATGCTTCGTCTGAAAATTCCGGATCGAAACATGATGATTCCTGTTGGAAGTTTTGCTTAAGCACACACTGTGTATGTGATGAATATAATATTCTTCTCATCATTGTCCTAAATGAAGATGTTCACTTAGTGGAATCTACGCCACATGAATTAATAATGTGCCTATGATGGCCCTCCTGAGGAATTAGCCTAATGATTTCTCTATTATGAACTTATTTAATACTATCTATTAACTTATCGACCCCTTATCAGTTGTTCTTCAATGTTAGCAATCATTTTTCCCACCGAGAATTGAATTTTGTCATTTATATGCATTTTCCGAGATTCTCTGAGTATGGTCCATCATATAGGAACATAATTATGAAGATGAGAAAGTGTTCCAGAGTTGCCAAATACTCTGAGATAAAAGTAAAAACTTCACAAACGATAAGATCTCCACAAAATTCTCAAACACACGACATGTTTCGCTAACACAGTAGCTTCGTCAGGTGATATACTGGTACAATGAACCAGGAACCTTTTTAAAATCAACAATGCGAAATCGCACTTCCACAATGATAATTCCCTGCAACTTACCTGCAAGCAACACTGGTTAACTGGGCTATGCCTGCGAGTCATTATTTCCAGGTTTCAGAGATGAATAACATTTAAGACTTGCTCAGAAACCGTTTGACTGGCCTGAAACTGACATCATATAACAACTCTAATATCAGCTACACAAAAGTCACACTGATGTTACTTGAATTCAACCAATATACGCTGTATTTTTTGTATCGCTTGGAGCGCACGAAAGGGAATCCCTATAATGTTTAAAGAACATCGTGCGTTCCTAGGGAGGATAGGGACAGGAGGTAGGTATTGGAATTTTTTTTGAACTTTTGGAGATTATATGTTGTTGGGAATACTTCCACAGGCAATGAATTCCAGAGCCTAGCCGTTCTAAGGATGAAGGAGTCTTGATGAAGTGCTGTTCGACATCTTTCGAGGTAGCCAACGAAAGGATGTGCTGACTGGGCTTGTCTAGTTCGTCTGATTGGTATTGCTAGTGATGGGATGATAGCAGAGATTTCCGAAGAACATTTCCCGTGGAAGTATCGATAGAAAAGTGAAAGGTCGCCGACCTTTCTACGGTGTTCCAATGATGTCAAAGAGTGAGTGAGTGTGGCGTCACCCACTAGGCGAATGGCTCTTCTCTGGATGGAATCTAAGAGCATCAGCGTATGTTTTGGTGCTGAACCCCATATGTGGGAACAGTATTCTAGAACAGGCCGTATCTGCGCTTTGTAGATCATGAGAAGCTGTTGAGGTGTAAAGTAGCTTTTCGCACGAAACAAGAATCCGAAGTTTTGTGAAGCAGCTTTTGCGATGGATCTGACATGATTATCCCATGAAAGAGTGTTGCTGATGGAAATACCGAGCATAGATATGGTGGGCTTGGTGGGGATGGTGGAGCCAGACATCACAATATCGGGCATACTGAGTTCTGCCTTTCTAGAGAAAATGCAGGCTTGAGTTTTGGTGGCGTTGAATTCAACTAGGTTGTTTGTTCCCCAGGCTGTGATTTCAGCAAGATCTCCATTGACAGCATTGACCTGCCTGCGCCGTGAGTTCTCAGTTTCCTGGGAAGAAATGGGAATTCTGGAAGAGAACGCAGTATGGAGGGTACTATCATCTGCAAAGCTGTGGATGGGGCAAGTTGTTACTCCCAACAGATCATTGATATGAAGCAGGAATAATGTTGGTGCCAAAATTGATCCTTGTGGAACGCCGGAATTGATGCCAATGGTATCAAACGATACACCGTCCACCACCACGTGAAGCGATCTGCCTGAAAGAAAACTCGATAAGAGAATAGATATGGCATAGCTGAGGTGGTAAGCCGTATGATGGTAGTTTGTGGAGGAGTCCTTCGTGCCAAACACGGTCGAATGCTTTCGATATGTCCAACGCGACAGCTAGGGTTTCCCCGTGTTTTTTTTATTGAAAATTGCCATAAATGGGTGACGTAGGCAAGTAAATCTCCAGTAGATCTTCGGTGGCGAAAGCCGTATTGTCTATCATTTATGATTCCTGAGCTCTCCAGATATTTGATAAGCTCAATATTGATGGCTTTCTTCATCACTTTGGAGATTACTGATTACAGGGCAATGGGCCTGTAGTTGTTGGGCAGGTATTGATATTATACATTGCTAGATGTATTTTCGATGATAGTAAATAAATATATTCGAGTTGATATTATTAAGTAGATATTATTATTTTTCAATAATTACTGAATCAAAATTTTTCGACGACACGTTTGTGGTCTCATTAAACATTTCTTTAGGAAAAATGGCACGTTGGTGAATATGTTCGTAACGGCGAAGCCAAGCGAAAGCAAAATTTGCGAGTAAAACAAAGTCACTTTTGATCCGAATGAAACATTCTATTTTTTCTGCAACCGAAACAATGAACTCAAATGAATATATGAAGTGACCACCAATGCCGTGCCATAATAATGCAATGCAACAAATAATCCTTATGGTGAGAATATTTTACCTGCATTAACAGCAGGTTTATTCAATTTTCGAGGATGTTCGAATTATTGTAGTTTCAATATAAATACAACCACAGAGTGACATATTTGTGTATGAACCAGATTCTCTAATGGCAAATAACGCGCCACTGTCAGTTATATAGGGACAAGACGTGAGCATATCAACAATAATTATAGCAATTATTTATTTCTCTTCAAACTCCACTGTGTTTGGCTTGATAATCAAATGTAGGTAAACAATATCGTTGTTTGAGACAAGAAACTATTGCTGGCCGTGACTATTCAAAAACAAGTTATCCATCCCGAGAATAACGAATGGAATACAGATCAAGCAAGTATATGTGAATCTTGAAGGCTTTCCTGATCAGAACAAAAATACTCAACTATACCCTTGATTATATACACTAGTGTGAATACTCAAAGACTATACTAAGGTGTATTCATGTCTCCAGCATGGGTATGAAATGCCAAATCTGTCGAAATCGGAAACAAATCAGATATGCGTCCCAACCCAAATAACCATTACAATGTTTTTTACTCTTGATGACCTCTAGTACATCCTTTTTAGTTCCTAAGAGCTAAAGTTCAACTTCAACTCCTAGGAACTAAGTTGAACTTTAGCTAATAGAAACTAGATGTATTGCCTAGCAGCATACCTATTTTTGTGTCAGTAATAGAAACGTCAGATCAAGAGCTAATTTTGTTACTGAAATGGACGACTTTTTTGTCGGTTGCAGAACAAATACAATTTTTCTCTGAAACAGGCCCATTGCATGTGTGACAGCTTGATGACCTATGGCTTGCACTATAGATGATGCATTACGCCCGGAAAATGAGCATTACATATAATTATTGTATCGCTGTGTGCCGGGTGATGCACTCAGGATTTTTTGGGAGGAGTGAACGGCCGGCCAAAGACCTTGCCTTGCGGAATGATCGCACATTGAAAAGACTTTCTGCAGCAGCCTGTTGATGCCCAAATTGCGATCGCCGATCGTATGAAGGGGGGAGCGGGTTAGACATGGGCGACTCGTCAATCTCATTGCGGAAACGAAATATACGCTGGACCCACTGTCCATCCCTCTGATATAACTATATACAGACCGCTGTTTCTCAGATCCCAGCAAATTTAGAAATAGCAGTTTTTTTGGACTTGCATCGGGAATCTGTTGTTGTAGATAAAAACATTTTACTAAACGGGCATGCCTATGCGTGGTTCGAGTCTTACTTACAAAATAGGTTTCAAAGAACGAAAGTTAATGGTAATAATATATCTAATGCAAAAAAAGTGATATCGGTAGTACCTACCTCAAGGCAGCGTTTTGGGAGCTTTACTTTTTATATGTTTTGTCAATGACATGCTCAAATTGGATTTAGATGACCGCAATATTCATTTATTCGCCGACGACACTATAATATACATCATGGGGAACGAAATTAATAACTTGATAACAAAAATAAATAGCAGGTTCAGGAGAATTAGTAGTTGGTTCAACACAAAAACAGATTATTAATGAATATAAATAAATACATGATTATAACAGGTAGGCGACAATTATTGAATGATTCATTCCATGAAAATATCAAATACAATGATTAAAAACCTTACTCAGTTCAGTAAACATATGATATATTATAATAGCATAATTAAACCTGACTCTATTCTGTTTATGTGCCAAGACACAGATGTCCAAAAATTACAAATTCTACAAAATAAATGTATGCTTTTTCTTCTGAGGTGTAATAGATTCGAAAGTATAGAGCGTATGCAACTACAGCTTCAGTCGATGTTTGTTAAGAAACTTCGAACGCTGATTTTCATTCATAAACTAGTCAATTATGCTTCCTGAATACCTGTCATGGAACCTACAGTTCTGGTCTGACATTCACTCATACAATACCCGTCAAAGGAACCATAAACATATAGAAAAATAAAACGTATGAGCACTAAAAAAAGCATTTTCGATGTGGGAATTACAGCTGACAACAAATTACCAAATGAATTGAAATGTTATATACTTTGAGAATATTTCAAGTACATCTGCAATAATATTTTATAAACAGCAATTGACTCAACCCATTTTTCTATGGTGTGCTAATAGTCTTCATTTCATTTGTTTATAGCATTTTTTTTTAATAATTTCCTTGTTTTTGTGTTAGCCACTATGGTGTTTCGTGACTTACTATTTTTATCAATCTTATACTTACTTGTACTTACCATAATGTCATTATTAATATTATTAATATTATCATTGTATCTGTGTCTGTATTTTCTGTGATTTGGCTGAAGAACATACATACATAAAATTTTGAATTGACTCGGATGTTACTTGATGGATATCCATAGCAAATGTAAAAACTTCACAGGCGATGAGATTTACACAAAATTCTTAATCACACGACATGTTTAGCTAACACAAGTAGCTTGATCAAGTGAAATACTCGTTCGATGAACAATTTTTCATCGTACCAATTTTTCATTGTACCAGTATTTCACCTGATGAAGCTACTGTGTTAGCGAAACAGTTGTGTGATTCAGAATCTTGTAGAAATCTCATCGTTTCTGAAGTTTCTACATATCCCAAGGTCTTCGAAAATCCCATCCCATCCAGCGGACTGGCTGTGATATTTGGCAGGTGTACATGATTCTGGTGGCTATGCATCATGCAATTTTTGTTAGAGAAACGAACAAAATGGCGGCTCCAAAATTTCGGATGAGTTTTGTAATCATGATCCGATTCGGTTCATTTGGTATCTGATGGTTTTCGAGGTCGGAGATTGAGATTCTTTCATCAAAATCGGTCAATTCATGTTAACGGATCCATATGGCGGACAGTTTTGTAATTATGATCCGAATCTATTCAAAATTTGTATCTGTGGTTTTCGAGGTCGAAGATCATGATTCTTCCATAAAAATTTGAAAATTCAAGATGGCAGATCCAATATGGCAGTCGTGTTTCGTAATAATGATCCGATTATAGTCAAAATTGACATCTAATGTTTTAGGGATTGGAGATTACGATTCTTCCGTCAATATTGAAATAATTCAAAATGGTGGATCCGATATGGTGGCCGAGTTTTGTAATTATATGATCCGTTTTTAATCAAAATTGGCACCTGGGGGTCTTGGAGGTAGAAGATTATGATGCTCAAAATTGATGCGAAAAAATATCGGTATATTCAGATTATTATATAATGGACAGTGATAGCGACCTGGAAGTACTTACACCTCCAGAAATAAGGGAGGTGGCAAAAAAATAGAGTTGAATTTGTTGCCGGAGAAGTCTCGAATGAAATATGAAGGAAATTATAAACAATTTATGGATTATTAATTTTGCTGATACATATCAATCAGCAAAATAACCACTCTGCTGCCTAGGCAGGAAAAGTAATACTTTGCTGATTGATATGTGTCAGCAAAATTAATATTTGCTGCCAATCGGAAAAAAAAGTACTTTCTTCCCATGTGAAGAAAGTAATTCATTAAAACTTACATTTAATAACCTGTCAACACAGATAAAATTTCAAAATTTTTTTCCATCACAGAAAAAATATGATGCAGCCCCTAAAAGATGTCTTCTCACAATTATACGGTACTTTATAATACTCAAACAGACATTCAATTCAAAAAATATACTCGTCTGTTACACCACTACTCATCATTATACCAAGTTTGTCATACTCGCCTTAATGATTTTCCTTACTCACTCATCAACACTACACCTTTTTCAATTGTAATTCAGAATGTATAAGATGTAATTCAGAAAGTATAAGTTGTAAATCAGAATAGTTAATTGTAATTCAGAAAGTCATGAATGTAATTTAGTTTAATGAAATGTAATTCAGAAATTTTTACTTGTTATTCAGAATGGTGAAATGTAATTCAGAAACCGTCAATTATTGTGATTCGGAAAGCATAACTTGTAATTCAGAAACAATCACTAATGATTCGGAAACTAGGAACAACCCATATGCATCCATTCTCCTTGAGGTCCGGGTGTTGGAGAACAACGACTTGTTTATCTATGTAGAACAGAATATTGACCAGGCCAAGGATACAATTATTGAAGGTGATTGTGCTTGGGCTGCACAACACACCACCATTCACCATGCTGCAGCTCTGGCATTTCAAGATATGCCCGTTTGTCGAAAAATATGAAATATTGATGTTCCCCACACAATGAACCATTCGTTGATTTTTATTCCCTACCCTTATCATAGTGTTTATGAATTACAAGTGATGATGCTTTCTATGAATTACAATTGACTATTCTGAATTACAAGTTACACTTTCTGAATTACATTTCACTAATCTGAATTATATGTTTATGCATTCTGAATTACAATTGACTATTCTGAATTACAATTGACGCTTTCTGAATTACAATTGAAAAAGGTGTAGTTCAGTCGATCGTCAGTCATTCTCGATTCCCTGATGTGTTAATTAGGACATTAGGACATTATCTTTTCCCGAAAAAGTGAGGTGATGGAGAGATCTAGGAATATGAATGAAATATTTGTTCCAATACCTACCTCCTGTCCCTATCCTCCCTAGGAACGCACGATGTTCTTTGAACATTATAGGGATTCCCTTTCGTGCGCTCCAAGCGATGAAAAAAAAGTTAGATTCGTTAAGGATCTACAGGGCGTTTATCTACAGGTTGGTTATCACAAGAGCTTGCTCTGTAACATCGGTGATGGATTATATTGGCAGTTTCAAAATTTAGATTGTTAATTGTCAACAATTCATAAGAAGAAACGGTTTGCAAAAATATTCGTTTTGTGAATGGTGAATTGTGTACATTTCTGTAACTTTGTCAAGTAAGAATCCAAGATGGTTATAATGAAAAATATAATCCAAATTGGAAGGATTTTTATCGTAGGCATACTGAGATATCGTGAAATGATTAGTATATCGCCCTTGTGCACTTTAATTCTTAAAATCCACATAGCTAAAGCTATTGCTATAGCCTATAAACAATATATATAAACTAAACTAATATTGCACTCAACAACACAAAAATTCCGACAAGTGGTAAGTTTAAACTCATAATTGTATAAATAAGACTAATCAATTCACTTCATGTATTGAAATATGTCATTTTTCCAGCGCTTCTATATCTAGAATTGAGTAAAAAACAGGTTAAGTAATCACTTTTCATTTTGTGCGAGAAATGGTTCTGAAATCATGTTCTGTGATACGTTGCTGTATGCACAATGAAAAATGGAGTCGTATACAGGGTACACTTTAGTTTCGGCCCATATAAAAATACAAAGTTGATGATGTTTTCTAAAAGACGAAACGTCGTAGAAAAAATCTGCTTACGTTATCATGTAGTCCTTGAGAAACGGCCATGAGAAAGTGCTTTTCGTTCTACATTTTCTCCGAAAATAAAGCTAGGAGAAAATTAAAACGGAATTCTCAAATTTCGGTTTTTCTCGGATATCTCCGAAACTACTCGGAATATTGAAACTTTGTGAATGGCATATCATTAGGCACATAAATGCGCTACTTTTCTCTAATTTAACCGAATTCGTATCTCCTACCGTTTCCGAGATCCCCATGCTGTCATTCTTATCTTGGACACTGTATAGCTCCTTCACGAAACTAGATAGATATATGTCTTCAATTCATTGAAGATCTTCATTTTATGGATGTTATGAAAAAAATGTGATCTTACACACATTATTACAATGATAATCAATTCAGTATTCAATCGAAAGCATGAAGTTTTATTGATATGACTATATGTTTTTATTTATTTATTCCTACTGGTAATATATCGGCAAATATTTTCGTTCCATATCATTATATATTTATATTTACAGTATATGCTTCCTTCAACTGTTACTCTGTTACTCATGAAAAACATTTCAAGTGAATAAGAAAATATCTGCAGCATGTTTGAATATATTCCGGAATTGATCGAGTGATCACTAATCCATCACATATAAATTGTTATCTTGGGTCACAAAACTCTGGATGAAGAAAAAAAAAGTAGGAGATAATGCATCTGAGGAACACCATATAAAACGTTTGATGAAAACTACGGAATTAAATATCCACATTTATCTTTTTTGAAGAATTTAAATGATGGTATGCTCAACTGATTTTGTTATGATTTACTTATGAAAGTATTCAAGGTGAATAAAAAAAAATACAAATTGGGAAATTATTCACGAACACAATAGAAACATTAAAAAATGTCATAGGAGGCCATCTTTTGGTATTTATGCATAACTTTAATTGTAAACAACTTTTCTCAATAACATTTTGCTGAATTTTCTGAAATAAGGGTACTGTACTCTTGAGAAATTTTTATATTTTCTGGCCTACCCTGTATGCTGTGTGACTTTCAATCATTCTGAGTGCACCTAAAATGATTACCGAACATGTACCAACTTTTGGCACTATCTGTATTCTGTTAATGCAATTCATTTAAAAGATTCCCATATGTTGCACACTCAAATGACCACTCTGTATATACCAAAATAAATTAGGAAGCGTTTCCTAACGAGTGTCCAGAACACGCCAATGCATGGTGTTAGGGTCAAGTACCCCAAAATTGTAGTTCTGCACTATGGCGATTGCAATTCGGGGAGTGGAAAAGAAAAGGACCAAAGCGAACAAAATAATGCGGTATCGTGACGGTCATCGCCTTCTCTTTTCATCTAGAAACTTTCGAAGAATTTCTTTTCAATACTTTGTCGACAGAGATGCAGTAGATTCGCCCGCATGGAGGTGTAATGAGAACACCATAGACGGTGTGGTGTTGGATCCGAAAGGTTTTGTATTTCATAAAAAATCTCACAAGTTATACACCATTTTGAGTATTCTGCCAGAAATATCTAGAGATTTATTGCTGTTTCGTAATTTCGGGAATACCATTGTTGAAAGTTATACCTGATGGTGTCGCAGAGCTTTTTTATAGGACAGCAGATATTTGCAGATATTTGGGTTATCTAACATACAAATAAATTTAAAAACATCGTATGGGAGCAAACGCTCTTCAAAATAATGAAATCAAATCACCCTCATGTCAGACAACCTACTAGAAACTACGATATTTCAAATTGCACTTCCATGTTTTCTTCGATGTAACTTTTCATTCTCAATTCAGTGATATATATCGAACTAGATATTTATTAAGGAGTTCATCCTCCAAAATTTCGAATGATTTCAACAATATTTAGGAAAAAATATCAAACTAGGTGGTAACAGTAGGTATATAACAATCCTGCAGAATCATATACTTATCTTCTTATAGTTTTGACTATAACGCAATATTGATCGTGATGCGTAGTCGAATTGAGAATGAAAAATTCTCTGACATGAAAATTAGTAGATTGTTTGACGCAAGAAACATTAGATCTCACCATTTCGAGAAATTTTGCTTCCATAAATTCCACGAGAGTTTTCTGAAATGATTTGTTTATTATAGATTGTTCTAAAATGTTCTGAAATAATTTGTTTCTTAGATAACCTAGACTATAGATCTTCCCACTTTCAACTCCATTTTGAAGTTTTCCTATCTGTTCATTATTTGCAGGGAAAATCTCTTTGTATAAGTAATGTGTTCTTGCATCAATGCTACATGGAAAATTTCCAGTATCCCCACAAACTTTTGGCATTCCGATCTCAATCTCTCCAGAAGATGTGTAACTGTTTACAATAGGCTCAAATTTGGCCATGGATGCTACCCTACTTTTCTGGCCAGAATAGGGATAACTCCGACTTATGTGAGGTGTGCAATGTGAATGGTGATCAAGATCACATATTTCCGAACAGCAGAAAGCCAAGAGCTCTACTCTGATCTTCTGAATAGCTTCGTTCCTCTGTATTCTACCTTATGTATTATATACCCTCTTCCAGCGGTCTAGTGTTGTATGTCTAATAAATGAAATGAAATGATGGACTCCTTGGCTTGGCGAGAAGAAACCTTGTGATCCCATGTTTTTCCTGGTATTTTCTTCTATGCATGTCTATTGCTGGTAGGATTTAGTTTAAATGAAAAATAGAGATGAGTGGCCGGCTGTATGGACCATGTCCGAATGCCAAAACGAAAGATAAAAAAGTACCCGACTTGGTCACAGTCCATTCGGACAATTCCTTTTTTGGTGTATATGTGAATGATTTGGAACTGAGACGTGATTTCCTGGAGGTTCAGAAATGTTTCAAATCAGAAAGAATTGCTGTCGAGCTTCCATCCTTATTGTGGACGATGATGTGTTCATCTGTAGTTTTTTTTTTCCTATAAAATTTCAATAGTGATGGTGATGGAACTGTCAATTATAAGTATTGATACTATACATATAGGTATGTTTTCTGTATTTACAGCCTGATGATAACTCTTAAGAGTCGAAAATTGTGCGGAGCAGAGAGATTTGCATCGAGTTTTTGGAGATTTTCGCTATATTATCTACAGATAATATTTAGTTGCTTTTTTACTGTCATAATTCTTATATTACTGTTATTTGAAGCATTTATTCAACATAGGAAAGTTTTTGCGAATCTAGCAAAAAGATAAAAAAATATAAGCTCGTTTCCGCAAAACGCTTCGTTACCTACCTATCTATATACAGAGCGTTAAAATTGTAATATTTTTTTCACCTTTCCAGTCTAGATCTCATCACAGTTCTCGAGACGTTTAGTTCGGATTTGAAACTAAGGTTACGTTATAGAGTTCACATCACATAGTATGTCATTGTGGAATGATTGTCGAATCTACAGGGAGATATTATTTTAGGAGTAAAGCTCTTATACGCTCCATAAACTTTTTTAAGGTGCACCGCTGGTAGATTATGAAATATTCTAATTTTTACGCATTGGCGACCGTTATCGAGAAAACAATCCAAATATTTTTCGTAATTCGCTAGGATTGATTAAAATTTTCAACAAAAAAATGTGTGTAGTGAAAAAGAGCTTGACCCCTGAACCCTGAAAAAACATATTCCTGTAGATTCCTTCATTCACTAGGCATACTGAGTGAAAAAGGGCTATGAAGAGAAAATTTTGAAATATGTAAGAAAACCAGTTTTCTTATGACCAGAAAAACGTACATTTGAAATCTTTTGTTTTTGAACTGCATGTATAAGTAGTTGATCCAAGAACAATATTATCGCCTAAAATAATTGGTAATGGAGGTCAGTATTAGGGTAACAATTTGAAAAATCAAAAGTAATAATCATTGTCGATTCAAAGTGACACTTTAGCCCCTACATCAGGTTTGGAGTTCATTGAATGTTTCTATATTCCTACATTTTCAAATCCAAATTCAACACGCAACTAGTGGTTTTGTAAATTCAAATAATATTGACATTAATTATTGACAATGAAAATAAAACATTCACTTGTTGATTCTACGTGTACCTATATTGTCGTTGTTGGATCATTAGTATACAGAAATAAATTAATAAATTATTATACAATGTTCCAAATAAAAACTGGATTCGCAAATGATGACCTCAAATACCTGAGCACGTAACCCATGCATTCAACTATCAAAATCATAAATGATATTTAAATCATTTTAAATTAATGAATCAGTTCAAGAACGGTTCAAAATTATCCTACTTCAATTCTTGTTACAGATATACCTGATGTGTCTTTTGAAAACTCGTTATACAGGGCCTACCATTATTTTTTCAGACTAACGTCTCTATTTCATGCTCTATTATACATCCTTCGTTGAGCATTCAGAGGGAATTGGGACTGAAGAGTAGAACGTTTACTCTCCTTGTTCTCAGAGATAGGTTTGTGAGGATGAACAGGGTCTTTTACATCTCATTTATCATTTGAATAGACATAGCTCCAAAGCTTCGCCGCCCCATGAGCAAACGAGTCCTGATAAAGAAATGTTCGACATATCTAGAGGTCGGCGACCAAAAGTTATTGCTTATTGAACTTGTTGAGTTCGTCTGACTGCTATTGCTAGTGAGTGAATGATTTCCAAAGAGTATTACCCGTGGAAATATATGGAAAACAGTGGTAGACAACTTTCCTAGAGGTTCCAATAATGCCAAGGAATTAGTGAGTGCGACATCATCAGCCATGCGAATGGCTAGTCTCTGAATTGAATCTAAGTGCATCATCGTATATTTGGGTGTAGTACCTCGTTTCTCATGAGAGTGCGTAAAAATTAATCAAAGGTAATACTCTCGGAAATACCGTACTTTCACACGGAAAAAAAGGATTTGTTGCATCAATAAATTATTTATGCTTGAATTATTTTTGTTGGACTATGCCATTTTTTGTTGAATGAAACAGCAACATGTTTACTCCATGGAAGCAGCTTGTTCAAATCAAGAATGTAGTTTGATTGAATGAACAGTATAATATCAATTCCATCAACAAAATATATGGTTATCTCAAAAACCAAATATGTCGATCCAAAATAGAGTCGATGTTAATTCAACTATAAACGTTTCATTGATTTGATGAAATAATGATCATTTTGATAAGAATATATCTTTGAAACAACATCAAAGTTTTCTTATTCCGATGTAGCAATGAATTCGTTTCGAACGGATCATTTGCTTGAATAGCGACGAAATATGTAATATCAATAAAATATCTCGTGGCTTCAACATAAAGTTAAATGTTCGCCACTAGATGGCGATCTTGTCGCTTCGTCTCTACCTGCCTCGAATTCATTATAAGTATAGGTGAAGCCTAATTCTTCGTCTTTGAGATATCAGCTGAATAAATCGAACTTAGGATGCTTAGCAAGCCGAAATAGCCTTGCATCTGCTGAAGAGAAGTGAAGACTGGAGATATATGCTAAAAATCGACTAGTTTCCTAGTTTAGTTTATTCTATTGATGTAAAATGTCAGCAAATTCCCGAGTCAATAATGAATTAGGTTCAACAAAACAATTTGTCGAATGAAAATACATTTTCTCTATTCAACAGAATATTTTATTGAATCAACGAAATATATTTCATTGAATCACCAATTAATTCATTGAATCAACCTAATATTTCATTGAATCAACTACTAATTTGATTGAATCAATATCTTTTTATTTTGAATCAAACAACATGGTTGTTTGAACCAATTCAATATATCTACATAAACAATTCATGTATGTGTTTGATTGAATAAGATCGATTAAAACTCAATATTCGCTCTGAAACAAGATATAGATTCACTCATCTCAAGATTATATTTTGTCGTGCATATATGACACTTATATTTGCTTCATTCAATTAAATTTTGCTTGGTTCAACAATTCCTTTTTTCCGTGTAGATATGGTGCGTATACTTCTAGATATGGTGTACTCGTAGATACAGTGTAATTTGTGGAACTGGGGGTACCAGACATTGTTATATCAAGCATTATGAGTTCAGCCTTTCTGAAGAAACAGGCTTGAGCTCCAGTTGCGTTGAAATGGAAGAAATGAGAATTCTGGAAAAGAACGCATTATACTGTCACCTGCAAAGCGTTGGACTGGGCAAGTGGTTACTCCCAACAAATCAGTGATATACTGGTATACTGGTACCAGTATATCACCTGACGAAGCTACTGTGTTAGCGAAACATGTCGTGTGTTTGAGAATTTTGTGGAAATCTTATCGTTTGTGAAGTTTTTACATTTTCCATGGATTTCCATCAAGTAACGGCCGAGTCGATTCTAAATTCTATTAGATGAAGTAGGTAATCTCCTTTTTATGTGTGTACCGACCCTCATTCCATCCTGTATTTTTTTTTATCGCTTGGTGCGCACGTAAGGGAATCTCTATAATGTTAGAAGAACATATCGTGCGTTCCTAGTGAGAATAGGGGGAGCGGGAAAGGAGGTAGGTGTTAGAATTCTTCTTGAGCTTCAGTAGATACTGGGTGAAGATTGTCACCGCTGATAGAGATAGAAGAACTTTCAGATCACCCTACACAATGTTGTGAAACAGAAGATTGCCGACGTGCAGATTGTCGATACTCGTATACAAATCGAAGCTCTAGAAATGCAATGTTTCGAATTGGGGTCAGCAAATGCATCAAGAATCAAGGTTATATTATTTGGCAGCATAGCCATTTTCGTCGATTTATCAGTGTGCTGCTATGGTCTTGTTTGCTTCGTTATTAACAATAATTTTTATCTAGAGGTGTACCTCATTTGAATAAATTTACAAATTCATATTGGGAAATAACTATAACATTTTTCCGTGAATTGATATCGTCGACCTCAATTAAAAATGCAATTAAAAAAATCATTGTTACTGCAAGGTAATTCGTTATTCACTATGATATATTTTTTCAAGAATATCTACTATGATGTTTATTTTTCTAGAAATAACCTGTTGAATAAAATGAAGGTTTATTTAAAACGACAGGGACGCGCCTATACAGTGGCAACTGCGTGCACCGCACACGGGCGGCCACCCTCAGGGGCGGCCAATCCTAATCACGAGATACTAAATACTCCATTATCTTGAACATAATAATACTCTGTAGACTATGAAAATCCTCGTGATGAAATGTCAATCCCATTCAGTGAATCTAGTAAATCAACAACGACTTAACACTTGATAGAATAACAAATAAGAACAAACAACATCTCTCAAGCTGATGGCCCACAGGAGTCAGGACGATAACGGTACGATTTCTCGCGATATACTATACCATCGCTTCGCATTAGCTGAGTATTGAATGTCGTCGCGGGATATTTTAGCCATTGGACTACATTCAATTGTATGAAAATTTTGTCTTTGCGATATCGCATACGATGCCATTAAGCCTTTTTGGCATCAAACTAAGGACATTTTTAATCCACTTGTGGAAGTATTTCAGGATGATAGTTTCGATTTGTCGACTAAACATTGATCATCAATGGCTAACAAAATCAATAAATTTCGATGCATCTGTTCCAAATTTTTCCAATCTTTAGCAAATTTTTCCAATGTTCTACACTCAATATTAAAGTATGTCTAGATCAATTGAATTTTTTTCGCTGCATTCAGATCCGATGAAAACTATTCAAAGATTCTCGGACTATAGCTGATAATTCAGATTTCGAAAGATACTTATCAGAACCTTCTCGAAGAAGAAAGATGAATTCAAGATACATTTTTTTTATGTCATCAGCGACCAAATAATATGTTCTCACAATTCGAGTCTTTGGATTTCTTCACTTAGCTTTCGGTAAGGACTTTGATGAAACAAGTTTACTCGAAAGTTGTGAAAATTTGCAAAAAAAGTTAACTAATGAAAATCCTTAGGAAGCAGATATAGACGGGATAGATTTATTTAATGAAATAAAATCATTGAAAGTGATATATCATGAATATATAGAAAATGATCCACAACAAATTTTATAGTATATACATTTAATGAGCAGCTTTCCAAATATTTCAGTCGCATTCCGCAGTCGTATTTCAGTTGCTTCCATATCCATCGAATCTGAATTATTAGATACATTTGGTGTTGACGTGCTCATCAAAGAATTTGCTCGCAGCAGAAAGCGAGAAAAATTATATTTTGAAAGTATAACCTGAACCTCATATGTTGATGAATCAATGTTAATTTTACTATTTGTAAATTATTTGTTATGTTACTTATGATTATTTATATGTTATGCTATGTTCCGTAAATGAAATCTCTTGAGACATCTTAAAACGAGTTAGATATATTATTCGTTACTTTTCAATTCTCAAAATATACCAGTTTTCAAAATTTGTTTTATTTTCAATGTTTTCGAGGGCGGCCCAGAACATATTGCACACGGGCGGCGAAGTGTCTAGGCGCGCCCCTGTAAAACGATGTGATATGATGTATAGTTTTTGCTTGCTCTCCGTATAAAAGGTGAACATCTTTTAGTGACTAGAAGAATCAATAGAACTCGATAATCTCTATCCTCATCACTACTAATCTAAAAAAAATGTGAATGTATGTTTGTTTGTCGGGCTTACACGTCATAACTATTAACTAGCTAACCGAATATTATGAAACTTTGAATAAATATTCTTAGATGTATTAGAAAGGACATAAAATATACTTTTTATCAGAAAAATCATTTTTTTACTGCGCGTGAAAAATATTCTAGCTGACATGATTGTTGGACACAAAATATCCAACAATCAGACATGAAACTCTTTAAACGTCGGTACCTTAGATATTCACTATCAGATTTCGTCTCTTGGGACTCGTGAGTGTTGGATTATGCAGATGATGTAATGAAAATCACAAATATCTATCCTAACATCAGGTGGGCACTTCGAAGGCGCAAATTCATTACTGCATGGGAGAAACCCTTCAGATTCTTTGCTATTCAGTGACTTGCCCTCGAATGACATCAAACTTTTATTAGTCTTCTACGTAACCAAAATGCAGGAATCAAATACTACCTGAATTGATCAATCTAGAAACAGTGTGCAACAAATAATCCATGCGGAAGCGTTGTTGCACTGAAATACATTTTACCTTTCGTTGTAGTAAATTATTTCAATGAAGCATGTTTTCAGTTCTTGAAACTTCATTGTATGTAGTAATTTTCAAATACTGAATAACATTGATTCAGTTCTGTAATGTAATGTAATGGAATGATCTTTGGTATGTATTCAAGCAAGCGAAGACGAGGGTATAAAATATAACAGTGTATACCTACCTATACGAAGTGTTAGATTTAAATCTATCAACAATATTGAAATTAGCATATTTGAGATTGAGACTATTAGATGAGAATGAGTATTTCATCGAGAGTATTTCATCGAGTATTAGTAATTGAAGTTTGATCATTCTGTATAACAACTCCACTTATTTTCCTCATGAATTCTGAGATATGAAGTGGTACACGTCCATACTGCCCAAGAAATAAAAATGCTATTACTGTACAGATAGTGAAATAGATATAATTTACTGACATTGATTAATTCCGTATATGTAACTGCCTCGAGCGGTTGTGCATAAAATTCATGCACATTTTTGGTCAGTGAGGTCCATAAACGCCTACTTTATGCACTTTATACCTGATTGATTATGAATCTATCAAGTACTTCTGTATAATAGTTGTATCGAATAGGTGGTATACCTATTTTTTCGATAAACAAAAATATAGTATTGTGAGTTGTGAGAACGAATCAGATGATTTGTCCTAAAACATCATTGGCTTGTTACTACTATATATAGGAACTTTCGAGAAAAATTCAATCGATATCTAGTCAACTTGTTTGAAAAATGTTTGATGAAGAAGAATCTCTTGGAAAGATATATGAAATTCCATGTATCTTTTATTTTGAGCGTACCTATCTATAGTAACATTTTGAAGCGAATCTTCTCTCATTTTTTTTTGCTGCAGGTATATTATTGAAATGCTTTTATTTTCATTTATAGAAACGGGAGGAGAAAATCCCGGAAAATCCGAAAAATTTTGTTGGAAACCCAACTAGCATTTATAGTCGCGATTACGTAATTACGACTATTGGGTCGACTATTAAGTAATATTTACTAGTTGCGGTTACGTTATAATTACGTCGTTACTACGTATTTACGACCAAAATGGGGAACAAATCACGAGTAATTATTACGGTTTGCCGACGTAGCGGGAACTCACACAATTACGTAATGCTTACGACCCGTCGACGTCGAAATTACGTAAAGATGTAGTAAATTGTCCTACCTGACTTTCTATTTCTTTTCCACTTCATAAAAATATTATTTTCTCTCTTTATTATTCTTCATTTCATCCATGAAGTTCACATTCACGAAAAATGAACAAGTCCAATATGCCTAACCATTCAATAAATAATACAAGGACAAACACGCGAAATAATTGATACTCGAACTTGAAAAATTCGAACAACATTCAGTTTTTCGATAAATGTGATGATTTTGCCTCGAAATTCAAGATGCGCCCACAAAATACGGCTCATTTCACCAAAAATATGGTTTTATTTCATTCGGCTATTTTTCAAAAATCATCGTAAATCATGTTAATTTCCATTATTATGCAATTTGTGATCGAACGAATGCTATTATTCTTCATAAAATGATGTTTATCAACAAGAAAAACCAAAATTATTTCCTGTTCAAATGGTTATCACATCAATCAATATGGCTTCCAATCGAAAATGAATCAGAAAGTTACTTTTGGAACTCGTCAGTTATGATAACCTATGTATTGGTAACTTCAACTGAATATAATTACCGAAAAGTTGTTTCAACTATGAAGGAATTGTTTGAGTAGGAATTACCAATATGTTACTTGAAATATCACCAAGAATTGACTAAATTATTAGGTGATCGATCAAGTAACGACAACGTCGTAGAAACCTAATTGGTGACCATAGAGTAATTGCAACTGTGAAGCCTTCTTGGGGTGGTAAGCGTTACCGTAATAATATATCCAAAGTTCCGAAACCTTAAGAGTAGTTTTGAGGAGTGACAGTTTCGAAATAGTTACTTCGTAATAAGCCATGAGAATTTCTCACTTTGAAGTTATTATCTAGTGTAAAAACTACGTAATTTTCACTCACTAAATAACTATCACTGACATTTATACTATGAAGTTCTGAAATAAGTGATAAATACGTTATTATCACTAAATATAGGTAATAGTTTCTTGAACCATGGTGCCTGTGACTGAAAATGCTAGTTGGGAACACTCATTTTGTGTCCTACCAGATAACTCTCAGTATTATTTTCAATTGTAACTTTCCCAATACATCTTCAAACGGAGGTGTCTCTAGATATCCTATACTAGCGATACCTTCGTCAAATATTAGAGAGAAAACAAGGAATCGACATCCCGTATTGATTTCCTCTTCTGGAAGGGTCATAGTAATGTGAAAATTTCAAAATGAGTTCCGAATATTCTTGAACACCATCTGTGTTATATGAAACAAATTTGTGATTTCAGTGATGTATCCACTATTATATCAGGAAGTCGCATCCACTCACGTGTAGAAAATGAATAATCTTACTTGATTATCTGGGATTTTCTCTCCTCGTTTCTAAAAAATAAAAATATGCACGGAAAAAAGGAATTGTTGAATCAAGCAAATTTAATTGAATGGAGCGAATAAACGTGTCATATATGCACGACAAAATATAATCTTGAAATGAGTAAATCTATATCTTGTTTCAGAGCCAATTTGAAGTTTGAATCAAGTAAATATGTCTTGCATTAACTCTGGATCCTCTTCAATCAAGCACATTCATGAATTGTTTATTAAGAGATATGAATTGGATCAAACAATCATTTTGTTTGATTTAAAATAACAACATATTGCCTCAATCAAATATTTAGTTGATTCAACGAAATATTTGGTTGATTCAACGAGATATTTGGTTGATTCAAAGAAATATTCGGTTGATTCAATGAAATATTTGTTTGATTCAATGAAATATTTGGTTAATTCAATGAAATATTTTGTTGATTCAAGAGGAACTATATATTCATTCGACAAATTATTTTGGTGAACCAAATTCAATATTAGGGAATTTTCTGAAATTTCACATCAATAGAATAAACAAAACTAGCATAGATCTTCAGTCTTTACTTCTCCTCAGCTGATGGAAAACTATTTCGGATTTCTAATCATCCTAAGTTCGATTCATCCAGCTGATATTTCAAACACGAAGAATCAGGCTTCACGTATATAATGAATTCGAGGCAGGCATAGACGGGGCGAAATGATCGCCATCTAGAGGCGGAAATTCAAGTGGATGTAGAATAAACAAAATATTTCATTGATATTACATATTTCGTTGCTCTATTCAAGCAAATGATCCGTTCGAAACAAAAGTTCATTGCTACATCGGAATAAGAAAACTTGTATGTTGTTTCAAAGATATATTCCCATCAAAATGATTATTATTTGATCAAATCAACAAAATGTTTATAGTTGAATCAACATCGACATCATCTTGGATCAATATAAATTGTTTTTGATAAAACCATATATTTTGTTGATGGAATTGATATTATACTGTTGATTCAATTAGACTACATTCTTGATTTGAACAAGCTGCTTCCATGAAATGATCATGTATCTGGTTGATTCAACAAAAAATTGCTTAGTCCAACAAACATAATTCAAGCATAAATAATTTGTTGATGCAACAAATCCTTTTTTTCCGTGTGAGTTTTATAACAATATATAGATATGTGTAGTATAAGACAAATCAGATGATTTGCCCAAAAATGTCACTGCGTTTAACAAATTTCTTTATCAGGGAGCCCAAAAGAAAAATCTAATAGCTTGTCAGTGACACTTTGTTTGGAAAGAAGTTTGAAGAGAAGAAATATAGATATATTGAAAAAATATCGAATTTTTACTTATCTTTGGACGTTTCGGGAACGGATCTGCTCCCGTTCCCAACATAAAACTGAAATATATTTTTCATCGAAAATTCTATTCTAGTTTCACACTGATTGTCAGACTCAGTTACCATGTTAATATGTCCTTATTGAAAATTCCAACAATGTTTTCGTAACAAGTGTATATCGTTCATGATGAAGCCAAATCAATATCATCTAACCAACAAATTTTCAATAACGAGATTCATCACATTAAAACTGTTCTTCAACTCAACGCCTATCCCAAGAATTTCATTTTGATAGAACGTTTCACCAAATTGAATACAAACAGAATACACTACAACAAAAACAACCATGCATCAATAACGACGAATATAATACCATATCCCGGCATATCTGAAAAAATAAAACGTGTTGGTGATGAGTTCCAAGTGAAAACAGTGATCAGAACTTGAAATATAATGATATCAATTCTAAACCAAACAAAACCGAAAATTGGAGAAAAATCATCAAAAAATTGTATTTGTCCACGACTGTTGTATAAAATATTCATAATACATGTACTTCCTCAAGCAAAACGATAGCCATTTTCCACACCAGTGAATAATAGCGGTGAATAATCATTATTCACTGGTCTAGAGTTCGTAGGGTACACGATAAATGTTTTGTATTAAGCAAGCATTTATCAGTACACGTTCAGGCTATAGCTAGGTACATTAATTAGCTAACTTCATACGAATCATATTCAAATATATAGAAATCTTGACCTCCTCAGTATTACATTATTCCTCTCTTTATAATGTATGTATACTTGGAATAAGATGTTAGTATCAAATAGACTATATCAAGATGATATCGAATACGGAAGCCATTGACATGTATGAACATGACAAGATAATCATAAATAGTTGTCATTGTTGAAACGTCAAATTTCGACGACACGCGGTGTTTCAGTTATAATTCCTAAAAAATGGATATTGATAGTGACGAAGAGATATTGTGTACTCCACCAGAGATAATAGAAGCTGCAAAAGTCACGTCAATGAATTCGTTGCCGGAGAACTCCCGAAATTTGTATGCATCTGTGTACAACACCTGCATGAACTGGAGGGCGTCTAAGAAAATGCATTCATTCTCAGAGTCAGTCTTACTGGTATATTTCACGGAATTAGCTGCAAAATATAAGCCATCCACATTATGGACACATCACTCGATGCTCAGGAGTATGCTTAATATAAATCAAGGAGTCAATATAAAAAACTATGTAAAACTGCATTCACTTCTTAAAAGGAAGTCTGCAGGCTTTCATCCGAAAGAAGCATATAAATTCTAGAAATTTTTGAATCAGGCATGTGATGAAAAATATCTTGCAATGAAGGTAAGACATGAAAAAAACTTGCTTAACTAGTATTCATGAAATAAAATTCATCCTCATCAGGTCACAATGATAATAGGAATAATGGGTGCAATTTGAATGAATAGGCCTATAATAGTCTTAGAAAGAATTAATATAACAGGTATCTTCAATTTTCAGTTTTCCTAATGTCAAATAAGTTATGATAAAACAGTTGTTGAAAATAAATTCATATATCAAGGACAATATAGTAGTCGTGGACAAAGTATAGTATTCTACTCGCATATAATGAGCTATTATTCACTAAGGTTAATTATGCCACTCGCTACGCTCGTGACATAAACTTAACCTTCGTGAATAATAGCCCTCATTATATGCTTGTTGAATAATATACTATTATTGTATACCTTGGGTTTGTTGAAAGTATTATACAGATGAAACGAAGAGACCTCTCTCTGGTAACGATGAAAGAACACAAGTATAATATCAAGAAAATACATATCGATAAATCAAAGCTGAAAATGGACAACATATGGCAGAGTGGAATGATATTGAAATCATAGGAAAGGAAGATAACAACCGAAAGAGAAAAATGAAGGAATCTGGTTGCATTCTTCTGAACGGAGACAATAGCATTGCTTTCTGTTCAGTTGATATAGATAGAATTAACATGGTATTCACTACTGACAACTGAATAAAAATGGTAGATTGATGAAAACATCCTGTAACTCATTTGTATACTAACCTCATATCACACATCCATATGTCAACATCAGTATATCAATATATCATATATCTAGAAATTTCTTCTCTTCGGAGTTTTTTCTAAACAAAATGTCACTGACAAGCTATTATATTTTTCTTTTAGACTCCCTGATAGAGAAATTTGTAAAACGCAGTGACATTTTGAGGCGAATCATCTGATTTGTCCTACTACTCATATATTGAAATAATACTCATATTTTTATTTTGTAGAAACGAGGAGAAAAAATCCCAAATAATCAAGTAAAATGCATGTAACACCTCCTCAATTGAACTACCGACACTATTTAAAATGAATAGTTTTGGAAAATCAAAACTTTCCTTAAAACCATCCAGAAATTTGAGGAATATACTACAAAAAATAATTCATTATTCAGAGACGTACTCACCTTATTTCTAACAGGATCAAAGATAAAATATAATCAGATAATGAAAATGTCATCATTCAAGATTCAAATTAATATCCATGCATTGTTCAATCACCCCGTATAAATAGCTTTAGACGGTTTCAAAGGAACTAACATAGTCCAGTGGCGGTTCTACTATACCGCGAAACCCCGCGGCGCGGGGGGCCCACAAGTCAAAGGGGGCCCGAAGGACCCACGCGGCACGCGGAATTGGTATAACCTTATGTTTGAAATAAATTGTTATTCTCGTGACCTGCTCGATGAATGACGCGAATAAGTTTTCAGAATATATTCCCCAGTCTTACTAATCTTACTTTTCTGTGGTGATGTACTGCAAATATTCTAACTTCAACGCTTCAACCCTCTGTGTGCAGTGTGTACAGGTGCACTTTATTATTGGTCGCTAGCCGAATATAGAGATGATAAGGACTATAAGGACCAACTGAAGACGGAAGCTACTAATGCCGCCGCATAATGGAGTATTCAACCAAAGTTTCAGGAGAAAAGAAACATTACATAAAAAAAAATATTTGGGGAACCCAACACACAATATTTATTTTCTGAAAGAGGACATTCCTTCAGAGTAAACATTTACCATAAGACTCTTGACATCGTTCTCTGCCCAATCAAAAATAGATTTGAAGCCATGAATACCACTGTCAGTAAATTCCACTTTTTTAATCCAAAGCTGCTAGTTGAAATGTCGGAAGAAGATTTGTTCAAATCATCCGAAAACCTACTAAAGTTACCCCAGTGACTTATCTCCCACTTTTCCTCTCGGGGAATTTCGCTTTCACCTCTGAACGAAGAAATATTGAACTTGAAAGATATAAGAGAGTTTGCAGAGTTACTGATAATTATGAATTCTACGCTATCTTCCAACTTTTCTAAAGTTATACATCTCTATGACTGTTTCTGTTCTTACCTGTAACTGTGGCCTCTGCTGAGAGGTCATTTTCCATATTGAAAATCATCAAACATTATTTGCGGAATGAAATGGCACAAGAGGGACAAAGTGGACTTGCGATACTATCAATAGAAGCAGAAGAAGCAGCTGCAATGGAGAAATCCGTTTTTATTAACGAATTTGCAGATAGGAACCCAGCCAGCACAAAAAAGTCCTAAAGATATCTTGAAGAAATCCTTTCAGGAAATTGTGATGCCTTTTGTAACTTCTTTGAGAGATCGCCGAGAGTGCTATATCTAGGCCAAATGTCCGCCACCTAGGCTGAGCTCAGCGAGGTCTTGAAGATATCGCACGCAGAAATTCTCATACAATGCCCTCAGGCGCGCACTTTGAGATATACGTTTCCATCGCTACTGGCGATAACTGAAAGTGCTCGCAATCATGAGCTGTTTGAGAAATTCGCATACATTGCTTTGTGACGAGGACATTGGGAGATTCGCATCAATTGCTTCTGGCGAGGTCTTTAAGAGGGGTTTAACCCTATGAGCGATCATTGGGGAAACAAGGAACGGCAGAAATCAAAATACTCGAAGCTCGCTAAAAAAATTCAAGATTTTTTTTCACGGATCGTTTCTAGAAGGTTGGATCTAGGCATCTCTCGGAGTACTTTTTCAAATTTTTGAAAAAAAATAGTCGAATAAAATTCCAGAAAATTGACCAGATTCACTATTTTTTTTCTCACTAGGTATATATTTTTTTCGAAAAGTACTTCGAGAGATGCCTCACTTATACATTTATCTTCGCTGTCAAAAAAATTCGCATGGATCCATTCAAAATATCACCATCAAAAGTGATTTTTGCTGGACCTCTGCAGACGCAATTTTGGATCATTTTTCTTCACTGATACGAGCGCCCTCACACGAATATGCACTTCTACATGGATACTATGAATGATTGAATGAATAGTGAATTCATTCATAAAAAGTAGCACTGAAGCTATTCAGAAAATTTTAGCACTGGAGATGAAACCAAAAGAAGTTTTAGATGGGTTGATTGAATTTTTGTATACGACGTATAGGTACGTTTATTAGGTAACCCATATAATAAAAATACGTATGGTTTGCAGGTAGGACACCAATTCCAATAATTTCAAAATGCGAATATAAGGAATGCCAGAAGTTCCATCATATTTATTCTAGGTAATAACTGGTATTATATAATATACGAGTTACATATATTTTAATATTCTTGTCAACATTAAGAATTTGCCTTCTGGAAATAGATAAACAGGGAAATCTCTCATTGAAGAATAATAGTTTCGCTCCAGGTGACTCACCCAATTAGCTGATAAAAGATTGAACATGTTTGGCAAGCGGCAAGCGATGGACATAAAGGCGGTGAGCATAATAAAATGTAATCGAAATAGTGGATAGTAGATTCGAAAGGAATATGGAGATTACAAATTGAAGTTGTTCCTGTAATATATACAGGGTGTCTCAGGTTTAGCTCGTCTAACTTTGACTATCGAAAGCAAAAATTGAAATATTATACACGTATTTATTTGTTTTGTCGTGGAGACACTTGTTTTCTTTATACGGGGTGTTCGAGGTCGCATGAATTTTTGGTTTTTATTTTTTATTTTTGTTTAAACCAAACCTAGAGATTTGACATTCGGTAAGCACTTTTCTATCTGTTATATATGAACTGTCCCTATCCTTCTTAGTTTCCTTGTTATTCGAAATAATGTTACACCTACTATGCATATATAACAATTTTATAACCTAAATGTTTATCTTACATCAAATTATCATTCGAATTGAATATTGAATGGTTCACGTACACGAAAGATATTGAAACAAATGAAAAACACAAAGTGTGGTGAAGAAATACTAATGATTTTTCATTAGCTTCGATCCACCCACTAGCGTCCCAATAAAAAAAAATCTGAGTTCCATGTCAGAGGGCTCGAAAAAGAATAACATCGTTACTCCCATCGGGGGTGACGATTACACCCAGTTTTTTCAATGGATAAGGACTGTTCATATTGCCGATAGAAAAGTGCTCACCGAATTTCAGATCGCTAGGTTTTGTTTCAACTGAGACAGAAATTAAAAACCAAATATGTATGCGATCCTTAACACCCCGTATAATCAAAACATGTTTCTCCATGACAAAACAGAAAAATACGTATCTAATATTTTGAGTCTTGCTATCGATTGTCAAAGTTAGACGAGTAAAACCAAAAACCAAAAAATTCCACTCATGTAATAGTTATTTTTCTTCCCCTGTAACAATGCATTTTGATATTCCATTTGCATTTGTCGTCAATCAATAAATTTAATCATGTATAGGTGAGTGCAAGTTATTCGAATAGCAGTATTTTTCTGTAAAAAATTCCCTATCTTGAACTGTTTTTGCTGCCTTTCTATTATTCAGATTCGTACTTTCGAATTATATTTTTGCAGTTGAGTTGATACATACCACTAATTTATGCTCATATAGGGTATACCGGGTATATTTCTTTGAAAACTTCTCACCCCTACAATGTCATTTAACATTTTTGAGGGGCTGGCGGCTGGCATCAGTGAAGGCAAAGGGGATGAAACGAGCAAGGTGATTTTTACGTGAAAACATGTCCTCCTCATAGTTATTAGTGTAGCGGGACACAAGGTGAAAGTAATCAAAAAAAATTTTGGAAGTAGAAAGATATCAGACCCTCACTATCCTATCTAGAAACAATTTACTACTTTTTTCCATGGTACCGAAAAAAGTTATAAACGAACAAACTCAAAAATTACAAAAAAAAATCTACTTCGCATGTAAATGTATAAACCTTTGTAACTTGGAGACTACATAACTTAGATGCCTCAACTTATCATCATTTTGTTGAGGATATGATGAAGATTCGATCGGATTCGATCCATGGTATATAAACTGGCAAAATTGAGTTTTTTATATGTGAAAATAATTTTTTTGTCACGCATCACATGAGTAATTTAGCATTAACACCTCTTCAATTGATAATAACTTTCTTTGTCACGATATGAATTTCAATTTTTTTCTCCCATCTAGATAGATTGAAGTGTAACGAACAATTTGTTTCGAATAAACTTTTCGCACGTTTCAAAAATAAACTTTTTATAGCGCTTTGAGTGATAACGTACAACTTTAGATAGGTCATGCACAGTGAGTGAGACAGAGTGCGATAGATACTGGTGCATGAGTGCGGAACGAAGATGAAATAATATCAAGAGCTCAATCCACAGATATGATGAATATAATAGATTTATATCGATAAATTTACATATTTGCTCGCTAAGAATGTCAATTTTAATATAAAACATTGAATCTAACTAAAATTTATCACACATTCCTCTCAAAGACTCTGAAAAAGTTTTTTATCATAAATATACCATATTGGTATACTATAGTTTTTCCAGCTGTATAATGTTGATCAATTTTTCTGGGGACTCATGTTTGGAAAATTCTAGCATCTCCCAATAGGTATCTTCCTGGTATTTTTTCTTTACCTTTTTCACTTCGTTGCCTTTGAAGTGAATTATTTTGGGACCATATTCATGAACTGAAGTTATTTACCTACATATTCAACCAAGAACGCTCCTTTCTCCATTCCCAAATGAGACAGTTATCCTCCCCGAATCTTTACTGTTTGTTCTTGTCTAGAGCACGTAAACGCCGCTGTATCGTTCTCACTCGTGCGCTCGGATGGCCTCTTACGCATTAGACAATAATTGCTTCTACAAAGTTCATTTTTGAAACGTGCGAAAAGTTTATAGGAAACAATTTGTTGCTTACATTTCAATCTATCGAAAGATATCATAAAAATCGAAATTCATATCGTGAACTAAAAAGTTATGATAAACTGAAGAGATGACAATGGAAATTTTTTCGCGAATTCTGTACAAAATGATACACTTTGGATCGAAAAATAATTCAATTTCCCAACATATTATATATGAATCGAATCTCCAGAATATGCTTGATCAAATTATGAAAAGACTACGTATATAAGTGTTATAATTGCGAAGTTACAAAGGTTTATATATTTACGCGCAAAGTTATTTTTTTCTTAAATTTTCGAGTTTGGTCGCCTATAACTTCTTTCGCCAGATACCATAGAAAAAAGTAGTCAAACTGGAATATTATGTAATAATCATATATATTCAAGGTGGTGAAGGTCCTATATCTTTCTACTCCGAAAAAAAAAAAAGTCTGTAAGGAAGAGGATTGTGCCTCGTTCTCCTCTACACTAGATGTATATTGCCTAAAGCACAACTTGTACGCTGTGCCTGTGGGTATTCGGAGAATTCAGCGACCGCAGATGCATAGGGGTAACACTCAAGGCCGCTTTTACTATAAATGTTGAAATATTTTACGCTAGAATGAGTTGGAGTGAGACACTAGACGACTTCCTTCGTTATCGGGCCCCGCCTCCTTCGGACAGGATTTTTACTTCCCCCTTTACACCTTAGATAAAGTTTGACCTTTTTCAGAGGGTAAACCCCTCCGACTACGAGCTGTTTGAGATTTTCGCACGCATCGCCTTGTGAAGAGAACTTTGGGAAATTCGCATCAATTACTAATAGCGAACTCTTCAAGTGCTCGCAACTATGAATTGTTCAAGAATCCGTGCTCATCACCTTATAACGAGGCCTTTAAGAGCGATATTTGCATCAATCGCCACATGATCGCCAGTCGCCACTAATATGGTAAGGTGTTCAATTTTTGAGAAGTCATTGGTTATCAGCAGTCTCCTGTCGGCGAAGTCTAACTAGCGCCAGCTATATTGTTTGGGGTGGAGTTAAATTTACTGGATATTTGTTTCAGCGAAAAAGATTGGGTTACCAAACTTAGCGTTAGATCAACGTAATGAGCTTTAATTATATATTATTCTATAGCAAGACATTGATCAAGTAAACTTTATCACTTGAAAAAATCTCCGAGGAGTTGGCCGGGTATTCTTAAAAAAAAAAAGGTCGTCCGATATCTACCCACGAATTTGAGGTAGATATTTGATTCTCGATCCTACCTGAATTGGAACATTTTCGTCTTTTTCGTCAGAGCAGATAATTAATTATCATTAATTCACTGCAAAATTTGAAATAATCTTCCAAAATGGCAGAGAGATAATAATATGACCTGTTGAACACATTCTCTGAGAGAAAATCTAGTATCTAGTATATACAATTATTATTATCATAGATCAATGACTCCCATTTCATGTTAATACTGGGTGTCCCAAGTTATCGTAAAGGTACCGGCAAAAACTAAAAAACTTGCCTACTCGACGAGATGAACAAAAAATAGTAAAAATGCTTCAAATGACATCAAAGAACTTTCTTTATGACTCAAAAAAAAAGTGTATCAGATTGGACAGCCACCTGGTAGCAACTCCTCAATTTTCATTTAATGGACTCCCTGTATATTGTCATTGAAAATTGCCAATCATCCTATTTCGGGAATGAACGATAGCACATCGGTACTTTGTATTTTGTTCATTAATAACAACATTGACAATACCATTTTTTGACCTCATTTACGTTACATCGATTGAAAATTGCCTCCTCCCATGTTCTTAAAAATGTCCCACAATGAAATTAGATTCATTATTACACTAGGTAGGTACCGTCTGCAATGATTGATGTTCTGCAGTTCAGAATGGAATATCTGTCATTAATATTTTGAAACAAAAATGCAATCCATACTTCTTATTTGTGAACTTCTTGAACACATGGGTGAAAGCAATTTGTCATTTGAGTAACGTGAAAAAGTCACAAAATGTTCATGTTTTTGTTGTTATCAAGAACAAATCACCAAGTATGTGCTATATCGTTGTATTCCAAATAGATTGACACGCAATTTCCAGGGACTAATATGCTACTAGAAATTAAAAACTGATCAGTATCTACCATCCTGGGGCTGCCAAATATATCACATTCTTCATAAGCCATTAGGAAGGTTATTTAATGCCATTTAATGCAGTTTTTTAATGCTCTTGATATCTTGACAAATAGGCGAGATATTGCCTGTAAACGATAACTTGGGACACCCAGTATTTGAATTATAAAGGCTATTGAAAAAAACAACTCAATATTTTTGTAGGAATATTCATTAATTATTCAGGTTATGTTTGTGATTACTTTAGGAGCTCGCAATGGGAAATTCTCGATCTTGTTACGTCCAGGATATCCTTGGGTGCTCGCAGAAAGAAATGCGTATTCATTTCCTATTATAGATAATCTTTGGAAGAAGTCCATGGTAACTCAAAGTGGACTGGTGTAGGTCATAGATGAAAACCCAAAGTCTTATATAGGCTTTATATATTTTAGGCTATATATAAGGGCTTATATAAGCCCGAAACATGTTCCCTTATATGATCTATGATCATTAAATAAAAGTTGTGGAGATGACTTTGGGTTTTCATCTATGTATTATAGATAACCTCAAGGATTCGCAATAATGAGGAATATATCAAATCTGAAGCGAGATCTCCACGATTTCTTTCGGACGACTCCAGAGAGTATTTCCCATGGTGAAAGCCTATAGTGATCTTGGGCACCTCGCAGGAGGATTTCGCATTTTGATCCTGAAGATAACTACTTAGAGATATTGCGGAGAGTTCCGTGTTACCTGAGAAGGCAAGAATAAGAGATCTATTATATACATATTTTATTATACTATCTATTTTTTGATCATATTTTATGTAGGTACCTCCTTTTCTACTGATCTCAGTTTGTTCCTTTGTTTTTTTTTTTCATATATTTTGCATTATTTCGAAGAATTATACGTTTGTTTTGAGATTTCAATGGTATTTCTCCAAGGTTTCTGAGAAGTTGTTATTCATTCACAGTGATTGTTGAGTCGTAGGTGATTATAGCATAGGAGTGAAACACATGTCTTGACAACAAAATTAGTAAAGACATTAACCTGAAAACAAGGGGCCCTTGCACAATTCTCGCGGGGGAGGCCATGAATCCTAGACACGCCACTGACATAGTCTCATGTAATCGATGCTCAAGCGGGACTTTCTGAGCTTATATCAAAAATAAACAAAGTGGAACAAGCCTTGGAACTGTGTAACGAAATAGAAGGAGATAGAGAGAGGCTTGTTAGTCGTTTTGCTGAAAAGTTGTCCAAAACTTAACGACCCCTAGCGTTCAAGTAGGAGTCGATGCCCTCCGAAAATAGCAACTTGTTTCAAATAACGTAATCAAATACTTATTAGTTGATTCTGAACGATGCGATAGGTAATAACGTCCTCTTGTTACATCATTGGCGTGGGAATCTTAATGCAAAGAAATTGGTAAGTAGTACCAACTAGTGATTTGTTCAGTTAACAATGTGACAAAAGGACATGTTATGAACAAAAAATTTGAGGTAGAATAAGGAAAACATACACGAAAAAAAAAAGGAATTGTTAAATCAAGCAAAATTTGATAAAAGTGTCATATACACACGACAAAATGTAATCTTGTAATGAGTAAATCTATATCTTGTTTCAGAGCGAATTTGAAGTTTGAATCTCGGTTTGAATTAAGCTCGGAATTAAGTAAATACGTCTTGCAAGTACTCTGGATCTTATTCAATCAAGCACATTCAAGAATTGTTTATGAAGAGATATTGAATTGGCTTGAACAATCATTATGTTTGATTCAAAATGAGGAAGAACTTCATTGATAAATCTCAATGACTGTTTCGAGAGCACCTACATTAACTTTCGGAGACAAATCAAATTTTTATTGCTTCCTCAAATACTAAGAGAAAAACAAAAGAAACACAAAGGATAAGAAAGTTGATATTTCAATTGTTCAATCTAATTAAAATATGGAAGTAAGAAAAACCAAGGGCGCACATTGATATTAACCATAAATATCGATAAATTAACCAACTGTGAAGCCACTGAAAATATTTTTTCGTATTTGATCACATCAATGGGAGCTCCATGTTACATTCAACAAAACCATCGAGTTTCATCGAAATTGGTAAAAAGACATTTGAGTAATGATTAGAAAAAACGAATTTTCACGGGAATATTAATACCCTGTATCTTGAAAACGAAGCAAGTTAGGACACATGTTTATATGAACTTCATTTTCTAAAATACAACAAGGAATCAGCCCCTGAAGTTTGTAGCACTCATACACTAACATGTAATAATGAAAGAAGTTGTTTTCTATTGAATAAACTGAAAAAGAGTAGATATTTTCATCACATAGAAAATGCGATTTCTCAATGTATTGCTTCATTTAAATATATATCCATTTTTGTATGTTCATAATTCATCTGAGAATATTCCTTTTCAACACTTTCATACCCAATCAGGGGGTTCAAACTTGAACGATGGAAACTTGTGATTTTTATAGACCTCTAATCGCAGATTCGTGATAGAGTCTCAATTCAGAATTTTCCTTCCACGCCCTGTATGATGAATGTCAATTTATCATACACCCAAAAGCAAAAACGTTCGAATGACAGGAATATAATGTCAACAAATTTTCTCAGATGTCATTTTGTTATAGTTTTACTCGGTTTTAGTTGTATTATAGAGAGATGAAAATTGTATATATCATGAAGAATGGCTGTAAGAATAAGTGGACATCATGGTTACTGATGAGGATTCAGAAATCCGAAATGGTTTCATTGCAATAAAGTCATATAGCTTTTGTGTGAGAGATAATATTTTCCATATCAATTATATGAATGATTATTTTTGGAAGTTTTCAAGCTCATCAAGATCAGAGTTTATGCCAGTATACTTCTCCTATACATTCCAATTTTCATTTCAATGCTGAATATATTGGTAAGTTATATTTCTATGTCATTATACATACATCCGGTTTGAAGAAGAATGTCAATTCTCAATTTCGGAGGATTTTATTTTTTATTTTTCATGCTTTCCTTTTGAATGTTCATCAGATATAATTCAATGTTCGACGTGGCAAATAGCCAGGAAAGAAGTTGTTTCATACCCAATCAGGGGGTTCAAACTTGAACGATGGAAACTTGTGATTTTTATAGACCTCTAATCGCAGATTCGTGATAGAGTCTCAATTCAGAATTTTCTCTCCACGCCCTGTATGATGCATGTCAATTTATCATACACCCAAAAGCAATGTAATAGCTTGCTTGATGGCCACTCTATTGATTGTTTTGAAGTTGAAGTAAAAAGGCATTTTTTTGTCACCCTGTAGGTATAATGAGTACGTATTACTGATTTTCCTGAAATTTCATACTCTTGAACTTGTTTGAACATCATGTCACGTGAATAATGATATGGTTAATGTTTTCCATGAACCACTAAAGTTACAAGGGTTACCTAGCTCCTGGATCACCCATTATTCTCAAGTCAATGTTCTGTCATTTATCTCGGCAGCTTCTACCCAGTATTGGTAGTAAAAAAATGTATGCTCAATTCCGTATACCAGGCAGTAGGCAAGAGTTTTCTATTTTATTTGTTTCTAATATTTTCTTGTTGCTTCATTTGGCAACATGCATTGACTCCTCTTCACGAATTCCTCAGGCTCTGTTAAAATGAGGGACTCAGAAAACACTCTGTATATATCATATTTCTTGGCATATTTTCATATCAAGCAGCACTCCTCACATACTTTACTTTACGATTTTCTTGTAGTTGTGCACCAGAATGACAATAATAAAATTTTATTTGTTTTAAAGTGTTATTCGCCATATGATATGGATCTAACAACTCTTGAGACCCACTAAAACATTCTAACAAAACATTTTTATATCATGACCGACCAACCATTTCCTGTTAAGAAGAAAGTAGTGGTTTTATGATTTTCTGACAATTGATGGTCATTGCTTGGAAACTAATAAACTTAGATATACTGCAGGGAGGAGTTCTCATGAAATTTTGTTTCTGAATGATGAATAACTATTCTGTTCAGTTGTAGAATAAAAATTAAGAAGGTGCTCATCAGTTCATCAACAATAGTGTACGCAACACGTCCAGAATAGCAATTTACGGAACAAGTGCGGAATTTTTGGACGAGTAAACAAAATTCTAGACCGAGTCGTAGGCGAGTCCTGGAAGTCTGCAAGTCCAAAAAAACTGTTTTTTGACGTGTTGCGTACACTATTATTCCGGCAACCATGTGGAATCACAAATGAATGAGACACATTTCCATATTATATTTTTTTGTAGATTACAATTTCTACTTTATTAATTCTCATTTGTATCGAATACTGAAATTTGAACAGAATAACTATACCTAGTAACTGTTACATTGGAAATTTTGTATGGACATTTCCAAACTCACTATCGCAGCTGCTTTCAATAGTTTATAACGATAATCGCAACCAAACTTTCAAAAATCCAAATGTCAACTAATTTCATGTCAAATAGCTGTCAGCCGATATTTCGCTCCTATGGTTATTATCATCTGCATTCATCAAAACCATATCTACCAAGAAATCTCTAATTAAATATTTCATTTATTTTTTTTTGTTCATTATTTGCCCTCATGAGGGTAAATGTATATCAACTGGGTATAGTTTTTTAAACATAATTCATAGAGAGTTTCATCTTGTAGCTATATGAATCGTGGAAATGTAAAAAATGGTCCACTATGGAACTCCATTCGATTCATTTTGATACTTTTTCAACTGAAGAAGTTATGCACCAAATCATCAATTGTAAGTGTTAATTGAATTTGAAATTGAACAATATATCTACATGAATGTTTCTTCAAATGAGAAAATGATATTGAATGTGAAGGAAACGGATGGACAAAATGCATAAGGAGCTATTGAAACTGCACGAAAAAAATGGGTTAGAACGACAGTCCTGTATATGTTTGTCTGAAAATGAAGTGAAACAAGAAGTACAGTAATTCGGGAACATTAGTGAAAAATGAGAATCATTGTTGAATATATTGATGTTCATCTCATTAGTCAGATTTTCCACTTGTTGATCGGGTACATTTTTGATGTCAATAGAGTTTCTGAACCTCTTGAGTCTGCCTAGAAGTCATTGGTTGTGTCAGCTTCCAATACATATTTTATACAAAATTTCATCTCAATCTTTTAGGTTCGACATAATCTTTCAAAAAATACAATTGTTTTTTCAACATGGATACGGATTTTTTTACTGAGCATAAATCCAATTGATTTTTACCTATCCTAGCAACAGGGCCAACTTTTCCCTGTATAAGAAGTTAAGAACTCCAATTCTTAGAACGGAATTCCTTTCGTCAACTTCATTAATCAATTGAATTTTAGTAAATTGGCTTCTTTGGGGAATATTATTGCCCTTTCACCAAATCAAAGAGTGATATATTTACAATTATGGCGAATGCGCCCAATAGGCTGATTCAAGTTTGACATTAACGTAGTGTTGTTGCGATATCACTTTTCACCCTAAAATGAAGTAAAAATTTTAAATACAATGTTTCACGGTCTTACTCTGACCCAACCTGTACCTGTAAACGAGTGATAACCCAACAAACCTGGTACTACCGGGAGCAGAGAAGTTTGACCTAGTGCAGGAAAGTCTGGGTAAGTGACGATGCAGGTGTATTGGTAAAGGGACGATGATTTTTCTATGCTAAGTAACCATAAGTTAAAACGAGTTGTGGCTCATTGGCCAGATTCCTGTTCACTATTCGACCCCCTGGTGGATGTTCTGGGAACGTCTACATCAACGATCATTTAGATTATTATTATTATATGTGATCCTCTAGTGATAGCATAAATTTTGTTTTTTTCTGGTTTGTTGTCAAATTATTGTGCTACTCACTTTCCCTGGTCGTTATTTATATCGACATGAGTATTCTCAATTGATAATATGGAAGATGGATCCTTCAATTATGATAATATTGAGTAAGTATCAATCTACCTATCTAGCGTTTCGAATTCATTATGAATTATGAAATTCAAAAGCATAACTATAATCATATTTAACTCGTTCGTTGCTATCAAAAGTACCTTTATGTAAAGCTGTCTCTATTACAGAACTTAATAACAATGAGGTTCCAACTACAGAAATGCCTGTGCCAAGAAAATAATGCGAATTGAAAAGCTCCATATAAGTTATCACGTTATCAGACTATATTGATCATGTTATATAAACTCGTGCAACAGTATCTCTTTTCTCATACTCCTATGGAGGTAGAATTCTGATATCAAGAAAAGCCACTGATAGTTGATGAAGAAATTCATATTTCAGAAGTACTTCGCAATAACGAAGAATCCATTTTGAAAGAATGCTACCCAAATTACTCAGAAGTTTCATCATGGAAGAGAAGATAGGTATCATTGTGTCAGTCATAAAATTGTTTCCTTGAAATCTGGTATTTGTCGATTTGATATGATATCATA
Source organism: Phaedon cochleariae (assembly GCA_918026855.4). Lineage (NCBI taxonomy): Eukaryota > Metazoa > Arthropoda > Insecta > Coleoptera > Chrysomelidae > Phaedon > Phaedon cochleariae. The sequence goes on along the minus strand of OU896714.1, from coordinate 38,811,781 downwards.
AGAGGGTTACATTACAAAATATAGAGTTACTAGAATTTTCAGATTCATTGGACCCCTAATACCCCTATAGTATGTAACCAATATTGATAATTGGCCTTTACAGTCCCATCATTTATGTATATGCTGGGCTTGCTATGGAGAACTAAATAAGTCGATTATGTGGTACTGGCCTTTTGCCGGGTAACTGAATATGATTACTGGGTACCCAGCACTGGGACCAGCTGCCGGCCGCAGTGTACTGACTGATATACAGGGTCCCGCATATGGGACCATTTACTTGGCCACTGATGTCAGGTATTGGGCCATCAATGCCCCATATCAAAATGTTTACTCCAAAATCTATCACCATTTATATATTTTTTTTCGATATCTGAATAACACCGAAAAAATTCGAGGAGTGATTCCTTGTGATATTAGTAAATAAAGGTTATATAAACCTAACTTGCTTCGTTTTCGAGATACAGGGTATTAATATTTCCATGAAAAATCGTTTTTCTATTCATATTGTCTTTTTATCAATATCAATAAAACTTTGTTGTTCTGTTTATGGTGATATGGAGCTTCTTCTAGTGCAATTAGATTCGTAATAATAATTCCAGTGGCGTCACAGTGGGTAAATTTATCGATATTCATGTTGAATGTCATTGTATACCACCGGTTTTACTGAGTTTCATATTTTCATTAGATCCAATTATTGAAATAACAACTTTTTCAACCCCTGTGTGATTCTTGTATCTAGCTCAGTTCATGAGAAAAAAATGTTGGTGCTCTCAAGACTTCCATTGAGATTACTCAATAACCCCAGTTAGAATGATTTTGAAATCTAGGGACTTTCTCAGTCTCCATCCATATTGAATTTTGGCACCGCATGAAAGCTTATACAGGGGGGTTGTAAATAAAAACAATTGATACTTCCAACTTCAACATCCTGTATCTCAAAAACGGAGCAAGTTAGGACACATGATTATATAACCTTTATTTGCTAGAATGTCACAACGAAACACCCCTTGAATTTTTTCGGTGTTATTTAGATACACCCTTATAAGATATCATTCTTATATCGATAAGTACAAGTTTATTCGTATGAAAGTTTAATTCTCATGATCATTACAAACAATGGAGAATGAAGAAAATGAAAAAATCGCTGGGGCTTCTTTTTTTTTATCGCTTGGAGCGCACGAGAGGGAATCCCTATAATGTTCAAAGAACATCGTGCGTTCCTAGGGAGGATAGGGACAGGAGGTAGGTATTGGAATTTTTTTTGAATTTTTGGAGATTATATGTTGTTGGGAACACTTCCACAGGCAATGAATTCCAGAGCCTAGCCGTTCTATGGATGAAGGAGTCTTGATAAAGTGCTGTTCGACATCTTTCGAGGTTGACAACGAAAGGATGTGCTGACTGGGCTTGTCTAGTTCGTCTGATTGGTATTGCTAGTGATACCCTGTATTTCGATAACGACAAATCGTTATTCGAACTCTTTTTCGTAAATTATGACAAGGGATCATCCCCTGAATTCTTAAGCATTGATTCATTGACACCCTCTTTATAAATGTGAATATTCCGTTTATGTATTCACCGTTCATATATATAACAAAACTTCCACTAAAGAAAGATCTTGGATTATTGATGTTCAGCTTTCAAAAATATACTGATCCGGAAATTTAAACTGCAATCATCCTATCCAACACATGGATATCCGATGTATATCCATACAGCGTTTTTTGGATATCCAATGAACGCCCATGTTTCACCCAAAGATGTCTCATGGACGTCCAAGTTATTGTGCCCTGAGAGTAGGTACCTATCATTGATGATAACAATGAATCCATGATGGATTTCTCTTCCCACTTAACTTCGTTAAGAAAAGATAATATTGTATACAGGGTGAATCTGATAGTGATGTTTTTCATTTAACAGGGTATAGCTGGCGAGATATAGCCAAAATAAGTTGTTTGGCTAAAAATTGTTTCTGTAGAAAATGTAACGGAGGTACAGACATTCAAAGGTTTTGTACATAAACAATCTAATTTCATTTATCTGAGATCCATTAGAGGAAATATGATGAAAAAATCACTCTAAAATGGAAATTAATAGGTTGAAAATGTGAAAAGAGGTTTTTGATTAATTTTTCTGATTAAATAATGCAACTGTATGGTATCTAATGCTAGATTTGTGGTATGATGGAATGATGACGTTTACTGTCAGGAGATGGGTCCAAATGGAAAGCACTTTAGTGAAAACAATAAACACTAATTACAATAAATGTTGAGGTATGAATGTACTCGAAATGGATGTATGTATGTAACGAGGCTTGTCTGAATCGTATTCTGCTTGTACGTGACTGACTGAGTGACTGACGATCATCTATCATCCCTTGAAGATACAGGGTCATATTACTAAAAGACTAATAACGGTTTTTCGCGTTTTTCCTAAAGAAAATGTGAACAAAATGTTTTATACCTAGTTGGAGCCTTCTTTATACCTTTAAAAACCTGTACCGTTATCTTAAATATTTTATATGAGCAATTTTGTGCCAAACTTGTTTTGGTGAGATACGATGAGTCATAACTATCGGCACATGGGCCAAGGGCGGATTGTTTGCACGAAAATATGGCGATAGGACCAAATATGCCTTAATAAAATATAACTATGAAGAAAGATACAGGGCGTTGAAGTTGATTTTTTTCCAACTTTTGCTAATGATTTCACTGTATGTTTATCGACTGTTATATCAAAATCGTCACAGAGGCAAACAGGGAATATTATTTTATGTACTGTTCAACAATTTTTTACAAGGGTCGCCACGTGAATGACTTTTCATTAGAACATATGACATAAACATAATTTTTACGTAATATAGGCAATCTTGTGAGAACACAATATTTTCATAGAGTGTGCTTTGGATTGTCGAATAGTTGCTGGTAAATGACATTTCTTGTCAGTGATTAAATTTTTGTGCTAGTTTATATTCAATACTTTTTCGATTGAAACACCCTGTATCTTCTCCTACAGCAATATTTTATTAAGGCATATTTGGTCCTATCGCCATATTTTGATCCAAACAATCCGCCCTCATAGCCTATGTCCCATCCCAATAGTTATGACTCACCCTGTATATACATCCTGTTAAAAAAAACACTCTCAGATTCATCCTGTATATAGGTAATCGACTAAGTACCAATTAGGTGAAAAATTATTATTCTATAGTAGAATCTTAGAACATATTTTCACAGTTATCTATGTACCTAACTATAGGAGCGAAATCTGACAAATCTCTGAGATAATTAGGTACAGGGCTAGTTTTATTAATGTGATCTTTTTCGTTTTCCACCCATTCAAGAAATTCCAAGACTGATTTCATACAATTTTTCGCACAGATTTCACTCATTTTGACAATGATGCAATATCTATTCAAATATACAGGGTATACAGAAATAAATAGATTGGAACACCCTGTATATTTCGATAAATTTGAATTCCCTAAATCATTTTGATTTCAAACATATATAAAGAAGGATCTTCATCTATCAAAATATACAGCGCATTTCATATAAAAAAATCAATATATTTCTGTATACCCTGGATATTTCAAGAGATATTGTAACACTCTCTCAATATGATTGAAACCAATATGGAATATTGTACAAAAATCAGTTTTGAATCTTCTTGGATGGATAGAAAACAAAGAAGATGAAGGGGGGTAGCCCTGTACAATTGCCACTGCAACCGAGTAGTGCATCTCTACATATCTAAAGGTATCTTGATATACCTGTCACATCACTGTAACATACAGAATAATAATTTCCAACCAAGCATTAATACCGAGATTATTACATGGGCCATTACCTCAGACCAATGTCACGCCAGTGAACTATCATTTCAATGGTAAATCACAAAATTTGCCCTCTGGCCGACGCAACGCCAATATTGGCGGAGCAGTACTTTCATTTATTGCTTATTCATTGTTGGCCCAGTGATGACTGACTGGCGTATTTCCAGTGCATTCACAATGAAAATTAAGTGGTTTATTCATACACATATTTTGCAAATGTTTTCTCTGTGTAGAATACCTACTTACTTTTCTCGCATTGAATTTGAATACATCCCTAATCGAATATCCTATGGGCAATTGACCAAGAACATTCCGACATGAATTTCCTAGGTCCTAGGCCCTCCCACACAAAACCAATCTGAACGCCACTGCTCCACCTGCCTTCAAAATGATCTTATCAAATCTATTCGTTCTTATTCTGAAATCACATCATATAAATTATTCATCATCAGTATAATAATGCCTAAGTATATCCCGTCACAAACACATATCAACGCCAAGATCTCCAGTCTGATAGAACTCAACCTCCATTCTAACACGAAACGAAATCGAAAACCTCAAAACGAAAAAAAAAACCGCATCACAAATAAACATCCTGAACCCTGTCCTGTCCTTGCATCGCTAAAAATAAAAGCGACTGTTTTCGTCTAGTCACTATTATTGCATAGATAGCCTTATAATGTGCAAAACACGAGTTGAATAACCGCCGAAAATGCATATGGCCCGCTGGTCGCACTCCACTCTTCCCTCTTTGTCTTTTGAGCGAGCGAGAGTGACAGGAGATAGGGGGACGTAGGTCGCGCTCGATATGCATTTGACATTCGCTTTTCGCAAAGTCAAATAGCACTGGTTTAGACAAGGAACGACGTATAGAAAAATGTATGAACTCGGTTCCTAATATCTTAGTTTGGGAAGTCGGGCAGTGGAGTGCCAAAAGGGTAAACATGAAAATGGGAATAACTTCAAGACCTACATAATATATGTTTCATCTACTCACTTGAGGAAACAAGATTATCAATTGACTTTCATGGGAGGAAAAAAAAACCTCCCGTGGGAGGTGAAATATATTGGCTTCATCATATGCTTTCTTGCCCATAAGATCTGAGCGATCCAAGTAATCAGTTTCTTCATTACTACTTATTATAAAACAGATAAACAGTTTCTTCCTCAATTCCAATGATATAATATACATTTCCTCATTATTTCAAATATTGATCAATGCTTTCAAATGCAAATAAGTACACAATATACGACTTAATCAATTTATGATAGTTTTAATCCTCTAACTCTAGACTTCTAATGAAGCCTAGAATTTTTTTGACGGTTGAATTGTCTACCTCAGCAGGCGAGAGATAGACCTGGTCTAGATGATTCAGCCTTCAACTGACTAATACAATAGGTAAGGTTAGGTTTAGGTTTAAAAGTGTCAGGCACTCCACTGCGGCAAATGGCCTATTGTGGCTCACCCTATGGTTATATTTCTCCCAGTATATCTAATCTCTTGGCCAAATTGAGGAGTACGTTGGGAGAACCATTCTCAATTCATCAGGTTTCCTGGCTCTACTGTTGTATTGCCAAATGTTGAGAATCTAATTCTGGCCGCTGCAGGGCATGTATGTAGTCATTATGTACATAAAATGTGTTTAGCCGTTTCATCCTCCTCCATGCATAGACAGCCCTCTGTATCTTGTGTAAGTTCGATTTTGTGCATGTGGTGTTTGAGTTTGCAGTGGACAGTGAGCAAACCTACTATAACTCTGAGATGTGCTCTACTGAGTTCTAGTAGTTTGTCAGAGTCCTGTTTGTTCCTTGTACAAGAAATGACTGCTTTAGAATGGGCTAGGCCCTGTAGACCACGCCAATACTCGAGTTTTTTGTTGTCGACCCAGGATGTTATAACATTCTTGGCAGTGATGCTATACCAATTACTGGTTCTGGCCCAGCGACTAATACATTACATAAGCAAAGTATGTATTCCACAGTTTCGGTCGTATTGTTTCAGAAATGGTATGTGTAAGTCTCCGCTAGACCCATCTTTTGAGGTGTCCTGCGAGAAAGCCTGTGATAAGCTTCAGCTCTGATTTGCTGAGGCTGAGTAGCTCTTTGGCTCGGTTTTGCGAATGGTCGATGAATCTTTTCGCTTGTTATTGACCTGGAGTTCCTATCCAGTTGAAGAACTTATAATTCATTCCCATTTCCTGAATTCTGCTATGAGGTTACATTTGCTTGTCTCACAGAAATGCTCAGGGCCAAAGAATACAGACTCTGCACCTTTTTTAAGGCAATCAGCTGCTTCATTACTTTTGATGCCTTCATGCCCCGGAACCCACATGAGTGTGACTTTTGTTGTCAATTCCCAGTTGTAAGAGTGTTTCAAAGCAGTCCCACGTAATCTTTGAGGTAATATGATTTTAGTGGTTCTAGTGCGGCTTGGCTGTTTGAGCAGATATGAATGTTGCACCTCTCAGACTTTTGATCAGGCACCATTGGGCGCATAGGTTGATGGCATGCATTTCAGCTTGGAAGATAGCCACCAGCGCCTACCCCTTCCTCCATTTTCGAACCTTTGGTGTACCAAACAAGGGACCTTTTGTCTAGCTGAGGCTCAGCGGAACAGTACCCATGGCGGCTTTTTATAACCACTTCAAAGGCACAATCAAAACTGAGCCTCAGTCTGATGGCTTGGTTCCTGATTCCATTTGTATTTTTTGTAGAATGGCCATGTCACCAGTGATATCACCTGATGGTCCGGCCAATATTTAGTGGAGTTCAGTCTTCATGCATTGAGAGCTGCAGTCCTCTTGATACAAATATGCAAGGATGGTAGATCAAGCATAGCTTTCATTGCTGCAATAGAGTACGTAATCATAGCACCTGTGATCCCAAGACAGGCGAGTCAGGAATTTCTCCAACTTGGGTTGTGCTATTTTTTCTATCTTCTGGTCCACCACACTAGATAGGCGTATGTGACCATCATGGATCTGACCACATGGCATACAATATTTTTGTAATCGATCTGTTCGTTGATCAAATAATATACTTAATATACAGTGCCCGTCTAAAGTTCGTTCCCCCTTACTAATTTTAGAATCCCCTGGTATACCGCAACGAAATATGGAGAACTCAAATTGGAAATGAAAATCAACTTCGTCATAGAAGAACAACAGCTCACAGTTTTAAAATGGCGGTTTAGCGCCATCCCGAATAGTTTTGTTAAATGGAACACCTCGTATAATATTCCATTTTCAATATATTCTCCAACAGTTTTATCAAACTCCTAAATTCAATCGTTATTGAAGTTTCAAAGTACCAAATGTGACATTTTGGTAACTGTTGGTTTCAATCGAGTTTTCTTCTGGAAAAATCGTTGTCGCTTGATTTTGGATAGATTTTTATACGTCCAATTTAGATCGCATCCATATGCAAATTTTTTCGAATTACATAAACAGTAACTTTCAGTAACATTCAACAGACATAAAACAAAAACAATACTGCCTAGGCAGGAACAGTTTCTTGCTCTTCAACGTCCCAAGTAATAATTTGAATCAAATTGGTAATCAAAATTGACAATGACTTTGGGTGAACACAAAATAATGGATTATTTGGACTTTGCGTGAAATTCACACGAATTTGGAAAAAAAGTATATGCTTCACATGGCAGAAAAGAAGTGTCGATGCAGGTAGGACGCCAAGGCTATATGGAACGCTAGTTTGTGCTCTGTGCCTATAGTTGAACATATTACTATGCTTTTCTGCCAATAGTAAAACAAATTACTATTCCTGACCACCTGCACTTAAAAATTTGACGATTTTTCACGGTGAACTGGCACCTGAGGAAAATATGGCCACCATTCAAAATTTCGCGTTTGCTTTGCTTGATGCAGCTTTGACCTTCTCGAACACGTGCATTAAGTTCATAAAAACACCCCTGGCTGAACGTACGACCCCTCGCGTCGAAATCTTACCAGAAGTGATCATTGTTCTTGCTGCATTGCCACTTGAATTTAGATTTTCTTGTCCCATTATGTTTTCGAGATAAGAGTAACTAGTTGATTTCGAACGTTAGGTAATTACAGTATTTATTCACGTTCCAAAAAGTATTAATTTTATTTTATCTTCAATTGTTTTCTAGAAACAATAAGTCATGGGGCTAATGAGGTCTAGTCGAATGTATCGTGTGCCTTTTCTCAATCGATTCAATTCAAATGTCTCTGAAGCGAGTCACATGAACAGAAGAAAGCCTACATGTAGTCATGGCAGAAGTAGGAAGGGGACATGCGTTCCTGGAATACATTATGTTCACGATTTTTCCGTTGAATTTGTTTGATGAAAAAGGAGGGGGCACCTATATTTCGTACACGGGTCTGGATAAAGATTCCTGCCTCTGGTTGGAACACCAAAGGACTCAGCAAAATTCTCGGTTGGGGTAGTGTGCTCACCGGCGTCGGTGATTAGCCTCAGTAGCAGAAAAAGGCCGACGTTAAAGAAACAAGAAAAAAAAAAGGTTTATTTTGGGAAATTAGGTCTGTTTGTTTGATGAGTAGAAAAGATATCTGATAGTATTTCACCTACGATCACTATAGAAAGTGGGCAAGAACACACGAGATACAGCCTCAGCAAGTAGCTCTTTCGCACAGTAAGCACATCGCACAGTTTTCGTATATCCCGCCAGTATAGGTATGTCATGATCGCGTAATTACTGAAGCTGTATCTATCGTGCATTCTTGTCTATACTTTCTATAGTGGCCGTAGGTAAATATTATCAGCTCTTGGTGAAGACTTATTGTTAAAACTGTACTTATAATACGATGGTTTTTTTTCGAGAATTTTCTTTGGTATATACCTACGTATTTTTGCCTGAACAACACGAATTTGATAATAAAAATGTGAACAAACCACTATTTATCGAGATATTTCAAGGAAAAGTTAGAACTTTCGCCTTCTTTTTCCCCCTGTGTTGGATGCATTTACAGCTACTTTTGCTCTTCTTATTTTTTCACACTTGACATACTCATGATGTACTTACTACTATGACACATTTTTACATGAAAAATCCAACAGGAAATATGATTTGTATGGCGAGTTTTTCATATTTAGTGAACAATCAAACCAGATGACGGCCATTTGATCAATAGTCAATACAGAAACGAGATGTCAAATGTCAACAGATTGCTTTTGAATGACATTACACACGCCATTATTTTAAATTATATTCTTTCTCCTTTTCACTATATATGGATAAATCACAAGAAAATCATATTTCAAATCGACTTACATAAGAGAAAACAATGTGTCATTGAAGTACATTGTGATATATAAATTGTCCCATGATGAATGTCAATTTATCATACACCCACCCAAAAGCAAAGGACAAATTGTTCTAAATGCCATCCGAAAGACACGCAGAAGAAGGTGACATTTGTTACTTCATAGTGAAATATCTCAATAAATAATGGTTTGTTAACATTTTCATTATCAAATCCGTGTTTTTCAGACAAAAATACGTAGGTACCAAAAAAATTTTTCGAAAAAAAAAAAACATAGCATGATAAGTGCAGTTTTACCGACTTATTCTGTTTTTTCTTGCGAATTTTGTTTAAATGCGGATTATGTTGACACCTATTTGCGTCATTTTCAGAGAAAAATATCCAGCTTTTCGGTATTTAAAAATATGTAAGTTCATTTTGGGGCTTTATTCGGTGGTTCAATAATGCACCCAAACAGTGTTTTAAAAACCTCAGTTTGTAATACTTTTTCTACTTTTTCAACTTTTTCTACTTTTTCTACTTCCTCTTCTTCTCCTACTTTTTCTACTTCTTCTACTTTCTCAACTTCTTCTATTTCTTCTACGTTTTCTACGTTTTCTACGTTTTTAACGTTTTCCACTTTTTCAACTTTTTCGACTCGATAAAGAACTGTATTATGTCTTCACTGAATCATCAAATATACGATTTATTCAGTTCTCAAATTGGGTGGGCCCTAATTGCCTCTGGCGGTACCTTATTATTTCGTGATTTTTTCTTGAAATCATCCGCCTTCTCCTCTAGTATCCATGAAAAGCCAAAGATTTCATGAACGTTTCGTTACCCAGTTGGTATACAGGGTGTCCCATAGGTCATGGATCAAAATAAATGGGGTGGTTGGAGGGGCCATTTTCAATCAAACTAATCGTACATGTGGTTCTGCAATTGTTGATGGTTCAAAAGTAATTAATTTCTTTCTCATTTCCATGAAAATAATCAATAACAATGAAACTATTTCAAATTTGTGACATTTTCTTTCACAAATTTCATCCACAATGATGCACCATTCCCCAGAAACAGTTATATGACATGTGTTACTTCTCATCAATTGCCTGGGGAAAATGTTGTTTTCCTTGAGTTTTGTCATTGTATGAAATATTTAAGTTCATTCTCCAATGCCGCTGGCAGATTCAAAAACTACCCCACGAAGATAACCAATTATAATAGAAAGTTGCTCTTTCAATACAGATTCCGAAATGGTATAACATATGGGGATATTCAAAGCAGCCTTATGTTATTAATTTTCTTCGAATGGGTTGCGTTTTTCAGAAAAATTCAATAACTTTTGAACTACCAACAACTTGATGACCACATTTACCGTTAGTTTGAAAGCAAATGACCCCTCCTACCACCCCATACTTCTTTTGATCAATGACTCATGGGTATAAAGTTATATACTGTAACTCAGTTGAAAAGGAGTTAACCTACATATATGCAAATAATATATTCCATGATATTGTTCCTCAAAAAGGAATATCAGGTTTTCACACCAGAGAACTATCCAAAAGGTTGCATAGATTAGGGGAGTCGTTAATCTATGAAGGTAAGTATGAAGACACGATCAGACTAAGGAATGCGCAACTTATTTGAGACCAAAAATAGCGACTTCATTGATTCTTTATGAACACTCTTAATCGTCATTTCCATTAGAAAATCGTACAGGGTGGCCAACTAAGAATCCAGAGTTCGATACCTCTGTTGTCTTGAGAGATACAAAAAAAAGTTTCGCATTCAAATTGAAGTGATAACCGAGCTCCACATTTCAAAATTTCTTCGAAATACACAGGGTGTTTCGTAAGGTCACAGCACATCAAAGCTATGTTTTTTCATTGGAACACCCTTTACGTTATTCCATTTTTGAATTCTCCCTGAAGATCTGATTCCAACGATGTATCATACTTTTTTCTGTCGAAACTGTTCATTATTCGTCAAAACGGTTTACATTTCCCTATCTCAACTTTTCACTCACTATCAATTGGTGTTCATTCGACATTTATTTGAAACAAATTATAAATTTAGATTTTTTGACCACCTTGTATCAATTTCAATTGAACACCAATTGATAGTGAGTGAAAAGTTGAGATAGGGACATGTAAACCGTTTTGACGAATAATGAACAGTTTCGACAGAAAAAAATCCTGAACTTGGAAATTCTCGATTTTGCACACCCTATATTATGTCAGTAATTTTCACTGCTAGACGCTAAGTATGATGGGTCGTTGAAATCAGATCTTGAGGGAGGATTCAAAAATGAAATAAAATATAGGGTGTTCCAATGGAAAAGACATAGCTTTGATGTGCTGTGACCTTACGGAACACCCTGTGTATTTCAAAGAAATTTTGAAATGTGAAGCTCGGTTATTACTTCAATTTTGATTCATGAATTTTTTTTGTATCTCTCAAGACAACAGTGATATCGAACTCTGGAGTCTTAGTTGGCCACCCTGTACATAAGATGAACAAATACCTAGATGTTGTCAACCATAAGAACATGAACGTTTATACACCTAGGCGACTAGGCGAGTTAATTCAGTTAATAGACCGATCGGTCCATAAACGCTTATCTTAGTACGCGCTTTGATACATACAAAATACTTTTTCTACAAATTGATGGTGAACCCGCCTATGGTTTTTTATTTGTTGGTCGGATATAAAGATGACGTTCTGTTTTTTAGGCGGTTTCGCAACGAGGCCAATGCACTTTGCCAACGATCTTTGCATTACTAATAAATGGGAATTTGATAATTGTTTTTATAGTTTTTTCGGGTGGCAAATATTTGACTTCTCGAAGCAGAGTTTATTTGCTTATGCACTTTGGAATCGTCTGCAATTTTTAGGTTACTATTTATTTTTTCGGTAATGGTCGTATCAATCGTTAACAGTTTACTTTAGAGGTCGATGCATTTTTCCGTTTTTTGCTATCGTATGTCAATGTACCGGTTATAAGTGGAATGCATTTGAATATCTTCGTTTCGTTGATTCATTCAAAAATCCCCCATAATGATGAAATAGAGTTTTGATTCAATGATGGAATACCTACAATAATATAATCAAGATGTCTACCTGCGGCCACTGAATTGCCATCCTCATAGAACTGGAGAAATAGAGATTAATAACCGTGATTAAAACATACATTATCTACAGGAAAATTCACTAGAAATCTAGAAAATTAGCTTGTTTTCCAGCACGAGCTCTAGAACCTACCAATATATCATATTGCAAATAATACGAAATATAGAAATTGTCTCCTGATAAACTATATTAGTCAAATAGTTCCAAAAATTAACTTGAGAATGCATAATAAGACCAAGTTTCACACAGAAATATCTAGCTGCTCTCCCCTGAACTTTATGCTATGTGAAAGTAATAGATTTCTAGAACATAATGAAGATATTGATTTGTTCAACACCACGATAAAAAAAATCAAGTCGATTTACTTACAGTAGTCATCTTTATTCATTTTATTCATTTATAAATATAGAAATTTTAATATGTCAATTTTAATATGTTATGAAGTTTGTGTATGTTGTGATCATGATGTGATCTTATGTGCATTCATATACTTATTTTAGCTTTAGCTTAGTGTAGGTCTAGGATAGTGTTGTCTTTTTTTTACCTTGCATGTAATTACCCCTTTGGGGTGTTTGTAAGAAGTACATAAAAATAAAAAATAAATTATTTACTCCTCTTCAAGGCGTAAAGTGTGTTTTTTCTACCAAGGTAGTTTTCGTCTTTTTATGAACCACTAGTCAATAAAGTCGTATCCACCTCTGATATATAAATTAACCCAAATTCACTGTTCTTATGCGAGACTCGCAGGAATGGTACTCTAATCTACAAGATAATCATCAATAACGACTTGTAATATCCCAGACAGCAGCACAATGTCATTCATAGAACGTTCATAGAATATTCTTCGCGAATATTTGAATATTCTCAGAATATTCTCACAATATGCTACAAATATTCTAGGGATCTTTTATGAACATTCGGAATGGTCTGCTTTGAATATTCTGAGAATATTCCAAGTATATTGAAGGAGGAGGAGGGAATTTGAAGAAGCTTGCTCCGGTGGAGATGCGAACCTACTATATTGTTATTGAATTTTTACTAACAACTTGGCCACGAACCTTATTGATAAAATAAAATGTATAGCAAGATGACAACACTGGGTTAGTGAAATGATCAGCATTGAGGCTAGATAATAATAGGTTATGGCAGAGTATGATAATTGATACAAGAATATGAACATCAATATCATGTATTTTGATACGATTTGAAATATCCTCAGAATATTCTCAGAACTTTCGAAAAGAATATGTCAAATTGAATGTTCATAGAATATTCGCCGCAGGATGACAATATTCTATGATCTGTCTATACTAAAACACTATATAAGAATATTCAAAAATAAGTATATTTGAACGTTGTCAGAATATTCATAATAGTTATTTATGTAATAAGGATCATAAAGACGATCATTATGGTACAAGTCGTGAATGTTAGACTTTTTTTTTTTTTTTTTTTTTTTTTTTTATCGCTTGGAGCGCACGAAAGGGAATCCCTATAATGTTCAAAGAGGATACAGTTCCTCAAAAACCTTATTTTCCATGAAAAAACAATTGAATATCACTCTGGTTTAACCAGAAATTTTACTAGGTTGGGACTATCAAATGGAACCCTGTAGATGGGTGATTGCCCCGAAAATGAGTAATTTGTTGTATCGTGAGGAAAAAAAATCTAATAATTCTTCCAATGCTTCGAGAAAATAGGTAGAGTACTAAATTGGATTCATGGCTATGTGTTGAATATCTAATATTGTTGAATTTTACTCAAAACATATTTTGTATTCGACGAAGAAAGTCTTAATAGTCATTCCCATGTCATGTCTTTGTCATAAGGTTCATTGAAGAAAGCTGAAATGATTAATTCATTGTGAAAAAAACATCTTCAACCAATTTGTTTGAATGATAATGAGTCAATATAATAGTCGAAACCATAAAAAAATTCATGAAGAAAAAACTATTATTTATATTCGAATATTAAAGTTTGTCTCTCAGTTAATGCAGTCATTACCGTGTCACCACCAAAATATCGAATTTCGGACAGAACATGAATGTTAAAAAAATATAATGAGGTTTAACAAACAGGTTGAATCATGGCAGTTACAATTCTGGAGCGAAATAGGATGTATAATCGTATATTTTCGAAGTGGCTCATGGTTTTGTTGACTAAGTGAGGTCTGTACCCTGACAGACAGTCATTCCCGAGGGGAGTAAAGAATACATTTCCTTTTTTTTATTCAAATGCAATATATCAGCCAATCATGCCTCCAAGACCCATTAATCAATTGTTGAATTAATTTCATCTGAATTCATTCGAAATAGAAATTCAAATTAGTAAATTGATTTAGTATTGACGGGAATGATTTTTCACTGCCCACTATGAAGTTTTATACGATTTTATACTGAATAACTTGATAGCAGAAAATTCTGATGTCTCCTAGATACAAAAAAAGAGAAAATTGGAAAATGAGATGAGAAGGAAGATATACGATATGATCCTGTCAAGAGAAAAGAACAGAGGCTAAAGGAAATGGAAACATTTTTGAGACGAGAAGAAAAAGGCATAAAGAAAACTATTGTCGATATGACACTGAGACACTGTGAGAAAAGATTCAACAGTTATTACTTTTCATCGTCACCCATGTTTTCTCAAGATAATAATATCCATTCGATCGCTCTTATGTACTTAAGTACTACATTCAATGTGATTCATACAAAATATCATTTATTTTTGGAGCGTTTATCCAGCAATTCAAAACTTATTTTGTCATTCTTAACTTACACGCCTAGCGCCTATCTCGCCAAGAAAACCTTCTACGACCTACGACCATTCAATGAAACATTCTCTTCGACTCTAAAATGGAAAGAGTGCATGTGCATGCTGTATGGAATTATACCTAGAAGTGCTTACTTAAGTGTCTGATGGTAGAGAGTGTAGAGACTCCGAATAGCTGAACTAAAAGTTTTCAGTAGGTACTTCCAGGCTGTTGAAACTACCCCGTTCATCGCCAAACCAGAAATAGCTAAGTATAGTTCAAGAGTATCTGAAAAGAACTCTTCTGTGGCTTGCCAAGAAGCCACGTGATAGGAGACAGTAACAATAATAACTCTATTGGAAGCATATTCCTGGTCTATTAAATATATTAATCGAAGACTGATAAAACTGGCCTCTTTACTGGCTCTTGGACTCTGAGGCCTCATTTCATGTCCCAATAAGACTGCGGCCAAGTATGAATACAAGAATGTCTCCGTGTGCCATACGGTGAAGATGATAGGGAAGTGGAAGTCATGTTCTTGAAATTATGTGATGATTAAAAAATTGGACGAAATGATATGTTATATTAATGAAACATGAATTTTGCAAATACTACCTAATTCTCGTTTCACGAGGAAACAAAGTTTTTTATAAATTTTTTAATTCAGTGAACATAATATTATTCTGACATGGTTGAATCTTAGCCACTGAGAATTTCTCATGTCCTGAAT
The DNA here is from genome assembly GCA_918026855.4 of Phaedon cochleariae. Taxonomy (NCBI): domain Eukaryota; kingdom Metazoa; phylum Arthropoda; class Insecta; order Coleoptera; family Chrysomelidae; genus Phaedon; species Phaedon cochleariae. The sequence continues at coordinate 38,796,092 of OU896714.1, read as the reverse complement.
TACCTGAGAATGTCAAGGTTAATTCATTCTTTAGCACAAAATTTCATTTTTCAGAATGCCTTTAGTTTGTGTTGAATTATTTATACATTTCTTCAATTTATTACAACAAGTATTACACTAAGAATTCACTATTGTCATTCCCATGTCACTATCTGTCATTTCCGTGAAGCCCAATATCATTCCCGTGAAGCCCAATATCATTCCCGTGGAGAGAATTTTCTAAAAGTGTCAAAAATAATGAAAATTAAACCCTTTTGGAAGAGGTTCTCATTTGTATGAATTCATTGTTATGGAAAATTTAGGTTGACAACCTATTTGCACTATTTTGACAATGGAACAATTCTGTTGATATAATTACTCATTTTCGGGGCAACCACCCAGCCAATCATGAGATGTATAAGTGATGTATACACCACATCACTTTGTGACATGCGATATCACATTTGAAGTCACAAACATGTTACCGATACAACGTGGCAATGTGAAAATGTCCGACTCAAGCAACATCACTGTGGCGCCGTTCAGACATGAAATGCGACATCACATGAAAAATCACTACCAGGTCACATACAAGTGTACATTTCATATTACAAATGCATCACACTGCGACATCGATGATGTGGTCGCCGTACCTGTGATATTCGTGGAATATATAATAATAACAATTATTCAACTTTACGAAGAAAATGTTTATTTTCCGAAAGTAAAAACAGACAATCACGACCCTAATTAGTAATCTTGAAGTAAAACATGACACATATATATATCAATACAAATATACATTATTCATAAATGATACATATCAAATACACTTATATATACATTATCTTGGGATCTTTCATTCACCTTGTTTTAGATTGCAATATTCCTATATCAGAGATAATTACAATATTACCTATTGTGATTGAACTCACCGTCGTTCCTAAATGATTGTATACCTCTCAGATATTTCAACAGAGAATTTGAAAGGAAATATAGTCTCTACGGAGTCGGACTCACTCACTGACTGACTGACTGACGTGGCCATGCACAGCTCAACATGGCGTCTGGCGTGTGCGTTCGTTTTGCGCATGTCTGCGTCACACTCACAGGTCACAAAGATATCTCATGAGGATATCAATGTGAATTATTTAGTTAACGTCGAAGAGATGTAGTTTGAAGAAGTCGCTGCCACATTACATAGTTTCCTGGTTGCGATGTCACCTTGCGACGTTGATATCGAATCTACGTCGATAAGATGTGTTAACGAGATATTGCATTTATGCAAGGTTGTTACATCACACAGATGTTGATGTCACACGATGGTAGGCTGGGCATCCAGATTCTCACTCCATTTGATAGAGCGAAAAATGACAAAAACTACCTTGGTAGTAAAAACACACTTTACGCCTTCAAAAGAAGTAAATAATAGTAGGACTAGAGCATATTGTATTCCCATCATTTGATTGAACCAAAATTGATCATTAAATATAAATTTCTGCAGTCACTGCCAGAATGCAGATGCTGTCTGATTATTGGATCGCATCCTTTTGAAATTTTGCCTATTCTGTCCATCACTTTCATCAAATTACAGACTCCATTATGTCAAATTTATTCGAAACAAGCCTTTCATTAGCCAGATATATGATATAAAGTGATGAGAGAAATTTTATTTTAATAAAATCAATTTGGAAGGAATTTGCCCTATAAGAGACGTGTATAGGCCATTAAAAAAATGTGGTAGAGTTTGCAAATTATATAGCTGTGCGTGATAATCGCCATTTAAAGATCAATTTGGAACATTTGGTGGATTTTAGGATGGTCAGTCACCCTGTTTCGAATATTGTGGCTTTCGAATTTCGTAATACGTGGATTGGAAAAATATTATATGAATGCAAGAAAATATATACACCCTGTCAACGGGACAAGAATTCTGTTAGATCAATCGAGGAGGTGGTACATTCATTATTCCAGATTTTTTGGGATTCTCTATCCTCGTTTCTATGAAATGAAAATATGAATACTATTTCAATATATTTCAAGCTTATGTCACGACGTAGCGAGTGGCATAATCAACCTGAGTGAATAATATCCATAGAAATAATAATCATTATATGCGAGTAGAATATACTATACTTTGTCCACGACTACTCTATTGTTTATGATATATAAAATAAAGTTATTTTTAACAACTGTTTCATCATAACTCATTTGACATTAAGAAAACTGAAAGTTGAAGATACCTCCTATATCAATTATTTGTCCACGACTGTTGTAAGCCTCAAGCAAAACTATAGCCATTTTACACCAGTGAATTATTACGGTGAATAACCATTATTCACTAGTCTGAAGTTCCTTAAATGTTATATCACGTACCCTAGGCCCTCGATACCAGTGAATTATGGTTATTCACTGCTATTATTCACTATTGTGAGAAATTGCTACCGTTTTGCTTGAGGAAATACATGTATCATACAACTGTCGTGAATAAAACAGATTTCTTAATGAGATGTAATCGTTATAATTAATTTTCTGACAGTTATCAATATGTTGTCATTAATTTCATCTCTCTCTATGTGTTGAATTTTGAATTGTGTTTCTATCGGAATCCTTGAAAATTACAATTAGGTGTATGAATGTGGTTTTATATATACTTATATAATATATATATATTTATTTATTATTGATGTTATTTAATATGTGTAAGTCTATATGTATGTAGTTTTCACACCTTTTACACCATCTATCAACATTTTTTACTTGTTTGTTTTGACCTGAACTGTTTCTGTTTGAAATTTTTCTATTTTTTTTTGTTCTTTCTGTATTGACATGTATGAAAAAATATAATTTGTACTAGCACGAATAAAGAAATTAAAAAAATAAATAAAAAAAACTCGCTTATTCGACAAGATGATCAATAAATAGTAAAAAAGGCTTCAAATGACATCAGAGTACTTTCTTTATAACTTGAAAAAAATGTATTAGATTGGACAGGCCCCTGGTAGCTGTCCCTCAATTTTCATCGAATGGACTCCCTGTATATTGTCATTGGAAACTGCCTATCATCCTATTTTGGAAAAGAACAATAGAACATTGATAACAACAAGAATTTCAATATAATCAGATGAATTGCCCCAGAATGTCACTGCGTTTGAAGAATTTTCCTATCAGAGAGCCTGAAAGAAAAATTCACAAGCTACAGTAACAATTGTATAGAAAAAGGTTTGGAGAAGAGAAATAAAGGTATATAGAAGAAATATAAAATTTTCACTTAGATTTGGACGTTTTGGGAACGAATCTGCACCCATTTCCAACATAAAAAAACAAAAAATGGATATTTGTATAGTAAATTAGTATTCGTCTTGACACTTCTTAGTTCTCCGTTACAATTATGGTGACGTTGGCAATCAAATGAGTTAAAGAACGTTTTCATCAATTCATCTTGAATTTACCCTTCACAATATCAGATTTCAGTAGTGAATACCATATCCTTTCTTGAGATGGACAACATATGGCTGAGTGGAATAATATTAAAATCATTGGAAGAGAAGGTAACGACCAGAAGAGACAAATCAAGAAATCTACTTGCATTCTTCTGAACGGAGAAAATAGCATTGCTTCCTGTTCAGTTGATATAGATAGAACATGGTATTCACCACTGAAATCTGGAAATGAAAATGGTGAATTCAAGATTAATCAATGAAAATATCCAGTCACTCTTTTTTTTTTAAATGTATGATAAATTGACATTCATCATACAGGACGTGGAAAGAAATTCTGAATTGAGAAAAACCTAATCACGAATCTGCGATTGAGGTCTATGGAAATAACAAGTTTCCATCGTTCAAGTTTGAACCCCTTGATTGGGTGAAAGTATTGAAAAGGAACATTCTCAGATATATTTATGAACACAAAAAAAATGGATATATATATAAAGAAATACATTGAGAATTCGCATTCTCCATGTGATGAAAATATCAATTCTCTCACGGTTTATTCAACAGAAAACAACTACTTTCCTGGCTATATTGTGAGAGATATAATTCCCATATCACTGATACGAATGATTTCTTTGGAAGTTCCAAGCTCATGAAGATCAGAGTTCATACAAGTATACTCCACCTATACATTACAATTTTCATCTCAATACTGAACATATCATACATATATCATTTTTATATCATAAAACATCATTCTATTCGATTTGAGAGATTATGCTAATTCTCAATTTCAGAGGATTTTGATCTTTCATGCTCTCTTTTTGGATATTCAACAGATATAATTCAATGTTCGACGTGGCAAATAGTCAGGAAAGTGGTTGTTTTCTGTTGAATATTCAGAATTATATTATATGCATGCATATCTTTATATGAAGGCGAATGCAAATTCTCTACATCAGAAGATTTTGTTTTCAAATTCTCATCGTGTGTGTTCAAGAGATGTAATTCAATATTCGTCGTGGCATATAGCCAGGGAAGTATTTGTTTTCTGTTGAATAAACCGTGAAAGAATTGATATTTTCATCACATGGAGAATGCGAATTCTCAATGTATTTCTTTATATATATCCATTTTTTTGTGTTCATAAATATATCTGAGAATGTTTCTCTTCAATATCCAGTTTCTCATTCGATTGCCAACATCAATTGTAACTGAGAACTGAGAAGTGTCGAGACGAATACGAATTTACTATACAAATATCCATTTATTTTATGTTGAAAACGGTAGCAGATTCGTTTCCGAAACTTCCAATGCTAAGTGAAAATTTGATATTTTTTCTCTAGGTATACCTTTATTTCTCTTCTCCAAACCTTTTTCAATCAAATCGTCACTGCTAGTGATTTTTTTCCCTTTAAGGGGCTCTGATTGGAAAATTCTCAAAACCGAGTGATATTTTGGGGAACATGCGTTTTTTCTCCGTAACTATCAGTCCTAGAAACAAAATTCGAAACGATAAGTATAGGAAATTCAATCCTCTACAACATTGAATGGCACTCATTTGTAGCTAAAATGCACCAAAACGAAAATATAAGCGAAAATCTGGAGGAATTTCCGATTTCTTTGGGATTTTTCAATATGGCGGAGTGCGCGGAGGGGGGAGAATTGTGCATTTTGCTCTTATCACACTCAATAACCATCCTAGATAACATATCAAAAATTCAGAACTACCGGACCGTTTGTAAGGTGAACCCCCTCTATGTGTCTCTTTTCACTGGATTAGATTTGTCCTTACTACACGTATATTGAAATAATACTCATTTTTTTATTATATATCGAGACGAGGAGAGAAAATTCCAGAAATCTGGAATAATGAAGAATTCTGGTCTTGATAGTAATTTTTAGTGATTTCTCAAAAAAAAAAAGAATTCTAGACTCTTTTCATATCTTGTCCTGGTTAGATACTGGTTGAGATTTTTTTTTCTTCCCTTGATGATATCAAGAAATCGGGATATTTCTTGAACGGTTCATGAATTACTTTCCAAAACTTGGATTATCTTGTTATCTGTTATCATTGACTGTAAGTGAATTTTCATTAATCTATTGGCAGTTATATATCTGTTGTACACGGTGTCACAGCTTCTGAAACAACAGATATCTGGAACAAAAATCCACAAGGTTCCCTTACCAACACAAGGTTTGGCTCCTCATATTGCAAGGACAAAAAAACGTGAAATATGTAGAGAAATGAATATTTTCCTCCTGTTCACCAGATATTCGAATTATTCATGAAACTATAATGCATGCTGAAAATAATTATAGATAGACTATCTTCCTATATGATAAATGACGCTTCCCCTGAATAATAGATGATGCATATTATTTGATATAAGTTTCGGCGAATTAATTTTCAAATATATTTTTATCTGTTTGTTCAATAAATACTTACTCATGGCTGGGTAGAGCAATAATATCAGTGACGGATTTATAAATTTGCCGCCAGTAGGCTGTTCATTTTTTGCCACCCCTCTGACCTCTGAAATTCGATACATATCAGTGGCGGCTCCTCAGAGGAGGCAACGGAGGCTGAGCCTCCTCAGAGATTTTCCTCAAACTAATATAATCTATACTTTCTCATTGAAAGGACACCAAAATACATGGATTTTGATTTTATTTCCTGTTTTTAGTTAAATATTTTTGAATTGGCAACAGTGCTTGCCCACGCATCACACGTTGAAGTCTGCAAATCACGCGTAAAACATTCAACTTGGCAACATCTATAGGAGGCTAGACTCCGTCACATCGCGCAACCTACGCGCGCAATACAAATGCCCGAATACGCCCGAATAGCACGTGTTTGTCGTGTCGCTTCGTGAATTGCGGACAAACACGAGTGCATTGTTTATGTTTATGTTAGGTTAATGGTTAGGGCCTCTATAAATTTCTGAAAAATGAGTGTTTTAAACGATTGCGATTTAGTGGAATACTTTTTGGTGAACCCATTCAGTGCTTTGTCTTATGAAGATAAATTGATTGTGAAAAACAAACGTCCGACACCGGAATTAAAAATTCTGATTGTAACAGGTACCAAACAAAATCGTTCGTTCAATTATGATAATTATAAAAAATATATCTGGTTGACGGGATCTGAGGTAAGGAATAATCTATTTTGTTGGTACTGCGTATTATTTTCAACCGATAAGTCATTATGTTGGGGGCGATTAGGATATAATGATTTGAAAAATTTGCCTCGCGGATTGGATAGACACTGCAAATCACAGGAACACATCTCCTCAAGTATCAAGCTCAGGTTAACTGGTGAACAGAATATCATTAAAGCTATTGATTTGGGTGAGTAGAGAGTTGTTTTTCACATCAAATCTCATATCATTCAGCCTCCTCTGTCATGAAAGTCACGAGCCGCCACTGATACATATAGGTCGCAATCATTTTAAATACTTTCATTTTGTCAATAACATTGCAACTCCATGATTTGTGCTCTTTCATCTTCATCATATCAATTTGATCTCGTTATCACCTAGCATGATTTTGTACTAGGATCTCGGTGTGTCAGTTTCTAAATTAATTTAACAACCCACAATTTGATGGAGATTGCACGCGAGAAATAGTTTTCGGACATATTTCAATCATGTTTCTATTATATAAATATAACAATATGAACACAGTTAACAGTAATACAAAATAATTTACATTTTGTTACAGATTTTTTGGGATTATTCTCTCCTCGTTCTATCAGAGATCCTAAAAGGAAAATTCACTAGCTTGTTATTGACAATTTGTGTTGATGAAGGTTTGGAGAAGAGAAATAACGGTATATAGAGAAGATATAAAATGTTTACTTATATTTGGACGTTTCGGGAACGAATCTGCTCCCGTTTCCAGCATAAAAAATGGATTTTTCGTATGGCAAATTCGTATTTGTCCTGACACTTTTCAGTTATCAGTGACAATTGGTGACGTTGGTAATCAAATGAGTTACAGGATGTTTTCATTGATTAATCTTGAATTTACCATTTTCATTTTCAGATTTCAGTTGTCATACCATGTTCTATCTATATCAACTGAACAGAAAGCAATGCTATTGTCTCCGTACAGAAGAATGCAAGCAGATTTCTCAAATTTTCTCTTCTGGTTGTTATCTTCTTTTCCAATGATTGTAATATTATTCCACTCTGTAATATGTTGTCATCTGCAGTAAGGATATGTTCAGCAAGTTTCGAGTTGTCGATGTGTCTTCCCTTTATATTGTATTTATGTTCCTTCGTCCTTACTGGAAGAGGTCTCTTGGTTTCACCTGTAGAAAACTTTCCACAAACACAAGGTATAATAAATACAATTTCTCGACGATTGTTCGTCGTAATATTATAAAATCATTGGAAAAGAAGATAACAACTAGAAGAGAAAAATCAAGGGATCTGCTTGCATTCTTCTGAACGGAGACGATAGCATTGCTTCGTTTTCAGTTAATCTAGATAGAACATGTTGAAAACGGGAGCAGATTGGTTTCCGAAAACGTCCAAAGATAAGTAAAAATTTGATATTTTTCTATATACCTTTATTTCTCTTCTTTAAACCTTCTTCAATACAAATTGTCACTGATAAGCTAGTGCATTTTTCATTTAGGCTCTCTGATAGGAAAATTCTTCAAACGCAGTGACATTTTGGGACAAATCATCTAATTTGTCCTAACTACACGCGTATATTGAAATAGTATTCATATATTTTCATTTTATAGAAACGAGGAGAGAAAATCCCAAAAAATCTGGAATAATGAATACTAACAGTATCTCTATTGAATCTGGTTAATGATGACAATAAAATTAATCAAGCTATGCAAATCTCACAGTTTAAGTTTTTGCAAAATTTGCAATATGAAATACTCTGACTCTATATGCACAAAAAAGCTGAAGCGATCGTAGACAGTTTTTCATCCGCTCCCGAACAATTTGTCGCTATACAGACGTTAGAGTGTTCAGTATACTGTGCAGTACTAAAATATTGCAATTTTTATTGAATTTTCAAGACTCGGTTTCCCTAATCCCTGTGTTTAATTATCGAAAGCAAACATTTTTGGGATAAATTTGCTGCCCTAGGCTCTAGCCTACTCAGCCTGCTGGTAAATTCGCCGCTGAATAATATAATCGAGGGGTAAGTACATGGGGCAATCCGGTGTACAACTTAGGGGCATTGCGGGGCAATGTGAGGCAGTGTGGGGCATTGCGAGGCAATGCGAGGCATTGTCGGGCACTGCAGGGAATTGATGGGCATTGCAAGGTATTGTGAGGCATTGTTAGGCAATGCGGGGTATTGAAAGAGCACTAAAAGGGCAATGTGGCGCAATGTTTGGACTGAATTTGTTGCGCGCGCATCCATTTTTGTTCGAGGTCACTATATTCAGTTCTATGGTTCGAGGTGATGCCCTGATGCCCCCGCCTCCATTTTGATCACGTCATTCAAGTGTTTTGCATCGCGTCATGCTGTCATCAACTCCGGCTACAGCCAGCTTCGGATTGGATTGGGTTTAACAGAATATTCGTAAAAACTACAATGTAGATGAGAAATGTCCATGTGTGAAAGTCACTTTGGAGAATAATAAAACGATTTTAATGAAAAAGTAATCATTATGCTGGCTTCTGAATAAGGGGGGATCAGTAACGATCGCTTACAGCGTTTCAATTCTAGATCTGTCAAAAAAAAAGTCGAAAATACCTGCTGACATTGCTGAAAATTCAAAAACTAAAAAAAGAAACAATCTAAATGTATCGGAGATTCATCAGAAGGAGAAAATGAACCATATAGATAGATAGATACTTTTATTGATCTCTTTTGATTATTTACATAACATGAGACAGGTCCTTATACTAGTTGTAAGTACAGATATGCAATATTGGCAATAAAAATGGTGAAATATAATATTTAAAAAAAAAGTAAAAAAGTAAAAACACGTTTTGGACTAGGACTAACAAGATATGTGTATATATATGTACATGAGGATTATGCAGTATAAAAAAGATGACAGTATTAATTATTTAATTGGACATATTCGTCAAGACATATTCGTTATAGACGATTCCACAAATGTGTAGTCATTCTCCTCTTTGGAAGAAGATGGAGAAGAAGATATAGGATGATGAAAAAACTTGACGTTTTCGATCCTGGAATAGATAAATTCTATGCAGTGGCATTTGATATAAACTGGTATATATCTGGAACAGATACCTATTGAAAACGAACCGAGACAGATTTGGAATTAGGTTTTCAAAAAACATTCCACAAAAACCAGATAATGATAATTCTATACCAAAAGAATGTATTTTTTACGGACCACTTGTACATGGGGAAATTTTCAAGTTTTATGTGGAATCATAACTTTGTTTTAGTTTTGAGAAACTTCACTATGTTTCAGTTTCAAAAAAGAATTCGCAGTTTGCGTTTTTTTTCCATAACTATAAACTTGAAAAAATGTTTAATTTTAGTCGAGATTTTAGTTATAATATCTCGACTTATATACCTAGTGTTACATGTTACCAAACTATGATCTCTGAATAATTGTGGATACGGTCTGAACAAGTACCTTCAGAAAACCTACTTACTTATTGAATATGGGAAAAAAATGTTCGTTTTATAGTCCTATAAGTTGTTTTTGCGAATAGGCGTTTATTGTTTATGTTTCTATGTTTGTTTTATGTTCAACTTCTCGTTATGTGTGGTTTCTTGATAAAATATGTTCTTCCTCATTAGACAATTCATTATGACAATAGAATGAAATTGAACTATGTAAAAGACATAAGAAAGTTTTCACATTTCAATATGATCTGTCTCTCTCCAACACATGGAATGAAAAGAGATAGCTATATAGTGCACTAGGGGCATTGTTGGGCATTGAGGGGTATTGTTGGGCATTGGGGGGCAATTTTGGGCATTGGGGGGCAATGTTGGGCAATGCGGGGTATTGTTGGGTGAAAAATGGGCATTGCAGGGAAATTTCGGTGAATTGAGGCATTCATTACCCCCTGGTGTACAAAAAATGACTAAGTACTTACCCCTCGAATATAATAAATAGAGAATATGAGGAAAATTCGATGTCATTTTTTACTACAATGAACTAGCAGGGGGTTGCCAAAATGTCCTTCGTGATGGCACCCGGTATATAGTCAACTTAGTTGTTTTTCTAAATGAACTCCGCATTCGACCTCGGTTTTATTGTCATCTAAACTTTTTCACTCATTATTGTTTCGTTGAACCCGCTACAGCTATGTTATGTCTGGAAAAAAATAGCTTCTAATTTCGTTCATCCTTTCCAGCCTGAATACTGATAGATATTTGTTTGTAATGTTGGTAATGTCGTTGCATGAATTAATAATTGCGACTGAGAACCAGGGTCGTATTTGATCAAGTTAGATAATTGTTTTAGATGTATGACAAACTGACATTTATCATACAGGGCGTGGAAAGAAATTCTGAATTGAGAAAAACCCAATCACGAATCTGCGATTGAAGGTCTATAAAAATAACAAGTTTCCATCGTTCAAGTTTGAACCCCTTGATTGGGTATGAAAGTATTGAAAAGGAATATTCTCAGATATATTATAAACATGAAAAAATGGATACATTTGAATAAATACATTGAGAATTCGCATTCTCTATGTGATGAAATTATTAATTCTTTCTCGGCATATTCAACAGAAAACAACTACTTTCCTGGCTATATGCCACGACGAACATTGAATTATATCAATTGAACATACACGATAGGAATTTGAGCATAAAATGAATATCGTCTGAAATTGAGAATTGACATTCTCTTCCAGAATCGGATAAGTCAACAAATTTTCATTCTCAGATAGATGTCAGTTCCACTATAGTTTTAGTTATATTATTATAGAAATGTGAAAATTGTGTATTAAATGAAGAATGGCTGAAGGAATGACTGGACTTCAGGTTACTGAGGAGAGTTTGAAACTCGAAATGAATTTTATTCGAATCAAAATCATCTAACCTATGTGAAAGAGATGTGCATATATCCCAAACATCATGGATACGGATGATTTTTGATAAATTCACGACTCAACAAGAACAGAGTATGTATACTAGTATATTTCTCCCATACATTCCAATTTTCATACCAATTTGGTAAGTAATATATTTTTTATATCGTTATATTCATCATAGTATTCATCCGATTCTGGAAGAGAATGTCAATTCTCAATTTCAGACGATATTCATTTTATGCTCAAATTCCTATCGTGTATGTTCAATTGATATAATTCAATGTTCGTCGTGGCATATAGCCAGGAAAGTAGTTGTTTTCTGTTGAATATGCCGAGAAAGAATTAATAATTTCATCACATAGAGAATGCGAATTCTCAATGTATTTATTCAAATGTATCCATTTTTTCATGTTTATAATATATCTGAGAATATTCCTTTTCAAGTTAGATAATGTTGGCAGAGTCCCAAATTCATTGACTCATTTTTTTAGCGCACGAAAGGTAATCCCTATGATGTTCGGAGAACATCGTGCGTACCTAGGGAGGATCGGGAGAGGAGGTAGGTATAGGATATTTTTGAACACTGGTAAGAAGTGTTTCTTCGTTCAAACAAATCCATTTTCTTGAAATCAAATTGCTTCGTACAAGAATTTCTCATTCTAATGAAGCATTATACACTCGTCTCAAATCAATCGGCTTGCTTCCTTCGTTTCATGAAATTTCTTGATATGAATTTGCTCAACATAAACAGTTTATTTCTTCATTAAAGGAAACCGCGACTACAAGTGACATAAATTCCAATTCAATAAATGTTCGAATTGGTGACCTTCTGCAATGATACAATGATACAAGCCTCAACAATCACGATATACATTGTTTCTGATGTATACAGGTCGAATTTTTCATTTATTGTAATTGTTTCCGTTGTAAATATAAAATAATTAATAATTTTTTCTCACCCTGTATTACTTTATTTTGCTAATATCAGTATATGGTTGGATAGACAATGAGTATACCTTCCGAAAAAAATAAAAATGAAAAGGGAATGTTTCTATTTAAAAAATAATTGATGACGTCACCACAACTACGCGGATGACGTTACAAACTCCGTATGTATAACAAGAGGTGTCAATTTGAAAATAAAAATCGACCTGTCTCAGAATTATTTTTCAAATTCATATTAGTTAGAGATAATGAATTCATTCCATACATTTCCACCATACTGTATAATCGAGTCCATCAAAAGCGATGTCATGCCACGAAGATCAATGAATTATACATTCTCCAGAAATCTATGCAACGATTCGTCTATAGTCATAGTATAGTTATTAACGTTACAAGGTCGATATTTAAAGCAATTAACGGATGAGGTTGAAAATTGTGATCCGAGGCGCAACCGAGGATTATAACAACCGAACCGAATTACATTTTGATTCTGAAGAAAGAACAACTCACGTATCTTATTGTAATTCTACAGATATAAATCCCGACATGTGTTGTTATGGAACAGATAACGGTCGCCGGCCGTTAAACATTCTTAACGGTCGGAGGCTGTTAACATCAACTTTTTAATCGTCATCTAAATACCGTTAAATCAAAATAACAGTATGGGATTACTAAAAAGGTTAATTTGACCGCGGCGCCCTATATTGACCGAAAGCCCAGAAAATTGGGCCCAACAAGTGAATGTGAAACATTGAAAATCTCCAATTATTTCAGATGAAAAGCCCCTTTTATCTTCTATAATAAAAATGATCTCTAGTTCTAATCACCAAAACCCATGTGGTATGATCTTACATCTTGTATATCGAATGTTTAAATCAGTTTAAAAGTTTGATTATTGATGGAATGCTTTTGATACCTTATCGATTTAAAAAAAATACTTTTTTCTCCGATTGGCAGCAAATATTAATTTTGCTGACACATGTCAATCAGCAAAGTATTACTTTTCCTGCCTAGGCAGCAAAGTAATTATACTCAATGAGAATGAAACATTTGACGTGAACATTTATTAGAAATTATTACGTAACACTTTTAACAAGAATTCAAAAAACATATGTTTAGTTGTTATTAACATTGGTGGTAATATTACTACAATTTTGAACGAATAGGACATTTTCTCGTTCCTCAGATATCGTTCTGTCTACATTAATAATTATATTACCAGTTTGATTCGTCTCATAAGTAGTTCCGATATTTTTTCGCACAACTGTCAGAAATTCCATGAATTGTCAAACCTTAATTATTATGGACATTTCCATAGCAACCCACCATTCCAACAACTGCGATTTTTATCAATTTTAATCTTAATTGAACACTACAGGAAAAATAAAGAGATTGTGAAGAATTGTAATGATTTTCAAATACAATATCCTCCTATATAATTATGAACAATCGGAGGAAAAATTATATGTTGTAAAATCGTTTATATTGGGCAGTGGGTATATATCCATTAGGTCATGTCATCGAGTTTGATTATCTATAATGACCAGGAAGGGCAGGAAGTCTCCATTATCCATTCGATTCTGGTACTACATGTAGTGCACTGTTCGACTGTCTGATTATTCCTTGTTTGAGAATTGAATTCACATTTGGCTGCGTGACTGTATTTCTGAATTCAATATTGTTCTAGTCAAATTCCGAAGCTGAGCCAGAAGTTGATGATTTTCATCACTACTCATTGTTTTCACAGTAGAAATTCAGTTTGAATACATTTACAGGCACTCATTAATTTAGTTTCACCATCATCAATCATTTTCTCATCTACCTAAATCTCGAAATTCTCAAGGAAGTCTGCTTCTATGATAGGTTGCCTTGTAAACGAGATGGTATCGATCAGAAAATTCAGGTTCGCGTTTCTGTATCCTTGATGAATTTGCTACATGCCATTTTTTTCGAGATATAAGTGCCCATATTTCGAATAATTCAAAAATATTGCTGAATAACATCATCTGATGAAAGGTTCATCACAAATCTCAAATGATCTCAATAACCCTCACATATTTTCTTGCAGGATATGACAGAAACACATCTGATTCTAACCACCGAAGAGGTAGAAGTATGCGATGGAATTGAAATAAATAGTCAGATAAGAAGCACTAATCATTCTAACACCAACGGGAGTATCATCACTATGACTATGAAAAATAACCATCTGATTGTTGAAACAGAAGAGCGAAACGTAAGTACACTTATTTCAATTCCAAAAATGAAAAATATTCTAGTTTATTATCACATGGCTATACATCAATCGGCTACAAACTCTTGCCTATTTCTGATTTTCTCTGCGATTATCGAGTTATAGGTCGTTGGAAATGTATATTATGTAACATTCAGAATCATGTCATAGTTTTGTATAATAAGAGTATACAGGGTGATATAGAAAAAAGTACATTGCATAGTGCCACACAATAGAGGACACCAAAATAAGAAAAAAAGTTTCCATGAACACGGGTCCACAAGGCCTTCGGTTAGAAGATACGGGGTGTTGAATTTTAATTTTTTCTGTATTTATAGGTCGCGTGCACGATGACCAACCCTGGAGGTAGAACATTGAAACACAACCTCACTTCTCTGTAAAACATTTAAACACAACCTCACTTTTTTCATTTGTTTACAGTGGAATCAAAGGATTGAAATCGTTTTTCACAATATTTTGGCGTAGGAATCGTGTTTTTTGCGCTATTCATTATAATTCAAGTATGCTTTCTCATTGTGCTGTTGTACCAGGTGTTTCAATAAGGGTAACCGAGAAGCTGTATCTCAGGAACTAATAATTTGCTAACAAAAGTTATGGTTCGAGAAAGAAAGGTTTGGTGAATAAAATAAAGATCCATACATACCATTCTGGTTCTCACCGCCCTCGCTAGGAGGCGTGTTTAATAAACTATTAGTTTCTGAGATATTGTACCTCGTCACCGTTATTGAATCGCCTGGTACAATGCACAAAAAAAGCAGCGAGACACGAAGGAATATGATGTTTCAGGTAAATAGTTATATGACATAGTTTTTATTATGAAATTTTGTCATTTGTTGTTAAAATTTCTTCTGCCACTTCTGCAATAGAGGCTAATACTGCTAATAGATTGAAAATGTCTATATACAACACACACGATCATATTCCGTCAGCATATCATACCAGTCCTCCCGTTTGATTGCATGAATCATAGCTCCTATTGCAGATAGAATTCCGCTGAGAAATCAGAGAAATTACCAATATTCGAAATGAAAACTATATGTGAGTGACTATAGTAGGTACTTACTTTTAAATCATAATGTACCAACCGGATTCCTTTGTCTCTCGCTGCATTTCTTGTGCAATGTGTTGGCATGCGCGAATTAATGAAAAACACGAATAGTATGCCAAAACAATTGTGAAAAACTATTTTAATCATTTGTTAACAAATAAGAAAAGTGAGGTTGTGTTTTAATGTTCCACCTCCAGAGTCGGTCATCTGACAGTTTTTGCACGCAACCCATTTGCAAAAACAATAATAAATACTTTTACAATAACATTTTGATACCTCTAACTATCATTACATTAGTTTGACAAGTGTCATTATGACACATTATTTGAATGATATTTATCATTGTTCTTGCAAAGGTTACTTTGGCGCTTTTTGAATAATTCGCGTGCATTTCAGGCTTTTAGATGAATTTGTACTGGAACCTTTGCTTCTATCGACTTAGATAAGGTATACCTTTCTTAAGTATAAGAGGAGAGATAACAAGTTTTTATCAGTCGAAAATGACATACAGTGTATAGCAAAAAAGGTACAACCGATTCAATAGGGATGGAACCATGTTTGCAGCGCCCTCTATCAGTAGTATTTCCAATAAACTATTTCTTAATCCCGGGAAATGTTGTATAATGTCCTTTGCTTCAAAATCCCAAATTGAGTTCAGCTACACTATTGATATATTGACAATGCTGACTTACAGAGAACAGAAAAGTTCAAAGATCTGGGGGTGGTATTTGATGCAAAACTCTCATTATTTGTACCTCATATCGAACGAATTTTGTCAGCTGCCAGCAAATCTTATGGCTCTATTGTTCGGTATTCTAGAGATTTTAGAGACTCTCAAGAGCCTGAATTATGCATTTGTTCGATCGAAACTGGAATATGCTTCGATAATTTGGAGTCCTCATAATATTACTCATATCGACAGCCTCGAATCAATTTAGCGCCGTTTTTCAAAATAACTGTCTTTCAGAATAGATGGCGAATATCCTGAAATTGGCATTTCACACAAAACTTTACTTGAGAGACATTCATTCAACAGTCTGAAAATTCGAAGAGAGTATCATTCTGATGTTATTTCTTTCAAAACAATTAATAACCTATGCGACTACCAATATTTGACATATGAACTCCAGTTTCACGTTCCAAGAATTGCGTCTCGAACAGATCAAACCTTTTACTTGCCTACCCCACGCACAAATGTTTGTGAAAATTCTCCATTACAAAGGATTTGTAGGAATTATAATGACCATTGTAAAAAAATCGACATTCATCATACATCGATTCAGCAAATTAGATCGTTCTTCTTTTGTATCCGGCAGTAGTAAACTTACATACTCATATAACACTATGCATGCTACTTTCGTATTGTCTTAGTTTGTAATTGGATTCATTCTTTAAAATAAGTAAAGTAAATAAATGAATAAATAAATAAATAAATAAAGTAGTAACAAAAAACAACAGTATACCACATTTTCTCAATTTCTTGCGTCTCTGGCTAAAGATATTGAAAAAAAACAATAAAAAATTAAAATTCAACACCCCGTATCTTTTAATCGAAGGCCTTGCGGACCCGTATTGATGAGACCTTTTTTTCTTATTTTAGTGTCCTTTATTGCGTGGCACTATGCAATGATCTTTTTTCTATGTCACCTTGTATAGTTTCCATCCAATAGCAATAGGTCACCTGGGTACAATATCATCTATGAGATGAGCAATTCAGAATCCAATGTTTTCTGTTGAGTTATTGAAATATGTATAATCCTCAATTATGTCACAAATGAATTAACAGTTTGAGCTCATTAACTTCACCGCAGAATAGTCTGTATCAAAATACACACCACTGGTATGAAAAACCCCACTAGAAAATGGCTCCACCCATGGATAGATGAGCGGATTTTTTAAATTATAGGACAGCTAAGGTTCTCATGACTTCGAAATCGGTATACAGTAGGTACACTGTTTTTATTCTCGCAGGATCTAGAAGAAGACAGCAGAGAAACAACGATGAAGTATTCTCCTGGAGCAAGGGATGGAGTCTTCGTAGTGGAAGTCCAACAGGGAGTTAGAAGAAGTCCAGGTTCCGGAGGTCACACCTCGTGTACAGAACCCTGCTCCGTGTCAGTCAGTGACCAATGTGCTCTAGTGCACAATCCACCTGACAGGTATGTACAGGCAGATACAAAGAACATGTCGCGGTTGGATGGTGCTATCGCTATTATTACAAAAATGACCAGAGGTGCTATCACCGCCCATGTACGACATGTTCATTGCATCTGACTGTACATCCAGAATAAATACGCTTGCGGCGAAGAATGGGGAATGTTCCTTCAGATGAATTTCCATGAAACAAGTTCGGAACCCTCCAGTTTTATGTCCACGCTGTAAAGAATAATAATGGCGACCGATAATGTCCAAGTCGTTTTCATTTTCAAATTGAAGCAATTTCTAATTTTCGGGGCAGGAAACTGTGACATACATTCTGAATTTAGTCTGAAAATAGCTGATGGTGAAGAATATAGCTAGCGAATAGCTAACGAATAGCTAAGGAATGAAAAACATACGTAACCACGAATGCACTCGGAGCAGGAATGCAGAAGGTAGTTGGCTTCATTCTGACGGGTTATGGTTCTGTTATTTATGCATTGAAATATGTCGAATAGAGCTCGATCCTGAATGAAAATATCATTGAATCAATGAATAACTATCGGCTACATTCAATGATACTATCCTTCCTAATTTACTGCCATCGGTCAGAACAGAAAGAAAGCCGACACCCATGGCTCCTCCTGTTGTGCCTGTCAGTATTTTGAGCGGTGTGGACGGACTCGAAGTATTAGGCGCTGTTGCAAGATATTATCTGCAACTTTCCTAGAAAATAGATCCGTTTTATTAAGGAACGAATTCATTAGCACAAAAATGACTGAAAAATTATAGATATTATCGCAAAATATCATAATTTATCTTCATTAGTTATCAACTTCATTCAGCCAATGAGAGATTTATGTCGAAATGCCGATTCAGTATCTCGGAATTTCGACTTATTATCTTGGAAATTCCGACTTATCAAGTCGGAATTCCGAGATACTAAGTTGGAATCCTGACATAATAAATCGGGATCAAATGATTCCGAGATACTGGGTCGGAATTGTGACATAACCCTAACAACACAGGAATGTCCTAGGTTCGTCCTTTTTTGTTCCGCGGTACAAGGACATGATTGGGTCATCCAGGGGATGTCTCGCAGTGGTTGTCCAGTGGACATCCCGCTCGGTACATCCCTAGGTTAACCTATTCGTGTCCCTGGAATATCTGATATCCATTCACAACAGTCATTGAATTTCATCAAAATATTGAGTTGAATTTTTTTGAAAATGTTTGTTTTTCTTCCGCAAAATAAT
This sequence comes from Phaedon cochleariae, assembly GCA_918026855.4. Lineage (NCBI taxonomy): Eukaryota > Metazoa > Arthropoda > Insecta > Coleoptera > Chrysomelidae > Phaedon > Phaedon cochleariae. Next base: position 38,777,022 of record OU896714.1, on the reverse strand, counting down.
TGTAATGAAAATAAAGAATATAGTCTCAGAACTTCTTGAGAAATGACCATTTTTCGCCAACAGAAATCGTATATATACATATAGTGCCCTTCATTATTAAACACCCAAGAATGATAATAATTATACATGAAATCCTAACAAAGTTGTATCTATTCAGGTTTCAGTTTTGTATTGGTTATAAATCTGTTTAGTACATGAATCTTCAGAAGGCATATTAGCCAATGGGGTAAGGTGCGTGTCTGATAAGCTAAAGATCCCTGGTTCAATCCCTACTCGACCTAAATTTTTTTCTTTGTGGAAGGGATGTCCCTGGAATATCCTAGGGACGTCCTAGGGATATACTTTCTCTGTACTTGGTACATCCCAGAGACGTACCAGAACGACATCCCTCGGATGTCCTTTTTGTCTGAGAGTGGATGTCCCTGGGACGTCCCTAGTATGTACTTTGTCCCGACACAAAATATCCCTGGGATGTTCTAGTATAGAATTAGGGACGTCCGTGGGAAGTCCCTAGGATTTACTTGTGTTGTTAGGGAATAAGTCGGAATTAAATAATTCCGAGTTCTTGAATACTATAAGTTAGAATTCCGATATTATAAGTCGGAATTAGATTATTTCAAGATACGAAGTCAGAATTATGGAAAATAATTGCGATGACCCTTCAACGCCTTCGTAGATAACACATTTCCTACTGATTATTTTCCAGGTACAGTGATGAGGAAACTCTCGGAGAATACGACGATAGCGAGTATTATATCGACACAGTATCTCCCAGCAGAGGTACTCCAGACTCTTTGCTATCTAGGATAAAAACAGGACTGGCACAATCTAACGCCAGCCTCAGCCACCCGTCTTACTGTTACAGCAACCAACAGTGCTACGACATGGGTAGCTATGGTTATAGCTACGGTTACACAGAGCAAAATAGATGTATGTTGATGACTATTTCACTCTAATCTGACCAATCACAAGCCAAAAACAACTTGTATTATCAGTAGTAATACTCTGAGTTCTTCAGAATATTCGAGTCATATTATGTCAGTATAACACGATTTGTAATTGTGCAGGAAGTTTGAGATGAAATATCTTGAAGACTTTGAAATACGCATTGTTCATAGATGGGAACCCAAAGTCATCTCTGCAACATTTATTGAAATTATCAAGGATCAATCGTAAAGAAACATGTTTCGGGCTTATATAAGCCCATCATCAGCCAATAGAAAGTATCAAAGTTATGGAAATGAAAAAAGTAGACATACAAATAGTAGGTATAGTTAATAACAGGGCAAACAGGAAAATATGCTTCATGATTGTCTTTGTAGAATGATAAAATTTATTATGTTATGAATTTGCCGGCCCACGAGCCCTTGAATTACCGAAAGGTGATAATAGAACTTAGAAAAATCATACTGGAAAGTTTGATGAGGCATTGAAATTAACCTAGCTCAGGTTAATTTTGATGTTTGATGATGTGAGTTCCTGATTGAAAGAATTTATATTTTTATCACATAGAGAATGCGAATTCTCAATGTATTTCTTTATAGATATATAATTTTTTTTATGTTCATAATTTTATCTGAGAATGTTCCTTTTCAAGACTATCATTGGTCTCTTCATCATTAATTGGTGGAATCTATGTGCTCAAAGAGTAAAATAAGGGCCTTCTATGAGATGGAAAATCAAAAAGGTGCAAATGAAAATCTTGCTCTAGTATGTACGCCCGTAAGAGAGTGGTCAAATAATCATCATACGGATCACCAGATCTAACACCGCTAGATTTTTCCTATGGGGTCACTTGAAATCGTCTGATTTGAAACCTAACCAATGGAACAACAGCAGCATAGGATCTCAGAAGACTGCAGAACTATTACACCTGAGATCCTCCAAAACGTCCGTGAATATCTGTTGTTCTTATGCGCTTAGAAAGCAATAGAACAGTGGCTTGAAAGTAATATACGACAAGTAATGCCTCAACAGTTACACCTCCTAATGTAAATTGACATGTTACAGCAAATTCTCATACCATCATTTAAACATTGTAATCATGTATATTGAAACGATATTGACTATTATTATAAAACTGTTTGCAAAATATTGTGAGAATAATATTAGCTCACATCTGGCAAGATTGGTAGAATAATGGAAATAAATTGTTCAAACTGATATTGGCTATCTAGAGAGCTCTAAAAAATATGCGAGCATTATTCAACATTACACAAAAAAACTGAATTGTTGAATCAAGCAAAATTTAATTGAATGAACCAAATAAAAGGGTCATATATGCACGGCAAAATATGAAATGAGTTAATCTACATCTTGTTTTAGAGCAAATTTGAAGTTTGAATTAAGTAAATATGTCTTGCACAAACTCTGGATCTTATTCAACAAAGCACATCCATGAATTGTTCATGAAGAGGTATTGAATTGGCTCAAACAATGATTTTGTTTGATTTATAGTAAGAATATATTGATTCCATCAGATATTTAGTTGATTCAATTAAATATTTGGTTGATTCAAAGAAATATATGGTTGAATCAATAAATTATTTGGTTGATTCAAAAAGATATTTGGTTGATTCGATGGAATATTTTGTTGATTCAATGAAATATTTCGTTGATTTAAGTAAAACTGTATTTTCATTCGACAAATTGTTTTGTTGAACCAAAGTCAGTATTAATTCGGGAATTTTCTGAAATTTCACATCAATAGATAATGAACTAAACTAGGAAACTAGTCGACTTCTAGCATAGACCTCCAATCTTTACTCCTCTTCATCAGCTGATGCAAAACTATTTCGGATTGCTGATCATCCTAAGTTAGATTTATCCATCAGCTGATATTTCAAACACGAAGAATCAGAATTCACGTTTATAATGAATTCGAGGCAGGCATAGACCAGGCGAAATGATTGCTATCTAGAGGCGAAAATTCAACTTGATGTAGAATGAACAGAATATTTCATTGATATTACATATTTCGCTGCTATATTCAAGCAAATGATCCGTTCGAAACGAGTTGATTGCTACATTGGAATAAGAAAACTTGTATGTTGTTTCAAAGATATATTCTCATCAGAATGAATATTATTTGATCAGATCAACAAAATGTTTATAGTTGAATCAACATCGACATACTTTGTTCTTGAGAAAACCATATATTTTTTTAATGAAATTGATATTATGCTGATGATTCAATTATACAACATTCTTGATGTGAACAAGCTGCTTCCATGAAATAATCATGTATCTGGTTGATTCAACAAAGAATTGCTCTGTTCAAAAATAATTCAAGCATAAATAATTTGTTGATGCAACGAATCCTTTTTTTTTCGTGTAATATAATATAGTTTAGACACTCTGGTGATGCATGAAGAGTCACATAAAATGAAGTAAATATGTAGAATAGACTTCGAGCATCCCTTTCGAATATGATCTCATATATTTACAGTAAATGGGAATCCTAGAAAGTCTGCAGACGAAACACGACCCAAAATAACTGCTGCAATTTACAAAAACACCCTCAAGAGAAGTCCTAGCACGGAGGACCTTCATTTGGCAGCTATCAGTAACAGCGAAGATGACAGCCTGGACGATATCACCAAAGAATATTCTAATGGTGGAAGTCATATGGGGGATCAGATAAGGTGGGTATGAAACTATCATCATTATCATTATTTATTATCATTATTATTATTATTATTAAATTTGAACAAGGGCAGAGGCAAGGCCTATTATGCCCAAAAATATATAGACAGATAATGTTGAATTGTAGGTTGTAGTGGACTGTAACTTGATTAAAATGCTGGTTGTCTTGACAAATAGGTATATTTATTTGCCAAAGGCGTTAGTTGGGGTGTGAAGTGCACTATACAACAACTGAGAACAGACTGCTTTCTTTTTTACTCTCGAAGGGTATTCGAGGGTACGACACTTTCATCTCAGGTCAATTTCTTGGCGACAGGAATAATATACAGAGTCTTAACATGCCGCCGGCCTTGAAATATGGTGATGTTTCAAAGAAATACAATATATGAATAAATCTATGATAAAATGTGTATGTAACAAAACCAAAATTTAGAAAATGACTGTCAGAATTTGAGTCCAAAAATCCTATACTATATATGATTAATAACTGAAGTTATTGTGAGTTATTCTCAAAGGGCAATAAACAAATTTTCGAAACACTGCGCTTCACTTCACCCATAGGTGTCTTTATTGTCACTACTCTAATCAACTGGTCAGGTCCAGGATGTAGAGCTACGATGCGTCCCATTGTCCAACGAAGTGGCGGCAGATTATCGTCCTTGATGATGACCATACTGTCGAGTTTTACAAGTTTTTGAGAAAATTGCCACTTATATCTTTGTTGCAATTCAGCTAGATATTCTGTGGACCATCGTTTCCAAAATTGCTGATGTAATTTTTGCATATACTGGAATCTCGACAAACGGTTGTCTACAATGTCCTGTAGATCTGGATCGGGTAATGAGGTTAGTCTTTGTCCAATCAAGAAATGTGCAGGAGTTAGCACGTCTAAGTCCTCCGGGTTCTCCGACATAGGTGTGAGAGGACGGGAATTAAGGATTGCTTCTATTTGAGCCAACACAGTAGTCAACTCTTCAAATGTAAGATTGGCGTTTCCACTAATTCGCTTCAAATGATTTTTGACTTGTTTAATATTCGCTTCCCAAAGTCCTCCGAAATTAGGTGCCCTAGGAGGAATAAAGTGCCAAGTGACAAAGTCTCGCGATAAATGGTCCGTGATTGTTTCTGTTTCGTTTTCCAGAAATTTGTACAATGATTCTAATTCTCTGTTCGCACCTACGAAATTCGAACCATTATCAGAATAGATATTTCTAGGTTGACCGCGTCTCGAGGTGAATCTCCTTAACGTAGCAATGAATGCTTCGGATGTCATATCGGACACAACTTCTATATGAATTGCCTTAGTGGCTAAGCATACAAACAAACAAATGTACGATTTAATCAACTTATAGCCTCTTGATTTTTTATCCTTCATGAGAATTGGCCCAGCATAATCGACCCCTGTGTTATAAAACGGTGGCGCTTGAGTTATCCGTGATTTTGGGAGGTTGCCCATCAGTTGCTCTAAAACTTTAGGTTTCGATTTAAAACATGTTACGCACCGCTGAATTACCTGTTTGCATAAATTACGACCATGAACTGGCCAATATCTCTCTCTAATACTAGCTAATATATGTTGTGCCCCGCAATGCCCCAAACGACAATGCTCATAGCGTAAAATAAGTTTCGTCAACTCATGTTTCGGTGGTAAAATCATTGGATGCGTTTTTTGATAATCATAGTTTGCATGATCAATTCTACCTCCTACTCTCAGGATTTTATTTTTATCTAAAAATGCATTCAATGGTAGAAGCTTACTTTTCCTGTGGAGTTTGCCGTGTTGCTCAAAATATTCTATGTCTAAACTAAAATGCTCATACTGAGCTTGTTTGATTAAAATGTTTATAGAATTTTCCAATTCGAGTGATGTCAAAGTTCCGTAAGTCCTATTTTCCGTCGATTTGCAATTATTAAAAAATCTAATCAAGTAAGCTGTAACTCTCACCAGTTTGATAAAGCTAGAGTATTTACAAAATAATTCATGATTACTATTAACAACGATATTTACAATGAAATTTCTCTGTTCAGGTATTTCTACATTTGGCTGCTTAATAAACTTTGATTTCGGCCACCTTGATTGTTCATCTGCTAACCATGCAGGTCCCATAAACCAGAATTTTGAATTCGTGAGATTATCGACAGTAACCCCACGGCTAACCAAATCAGCAGGATTGTCTTCTGATTTGACATGATGCCACTGATTGGACCGTGTCAACGTTAAAATTTCACCTACACGGTTAGCTACGAATGTTTTCCATTTGTTGGGTGGGCCCTTTATCCATGATAATGTAATTGTTGAATCACTCCAATAAAAAATGTTTTCAAATTCGACTTCTAGTGATTCAACAACCTTTTGAGTCAAATTCGCTAACAATTGAGCAGCACATAACTCTAAACGAGGTAAGCTCACATTTTTGATAGGTGCTACCCGAGATTTTGCACACATCAGCCTTGTTGTATATCTATTAAAGCCTAATTTTGTCCTAATGTATACACAGGCTCCATAGGCTCGCTCACTCGCATCAGCAAACCCGTGAATTTCATGAGAAATAGCTTCCGCTTGTGTTACCTGTCTAGGGATTACTATATTTACAATCCTACTAAGTTCATCGCTGAATTCTAACCATTCTACCTGTATATCATTTGGCACTGGCTCGTCCCACGAGATCTGCAGTTGCCACAATTTTTGAATCATTAGTTTAGCCACTATAATTACTGGAGATAAATAACCGAGCAAATCGAAAACTTGTGATACTTCCGATAAGATGATACGTTTTGTTATCACCGTTCTACTATGTCTATTCTGTACACTTACTGAGTATCTAATCTCGTCTAAACTAGAATCCCAGTAGATTCCTAATATTTTACATGTTTGATTGGTGGACAAATCAATTATATTACTACTTAAATCTCTATTGTTCACTTCGAATTTGTTTACTAGGCTCGGTACATTGGTCTGCCACTTCCTCAATACAAATCCCGCTGATAAAAATATGTTCGATAAATCGTGCTGTATATCTAAGATACCTTGAACACTTTCACTACCTGTCAAAATATCGTCCATGTATGTATGTTTTCTTATAATTTTGCAAACTTTTGGATTTGTTGATTCATTCTCTATAGCTAATTGTTCAAGACATCTTGTAGCTAAATATGGAGCGGACGCCGTTCCATATGTTATCGTGTTCAATTCATAGCATTCTACGTTTTCCTCCGGACTATTTCGCCAAAGAATTCTTTGGAACCTTCGTTGGTCCGGCCGTATTAATACCTGCCTATACATCATGGCAATGTCTCCTGATAGGACATATGTATGCCATCGAAACGAAATCAAAATTGAAATTAGGTCATTCTGTATAGTTGGTCCAACAAATTGCGTATCATTGAAGCTCAAGCCCGAATCAGTTTTTGCGCTCGCGTCAAAAACTACTCTAACCTTCGTGGTGAGGTTAGCTTCCTTAACCACTGCGTGGTGAGGTAGATAACAACTAATCGATTCTTCCGCATCTTGTTCTTCGATCCTACTCATATGGCCTAGGTTTGCATATTCATTCATGAATTCCCTATAATGTTTTTGTAAGTTTATGTCTCTTTTAAGTTTGTTTTCCATTGAATAGAACCTATCTAACGCTATTTTCCGTGATTTACCCAATTTCACCAAGTTTTCCCTCAATGGGATGCTTACAACGAAACGACCTTGTTCGTTTCGCCCAAAGTGTTTATTGAAATGGTCTTCGCAATAATGTTCACTATCCGAGAGTATCATTTTCTTAGAAATAGAGCCGTCCTCTATCTCCCAAAATTTCTCCACATTACGATTCAAAGTTTCTAAATTCAAACACATGTTAAAATTATTGTTAGCTTGTACATCAGAACAGTTCATGTTTCCGCCTATAATCCATCCAAGACTTGTTGATTGTAAATTGGGCTTGTTTTTTCCTAAAGGTATAATCTCATTGCATAATAAATCCCAGTAAATGTTCGCCCCAAGTAAGATCTCAATATCCCCGCGCGTATTGAATGTTGGATCTGCTAATTGAATGTTCTCTGGGATTTCCAAACAAGTATAATCAAATGAGACCGATGGTAACTCTTCCGTGATTCTCGATATAACTAAAGTACGAATTGTCCTACTAAATATCCCGTCTAATGAACTGATTTTTATTGTTGTTTGGTATTCTACATTCGAAGATACTTCATTTATGCCCGTAATTTTAGATTGTATTCTTCTTTTATTCAAACCGAGTTTTTTGCATAAATCCATAGTTATTATAGAACTTTGTGACGCGTTGTCTAACAAGGCCCTACAAGTGTGTGCCTTGCCCGTTGTATCAAATACCTGCAATAATGCAGTCGAAAGTACTACCTGACATAAGTTCGTGTTGTCTAATGCATGAAGCACATTTGAATTGTTAGAGGTGGCAGCCGAGTTGCTATTGGTATGTTCCGAGCCTGTATTCCTACCGATATTCCTATTTACATCCGTGTTGTGATCTGCCCTCGTAATTTCCGTGTTGTTTTGTGTAGCCAAATGTAGTAAAGAATGATGCTTTCTACCACATTTGAAACACCCTAAAGAGATACATTCTCTTACCAAATGATTTTTTCGTAAACAGTTCAAGCATGCACCAAGACTTTTAACCTTGCTTATTCTGTCATTCACCGAAAGATTCAAAAAAGTTTCACATTTGTATATTGAATGATCAGCCCTACAGATTATACAGTACATGCCTCGATTTGTACTGACGTATGTATTCGTACTTGGTGGTACCCGATTCCTGTTCTTGATGAATGAATTATTCCTGTTTTCTACCGTATTTTCTCCTTTACTTACTTCGAGTTGCTCCAAAATCTCACATTTATTTTTCAATAATTTATTCATATTCGCCATACTTGGTAAATCATTTACTATCTCAAACGATTCCCAATCCCTACGCGTTATCGGATCGAATTTGCTTGACATTATGTAAATAATGATGGTATCCCACTCATCAGTCTTTAGATTCAGGGAGTTTATTGAACGTAAATTCTTGTTCACATTGTCGAATAGCTGTCTTAGTTTTGTGTGCGATTCCTTTATTATGGATGGTTGATCAAAAATAGCCTTTATATGATTATGTATTATCAATCTCTTGTTTTCATACCGCTCGCATAACATATCCCAAGCAACCTTATAGTTTGCTGCCGAGACTGTGATGGACTGTATAATTTGGATTGCTTCGCCTTCAAGAGATGATTTCAAATAGTAGAATTTCTGAATATCCGATATGTCCTTGTTTGCATGCACTAAAGCTGTAAATGAATCCCTAAATTCAAGCCACTGAATATAGGAACCCCCAAAACACGGCAACTTTATTACCGGTAGCTTAACTTGTGTTGATTCGAATCGACTTTCTTGTTTTGCATGATTTCGATCACGTTCACCCTGTATAACTGAATATGCCGATATGAGATCCTTAGCCTTCGAAACTAATTCAAAATAATCGTTTTCGTACGTATCGAATTCCAAAACTTCTGACAATGGTCTATCTTCGTCTAATAATGCATCAATTTCAAATTGTACGTTACTAAATTCCTCATAGTATGGTTCTAATTTCGAAAGTCTCAATTCAAGCTGTGTCACTGTGTTGCTAGACAATTTGGTGACATCGCTATCCAAAGAATTGAAATAAATTTTGAATCGAGATAGTTGCTCTTTCAAAAACTGTCTTCTCTGTTTAAGTTTATCTACTGGTAACGCCATATCTATAAATCAATGACCACGACCTCTGTATTGACTCAAATAAAACAATTAAGGATGGGTTATAAAATGATAAAAGAACGGACTCACTCGTTTCTTGAAGTTCAGTTTCGACTTTTTGACTGTAGCTTTCTATTTGCTACCTGCTCCCTTTGTTCAATGCTCCGTCATCTGGTTTTCGTCAGCTCCAGAAGCACCCTTCGTTCCGGTGCCCTTGTGTTCCCTAGTCTTCAACCAACTATAAAGTTTCACCAATTCGCTGCATAAAATTCCTTTCACTTGTATAATGTCTTATTGTTTCACAGGTTTATTACTGCCGAAATTGTTTACGTGTTGTTTCAGTAATAATCCAACTGAATCATCTATATTATATTGAATAATATAGCCAAAGAATCTGTATGTCCCAAATTCGGAGTCTATTCGTATTGTAGCTCACAACTCACAATTTCACTAAACGCCTCCACGTATGTATTCCAAAAGTCTATAATGTTTATTCACTTGCTAGCTGCTGTGACCACATCAGGCGAGACAAGGACCAAAATGTTGATTTGTAGGTTTTAGTGGACTGTAACTTGATTAAAATGCTGGTTGTCTTGACAAATAGGTATATTTATTTGCCAAAGGCGTTAGTTGGGGTGTGAAGTGCACAATACAACAACTGAGAACAGACTGCTTTCTTTTTTACTCTCGAAGGGTATTCGAGGGTACGACACTTTCATCTCAGGTCAATTTCTTGGCGACAGGAATAATATACAGAGTCTTAACAGATAATTAAATTGAATAATGAAGTGTACAGAATATTGTATGGAATAAATGGATATAAATGATATACATATTGCACAATACATATGGATACATAGTTCACTGAAACTGATACGAGTCATAGCGGTTTTTGAAAGGATTAACACTTGGCGCTGTTACCACATCACCAGGTAGGGCGTTCCACCTCGAAAATATTCGATTAGGAAAGAATTGTTGTCTAGCAGTAGTACGAAAGTTTTCTCTTTTCAACTTCATGGAATGACCTCTCAATCTGTCGTCATTCTGAAGTTGAAATAATCCAGAAAGATCTACAGAGAAGGAATCGTGCAGGATTCTGTAAGTCATAATGGCGTCTCCTCTAATACGTCGCTCACTGAGGTAAGGTAGATTCAGGCGTGATAGACGTTGGTCGTAGGATAGGTAAGTAAGGCCTCTCACCATTCGGGTAGCATTGCGTTTAGCTCTTTCCAGATGTTGAATGTCTCGCACTAGATAAGGAGACCAAACCTGGACGGCATACTCTAGGTGTGAACGAATGTATGATTTATACAGTTGATTGAGGAGCCTTGGTTCAGGATGATCGAAGCATTTATTGAGTAAGTAAGCGCAATTGTTTGCCTTACTAACAAGAGCTACAAGTTGGTTCGACACTGACAGTTTTTTCTTGAAGATTACTCCCAGGTCGTTGTGATTGTCTACTGCAGGTATGGTCTTGTTATCCAAGTAATAATCGAAGTCGGGGTTATTATTGCCAACGTGCAAAACAACACTTGTCTATATTCAAAGGTATATCCCATATCATGTTTACTGAACTTGTAAATGAAAAGGGAAATAGGGTCGATTGAATGCGGCACTACATATAAAGTTGCCTAGGCCAAATATGTTCAACAGTCTCTGGGTTCAGGATACTGCCACCAAAATGGATATCCCTTGCTGCCACTACTGCCGGGCATTCAGTGAGGAAGTGAGTAGAGAGAGCACCATGTGTATTCAGGATCCTCCACAATCCCGATCGTGCTGATGAAATGCTTGTTCAAGTGGCAGTGCCCTGTCAGAAGGCCCACCACCAGTTCCAACTCCTTCCTGTTCAAAGCCAAAGCCAAAGCCGGTGCTTTAGCCTGAATAATAATAATAATAATTCGTCTTTATTTCCTCAAAAGAATATTACATAGTATTATGGTGCTAGATGGTATGTGCATCATGCGAAGTTTAGCTAGGGAGCTATTCTTTCACTCAACCTGTGCTCGACTCATAATCTAGTTCTAATACTATTCCTGAACAAGAATCTGAATCTAGCTTGACATCTACATATTAACTTATTGTCTCACATGTAAAGTATGATTCAACAAATTGCTCTTAATTTTTTTCCGGAATCGCGGGAAGGTGATTGTTTGAATTCTCTTGGTAATGAATAATGAAGTATAACAGAGTTGTATGTGAAGCTTCTTGCAAACATAGACGTGGTATGATGTGGCATTGCCAATTTTACCTGATATCTAACATTCATATTATGATCATTTTGTAAGAGATGTTCCGCAGGTCTCCAAAGTGACCACGAAGGGGTGCGAAGCCTCAATTCGACGGGTTAATCTCGCGGGGAGGAACAATTGTTGATATTCCAGAAGAGCATCGTCCATGAAAATATCTATAAAATAGAGCCAGATCACCAACTTTTCTACGGTGTTCCAGAGAAGTGAGTGAGTTTGTGAGCGAGGCATCACCCACGAGACGAATTGCCCTTTTTTGGACAGAATCCAACAGTTTCAGGGTATGTTTGGGTGATGCACTCCAAACATGGAAATAGTATTCCAGGACAGGTAGGATCTGTGCCTTATAGATCACGAGCAGCTGACTGGAAGTGAAATAGCTCCTGGTCCGAAACAAAATAAAACGAGTTTTTGGGATGCACTTTTAGCAATTGATCTCACGTGATTTTACCGAGAAAGGTTATTGCTGATAGTAATACCAAGAATCGAAATGAATGTCTTCAAAGGTATGGTTACTCCTGACAAGCTTATGTTGGGTACAGTCAGATCGGCTTTTCTAGAGGAAAGGCATGCTTGTGTTTTGTTTGCATTGAATTCGACTAAGTTATTGGATCCCCAATCAAGAATTGTTGCCAAGTCCATATTCATGTTGTCAACATTTCTCCCTCGTTCGTTTCTGATTTGCCTGGCTGGTATTGGAGCCCTGAAAGAAAAGGCGGTATGGAGGGTACTACCATCCGCGAAGCTGTGTACTGGACATGAAGTTGCTTCTAACAAATGGTTGATATGGAGTAGAAATAGTGTTGGTGCTAGGATTGATCCTTGTGGAACACCAGCATTTTTGATAAGTAAGTCAGATTAATCTCCGTCGATCACTACATGGAAAGTCATGTTTGAGAGAAAACTAGCTAGCAGAGAACAAAGCTGGGGAGGCAAGCCATAAGATAGAAGCTAGGCGAGGAGTCCGTGGTGCCAGACTCGATCGAATGCCTTGGAGATATCAAGTACTACAGCTAATAAGGTATCACCATATCTTGCAATAGATTGCTGTCATATATGTGAGACGTAAGCGAGCAGGTCACCAGTTGATCTCTGATGACGAAAGCCATATTGCTTATCGTTGATAATACTTGAACGTTCCAGGTATTTCATGAGCTCAGTGTTGATAGCTTTTTCCATGATCTTTGAAATAATAGATAGCAGTGCGATCGGTCTGTAGTTGCTAGGTAGGGTCTTATTGCCTTTTTTTGGAACTGGTTGTACTCTTGCAATTTTCCAGTTGGACGGGAATATCCCCAATTTGTAAGAGTAGTTGAACAACTTGCAGAGAACAGGGTTAGTTCGAGAACACATTTCTTGAGAACAATCGGTGGGATTTCCTCGGAGCCACAAGCTTTGTTGGTGTTGAGACCCAATAAAATCTTCCTTATAGTACGTTGGCGAAAAGTGATCTCGGGTATGTGACTGTCAATTGGCGTTATGTTTCGAGGTTGTTTTCCCGATGAATCAAGAGTGGAATTTCCAGCAAATGTTGGCTTTCTCCTGGGCAGCTGTGGCTTGTGTTCCATCTTCCTTGGTTAGAGGAGGAAACGAGCTGGAAGTGAAGTTTCTTCCTACAGCTTTGGCGAAGGATCAAAATGAACGGGATCTGTTAGGACATTCAACAAGTTTTGATCGTATCTTGGCATTATGAGCATCCTTTGATGATCGAATTGTCTCATTGCATGTGCCTCTAGCCTCGACATATTCTGCTCTAGTCTCAGGGCCTGGATTTTTCTGCCATAGATGAAATGCTGCCTGTTTGGAAGTGACACTTCTAGAGCAGTTTCTACTGAACCAGGCACACATGATCATATTTTCTCAAATTGAAAATGAGTCGACAACATGTATTTTGAATTTTCTGGATTTTGTGAATGTTTCTTTGTTCTAAACAGGAAAAATAAACGATGTTACAATGCTGGAAAATTGACAATACGAGACACTCACATAATTGTTTTCTCAGATTCAAACTCATGATGCTCTTGTTTGCAAAGAGCAATCTTAATCATGCATATGAGCGCTGTATTAATGTGTTGACATGTTCGACGAATCTAAATTTTGCATCAATGATGAGTCCTAGATTCTCAGATGATGTCAAGTATTCTAAAGTTATATCCCCTATATGCAATTGAATAGATCATTTGCGCTGTTCTCTTACACCTTCAGAAAAAAATAAAATGGCAACACTTTGGGTGGAATTCAATGTTAAATTATGCTGAACAGAATATTGACAGATGACTTGTAAATCGCAATTTATTTCCTCACAGGTATCAATTGCAACAGAGGGTTCAAAATGATGCACAAGTTGTGTGTCCATGAGTTCGAATATTCGAAAATTTTATTTTATCATAAATGTCTGCTGTATATTTCAAAATTAGAAGAGGGCCAAAAATAGACCCTTGAGGAACACCGGAAATAAAGTGAACTGGAAGCGACAAAACATCATTCATTTCAACCATCTGATATCGATCGAAGAGGTAGCATTTGAAAAAACGAACAGCTGAATCGGCGAAACCATAATATTTCAGTTTACTACACAAAAGATCGTGATCAATACAATCGAAAGCTTTGGGATAAGGCTCTAGAATTACCTTCCCTTGTTGACAAGTGATTTTTCTGAATTAATAAAATCGTTATGATTATATATCTACATATATGGTCAATGGAGAAGGCCCTGCTGAAAAGTCTCCAGTGGCCTTTTTTGCCAAAATTTAGATTTAAGATAAACATCGGACATGGTAGATCTCATCAGATTAAATTCCTGAACCTGTCAATGTAACATGAGATTATATTTTTTCAGTGCGGCAAATGGGGAAAATAGGGAAGAGGACCTTCTTGGGACGACCACGACGGAAAACTTGTCGTCAGCAGAGAGTAACAAGGAGGAACCGGAATTGAGGTTCGCTAATCACGAAAATAAAGGTTTCGATTGCAACGACTTGCCCAAAAGTTAAGAATGACTATTATTATTCTATTCTAGTTATATACCATATTGATGTAATTTTATCAGACTTCGCAGTCTGTTGAGTTCAAGTGTAAATAATAAGTACGTATATTTTTTCTAATTTGTAGATGCTGATATGAGAGCTTCTATAGAATTGTTGATAACAAATTTCTCGATAGAAGATAATATACCTACACTATGTACAGTATGTCTCAATTCTGATGGAGTCAATCCTCTTTCTTTTGTAATTGGAGAGGTAGAATACTGGAAATTAGGTAGGGTCATCTTCAGTGATAAACACTGCTCGCCAGCATTCATGGCATCGTCCTTTGTCCTACGGAAGTAAGAGTTGTTTCAGTAGGAGTTTTATTCGGTAGTCATATTGTCTTGATTCATACCTCATAGTATATCATTTTCAGGAAATATCGGTGACTTCATGACTGGCGAGCAGTGTATGTCACGAATGATGATTTCATTTGGTCAGTCGGGAGCTCTCTCATTTTTTTTTCACCAGAATTGTTACACTGTATGATATAAGAAAGAAGAAACTAGTCGAGAAGAAGGCTCAAACATGAACATTTGTACAGATAGTTCAGTATAGGTCACTTGTTTCAAAAATAACTCTGTTCTATTCTTTTTTGAAAACAAGGTCTCTATCCATGAAAACTCAAAATTTACTTATCAATTCATTTCATTAATTTTCTTTCTATTTAAAGATATACAGAGTGTCCCATTGGGAAACGGAAAAACTTAATCGGTGGATAGAGGTCACAATGATGGAAGTAAGATATGGTGTAATTACTGATGCGCTTTTGTTTCAGAAATTTTACTCGACCTCTCAAGAGCAGCGAGAGCAATGGTTCCGTTGATCTTCTAATAGATGGCGACATTGCACAATTATGACTCCTGTCAGTTTTGAAATTGTCGCAGATTTTTCGAATTCAGAGTTGTTTAATCTCATTGTTACATATTATGTTCCCCCACCTAAAATAATAATAATAATGATAATATTTTTTTATTCACACACATAAATGTACATAAATCTACATTTGCCATTTTATTTCCACTCGTCACAGCAGCAATAGCAGCATCACCATTCAACGGGAAAATGTAGAATCAACGTCTCGCTCGTTGTGACGTAGAGAAATCATAGTAGGCCGGTCGAGTGATTTTTCTGAAATTTTCAATACGTAATAATGGCCGAATACGCACACCAAATCTTACTTCCATCATTGAGGTCACCATGGTTCTGATTATATATATTCGAGATATTGGGTGTTTAATCAATTCTTTTCAATTCTTTGTGAGGACATAACAAGTCCTTCTTTTCTCCAAGCCTATCAATCGCAAGTAGACTGCAGGTCCAGATTAACGAGAACTGTTCATATATCTGGGCTCCAAAATAAAACACCCTCTATTATCGAATATCAATAATCCGCTTGCATATAAAAAAACTGCACAAGAAGCTGAATCGAAATGTGTATTTTATATTTTCCCGCATGATCTTTCAATAGCAAACTTATTTTCAATTCGAGGTTCAATGCATTTTGATCGGTTAATGATGGAACACTCATCGTCAGCTTTCGTAACCCTGATGAATACGTCAGTGTGTGTTTCCATATTTCCATTAAATCATATTCAAATGATAAACTGTGAAAGTTCTAATCTTCTCCTGAAGATGCTAACATAGTTAGCGAAACACGTGTCGAGGCGTTAAAAAATCGGTTTGGTTAGTGGTGAAACAGTGTAGTGCTTATTTTTCTTTCAAAACTGAATCTGATCTGTCAGAAATTATAATTGACGTGTCGTCTGCATACATTGTTATGAATGTTCCAGGAATTGAATATAAAAAACAAACAATATGGGTCCCAATATCGACCCTTGAGGCACTCTCAATTCAGAAAAGACCATGCTGAAAGTTGCTTTGTTAATAGCGACGTAATATAGGGTGATTCATAGGATTGAGCGAAAAAATATTTTTGTCACAACTTTCCAACAGCTTATTTCATTTATTTCATTTTTTCATGGAACATTAGGCACTCCATCACCAATAGACTAACGTATACAAAATTGAAGAGAATCCAGGACCGTGCTTGTGAAATGTTGCCAGCTATCAAAGAGTTCACTCTGTATATGGTTTCACTAAACAATGACATATTTTCTTTCTATCAGAACAAAATGTGTTGGTGTTTCATCCAGCTGGAAATGGTATATCCTACTAGTTCCTTTCAAAACCAACTAGAATGAGAATCGTGTCTTACTTACAGAAGACGATCATGATTCATGACCGCAGAATAGAATTTTGTGAGATGATGTCTGGGAAGATTCAACAAAATGCCAGTTTTCTTAAGCACATCTGTTACAGTGATGAATCAACGTTTCATTTGAACGGCTTTGTTAATAAACATTATCGAAGATTCTGGGACAATGAAAATCCACACATATTTCGACAGGACCATCAGGTTCTGAAATTTGCCGGAGGAAGAGAAAGTCCAAAGATAAAGTCAATTACGTGAGATACGGGGGTGCTTCCATAAAGAATGCGACAAAATTTCATTTTTGCGAACTGAAAATTTTCCAGGAAAAATTTGAATAGTTAGTAAATTGGGCGTCCTGATTCCAAATCTGAAGTGATTTTCGACCTATTTTGACTCCTTATATAATAATATAATTTCCGGAAATTGGGGTAGTTTCATGGCTGTTGGCGAGCAGTGTATATCACTGAAGATGACCCCACTTGGTCATAGAGTGCATTTTTGGTATATCTCTCGCTCCAGCAAATTTCAGGATCCTTACCCAACGATTAGGTAAGATACAGGGGTGGTTCCATTAGAAGTGGGTCACACTGTATAACGAGTAATAGTATTGTTGATAAAAATAATAATAGTGATGGTAATAATAATAATATAATTTTGATTAAAATAAATAATGTAAAGTAAAATGGAATAAAATGTATATTTCAATTTTGTTATGATTTTTGATTAGTTTCATTACATGACAGTTTAATTTATATCCACATTTTTTTTAGCGTTCAATTAGGTTATAATTATGTGTGTGTGAGAATACGGATATATGTATATATATAAAGATTAATAAGTAAAATAAAAATCTGCTACCAGTGAATTGTAAAAACTTAAATATATAATAAACTACATCATTCGTTCAATATAAATGAACGTAACCTTTCAATCTCCTCTACGAATTTTTCCAACTGTTTTTAGAATACCAAGCAGGAAGTTTCAGTTTTCAGAATTGCATTTCTTCTTAGATACGATTCGTCAAACAAAATCATTCTAGTTGTTTTCGAAAGGAACTAATATAGGGTATACCATTCTCAGCTGGATGAAGCACCAACACATTTCGTTCTGATCGACAGAGAAGATGTCATGGTTCACTGAAACCACATACAGAGTGAACTCTTTGATAGCTGGCAATATTTCACAAGTACGGTCCTGGATTTTTTTCAATTCTGTATACGTTAGTCTATTGGTGTTGGAGTGCCTGATGTTCCATGAAGAAATGAAATGAATCAAAGAAGCGGTTGGAAAGTTGTGACAAGAATATTTTGTCGCTCAATCCTATGAATCACCCTATTTATTATTGCAGAAGAGGAGGAAAACTCCAGATGACCATTCAATATTCCCCTCAGGCCTCTGTTCTTGGTAGGAGTATGTACAGTACCTAATGACTCACCCTGTATACAAAATGAAAAGGTATTTTTCCACCTTTTTGATTTGATAAATGATAGACCTTCAATCTTATGTATTTCAAAGTAGAGGGTGTCATTTGAGATTTCAAAGTAGGGGTGTCTGGAGGTGAAGGGGATGAACATAGCATTCAATTGATACTGTTATTTCACTTCCCCCTCGATATCTAAATCGACATGTTTTTGCCAAAATATGTTATCTTCGCAGATTAGAAGATATGCAGGGTGGTAAGTTTTGAAATGAAAGCCCTGTAGATCAACTCTAATCTATGGTTTGATTTTTGCACAATCACCTAAAAAGATATTCCGTCGAAATTTTTACCATCATCAAGCACATACAAGCCACCATTTAAATAACTCGTAGCGGAATGGAGAATGGTCGAAATTACACACGTGCAAGGCTCAAGAGAAATATTTTTTAGATAACATGAAATTACAGTGTGATGGACGGTACTACGCATATAGGCATCTACTTTTTGGTGCCTGAAGTGCATTATAGAGATTTTGTTTAGTACGGCTTTGCAGATACTATACAGGGTGGACTATTGCATTGAATTCAATATTCATGTCGCAGCATGTTCGCTACCAAGATCATAAAATTTTGGATACCTACCACAGTGACCAACCATTTATTTTCAGATTTTGATTTAAAATAACATTGATTGGGCTGTCAATCAATATAGTGAATTTTCGGATGTGGAATAAGGGCATTTGAAAGGACTTTTGAGCTCGACTCATGATATGAGTAATATCAAAAATGAACGAGTAATCGATGGAGTAATATGAATTTCTCTTTCATAGACCGTGTGTCTCATTTATGAACCACTCCAAATATAATAATTTTGATTGTTTTATTCAAGTTTTCATTTCTAAGGTTACAAAACGAGTGAATATAATGTTGGAAGGGAATTAGATCAACGATTCATGGTATTCACGAAAACAAGGGTCTATACAAACAGCCCAAATGTTTCTCCATATTTGTCTTTACAATTGTCACAAATAAAATTACATATGCATGTATAAATAACCGAAACAGCGATCAAGAATGTAAATGTATGTACGCTGATGTAACCGAAGAAACGGTAGAGTGATGAGTGAAACAGTGACTGAGAGATTATCCGACCACACTTGGCTCATGGGACGCTTGGTATACAGGGTATGTCACAACGAGATTACACTATGTTTATATCGAGAATCATTCAGGAGAATTCCATGAAAATGTGCATGCCTATATCTCAGAATACGCTCTCTTCATTCAACATATGAGCCATTTTTGCAGATAATGAATAGTTTCGGCACAAACAAATCCTAAAGTTGAAAAATATCGATAAAATCAGCTCTCCTGGGAGAATCTAAAAATTCAATAAGATACATACATTTGTAATAACGAAGTAATTGCTACTTCTTTATAGAAGCGGCAACACTGCAATGGTGAAAATATTTCAAGAGAAGGGAGCGTATTCTAAAATATTAGCATGCACATTTCCATGGATTTCTCATATGACTGATTCTCGACATAGAGATAGGGTGAGCTCGTCGTGAGATACCCTGTATACCGAACGAGATAAGGAGATTGAATGAATTATTTTCTTGATTGAATAGGTACTACCTATTTCCGAAGTGGAGTTTGAAAGAACGATACTGATGAAATTTTAATTCTGGTTATTACTTTTTAAAACCCATCAGTAATAACATGATGTTTATCAGAATTATTATATCGAAACCTCAACAAAGATAACGTAATGAAACTGGAAAGAAACTACCAAAATGGCAAATAAGTTAGTTTATTTGAGAAGCAGAGTGGAAGAATGATATCATTCCATAACCTTGAGGGCTCTCCAGGGTCATTACAAGGTCAACTTTGTTTTTTAGAATGGAAACCTAAAATACAAATTAACCGTCTATTCGAGGATCAGATGATAACTAATTACTCTTTCCAAGACATTCTCTCACTCGATTTAAAATTTGAGGAAAGATAAAGTTCAACTAGATACAGTCTTATACTCAAAAAACTACATAGTTACTTATGCATTCCAGGAAGAAAATAATATAAAATGAGGAACTTGTTACATTTCTGAAACAACGACGCGTCTGAACTGCCATCCTGAAAAAAAATTTGTTTCACGAACATTTGCCTAATTTAGAGTTGCAACTGTAAATTAGGCAGAAAGAACTTTTTTTAGATATCGCCTTATTTACAGTTGCAACTGTAAATTATGCAAATGTTCGTACAACAAATTTTTTTTTAGGATGGCAGTTCAGACGCGTCGTAAGAAACAAGGTTACAGTAATATAATTTTACAAACTTCGGATCGTTTTTTTTTTCACTCATTAATTCACTTTCTTCCATATAGGTATGAATCAACCAAGAAAATTCGCAACCATACATAATATGTTATCCTCTTTTATTCAATGTCAAGGAATCAATCATAGTGATATCACCAACAATAGATGGATGATTGCTCGTGTATGAATGGCCTCTATATTATGAGCATCAGCGTAGTTTTGTATGCTGATTAACCCCATATTTCATGTGGGAAAACCATTTCAAAACTGAACTGACATGTGCTTTGTATGCATTTCTGGATCAATATTATTATTTTTTATCCATAAATACTTCATACATTATTTCCGGATTTTTTTTCTGAAATTGCTAACATCATAATATGCTACTTCCACCCTGTATCTATAAACCTACGAAATATTGCCGGAGCATCACTCGCTTCGTAGTATGCAATTTATTTCATTTTATTTAAGGGCGTTAGCTGAAGCTGCAAATATTTTGGAAGTGGAGAACCTGTTCAATGTTCATCCTTTTATCGAAGTTTAAAGACCTTGAGGTCACTCCAGGTTATGCTCGTTCTCTGCACGCCACTAAGAAATGGTTTCGCGGTTCCTATTTAACAATTTGAAGAAAAAATGACACGGTTGCGAAAGAAAACGCCTTGCGGCACACAGTGGCGTCTATAGCAGTATAGGCACATAGGTATTGGTATAGATATTACCTATGATAAATAGAACCACATTCCCTATTTCTGATTCTGAAACAACTCGTCACCATAGTACCTAATGAATAAGGATCATCTGGACCAAGTATAGTTGCTCAGAATCGTGCTGCGAACTTTTGACTCCATCTATTTCGTTCCATTTCAATCGATCAGATTTTTTTTCCTGATTAAGTATATTTAAATGGATTGAAGTTTTTATCATTTGATTCTTTTTCCTTCCTTCATTCTCAAATAAATGTTGATTCAAACATCTAAATTGTAGATAAAACTTTGTTCCAGAAGGAGAATGATTTTTTATTGTAGCAATTGAACAAGGTTCTAACTGACAAATATACAATGAAATACATCTTTGTTTCATAAAATAATACGAGAAAACTAATTTGAAATGTTCTAAGTGCCATCAGATTCACTTTTGAATCAATGTATACATATAAGTATGTGTATGGGTATAGTAATAATAGTAATATGTATGAAAAAAATTGCGGCTCGTAGATTTTTTCAAAGTATATTTCGAATTATTAGAAATGGAGACGTACAAATTGACTGATTCAACTTAGATCTTTTAGGAATGCAGCGAAATAGTTTCTGTCAGACTCGTTCATATAGCATTAATTTTTCAAAATCCGTTCATATTCTTCCAATGCAACAACTTGGAAGAATGGAATATTTTTGTATTGGAGTTTCTTGATACAACTTTCGAAATCTTTGAAATCGGAAACTTTCAGCTACTAAGATGTCGTAGTCACTGCTTTCAAGTTCTCGATGAATAATAAATGTGAAAAAAATCAGTTTCAGTTCATGTACTTCTCACTATGACTGTGAATGTTCAATGATCAATGTTGATGAACTGGAATAACAAGGGTGTATAATGTATATGTATTGGTTTGATGAAACAAAGTTCTATCTGGGTGTAGATAGGACCATGATAAACCAAATTACGTCGTAAGGATAATGTTACACCAAATTGAGAAAGAAACATTCTGTAGATAGAGCTCTGCATTATGACTTACTCATTCAAATTGCAACAAATTGCGATAGTTGACCTCTCAAAATGAAGAATTCATCAGATATAACCCGAATATACCAAAATCTCAATTTTGGTTAAAAAGGCAGATAGAACCTTATTATTCTAGAGCGACAAAATCATGAACTTTGGAAAGTTATTGTATGTTTCCTACGACCACCTATGCAAACAGCACAAAACACATTGATTTGTTATTGAGAAAGTAACTCGTTTCACTATGACAACATATAACAGTTAGAAAGTTCGAAAGCAAAACTCACATGGGTGGAAATATTCGAAAATCGCACAGTAACAGTCAATAGATTATGATGTACCAAGGAATGATTATTATGCTGAATTAAGGTAAGTAAAGTTATGGTCAAGCTAATGGAAAGTTAGTGTCGATTTAACATGAGTTATTTTCGTTAATGTTGACGTAATGTTAAGTTGATGAAATGTTGAAATCAAGTTAATTTCAATTGGAAGTTGAATTGATGTCAATGTATTGGCAATTTAGTAATGTGAAGTTAATGTCAATTTGATATTGAGTTGATGTTAATTTGATTTTAAGGTAATGTCAAGTTAATTTTGAGTTAATGTTGATTTGATGTTGAGTTAATGTTGAATAATTATTGAGTTAATGTCAAGTTGATGTTAAGTCAATGTTAGGTTAATTTTAAGTTAATGTTGAGTTGATGTTGAGTTAATAATGAGTTAATGTTAAGTTCATATTAAGTCAATGTTAAGTTAACGTTAAACTAATGATGTCATTCAAGTATTGAAGTAAAATTAAATAATAATGATATCACCGCCTTCATGTGATCGAATATGATTAGAAACATGATCCCTACTCTGGTCTTATAAACACTCATGACATATAATATAAATATTTGTGGTCGTAGGAAAAATAGTGTACAAAACTCGTTGGAAAGTGCATTTCCTGTGCTCGTCCACTCGCGCGAAATATGTCACTTTCCACACTAGTTATGTAATATACTATTTCAAATACTAACTTTTTTGAATTGTATCCTAAATACAGGGTGTGTGTGAAGCTCATGTCGTAAATGATATGGCTGATATGGTGAGCCAAGATAATGTTAGTACTTTATATAAAAAAGTCTATCGCACTCTGTTAAGAAGTTATGGACATTGAAAGTTGAAAGTTTATACAAGTCCATACATAGGTATGCAATATTGCATACTCGTACATACTCATCATTATATACTTAACTCATCCATTGTGTTATCAAAGTATTAAATACTACTGTAAACATAATTTGACATTGACTGCAAGTATAGGTACCATATGATGTTATTGAACAGATGGAGTTTTTATTACCTTTGAAACGGTTGGGATGTTATGTTTTTAAAATGTTTTTTTCTTTAGAAAAGTACAAGATATCAACTAAAATAAAGTATATTACTGTTGTTTGAATGTATGACAAATTGATATTAGTCGTTCAGGGCGTGGAAAAAAATTCTGAATTGAGAAAACCGAATCACAAATCTGCGATCAGAGTTCTATAAAAATAACAAGTTTCCATCGTTCAAGTTTGACCCCCCCCCCCCGTGATTGGGTATGAAAGTATTGTGAGAAGGAATATTCTCAGACATATTATGAACACGAAAAAAAATGGATACATATAATGAAATAGGTACATTGAGAATTCGCATTCTCTATATATATATGTGATGCAAATATAAATTCTTTCTCATTCTTATTCATCAGGAAACAACTACTTTTCTGGCTATATGCCATGATGAACATTGAATTTTATTAAGTCTAATGAACACACACGATAAGAATTTGAAAATAAAATCTTCTGGAGTTGAGAATTTGCATTCTCTTTCAGATGAAATAAATATGTATGCATGTAATATCATTCTGCAAATTCAACAGAAAACAAATACCCTCCTCGTTATTTGCCACGTCGAACATATTGAATTATATCTAATGAACAACAAGAGGAGTAGGTATATATGAAAAGGAAAATATAAAATTGTGAATTTGACATTCTCTTTTAAATCGGATAAATAATATTATGATGTATATCAGATATAAAGAAAATAACTTATATAGCAATATATTTTGTATGGAGATAAAAATCTTAGATTTTCAAAATAGTCTCTTGTATTTCAGAAAGCATCAATTGTATATGAAAATAATCAATTGAATTTGAGAAAACGTCAATTGAATTTCAGAATAGTCATTTCGTATTCAAGAAAGCGTCAATTTGTATTTCAGAATAGTCAATTAAATATCAGGAAGCGTCAATTGTATTTCAGGATGTGTCATTCGTACCTATTCCCTTAAAGTATCAATTGAAATTCAAATTTCACTTTAAGGAATTCAATTGACTATCCTATAATATAATTGATATTTTCTGAAATGCAAATGACTATTCTGCAATACAATTGCTGCTTTCTGAAATCTGAAATACAAGTGACTATTCTGAAATACAATTATTGACGCTTTCTATAAATGGAGAGGTGTAGTAGTATCGAAAAATAATGGATCATGCCGATTTTGGCCTTTATTCTGCCCAACAAACACGCCAGTGGAAAGAAAAACACTTGAGCAGGAAATGACCAAACGGCATTCTGTCTTCAGAAGATCATTATTTCGAATCATCGCGTAGATTGAGGCATGGCAAGTTTTCTTTACTTTGTGCATTGTGCATTCAATAAAAAACAAACGATACATATAGAGTTGTGGTTAAGGAGCCATTAGCGAACAACGGGTTTTTAACGAAAATCATCGATGGGTTTCAGAATTTATCAAATAGTCCATTAAAACCTAGGTACAAGAGAATAGATAGTCTGGTTATTCCGTGATCACTGCAAACCATTATTCATTGATCAAAAGATTTTGACTCTATCTTGTTTATTCATACTGGAAACTGTATGCCTAATGCACAAGAAGAATTCCACTTCAATATTATCTATAACTGAAGTCAGAAAATATGAGACAAGAAACAAAGGTTGTATTCCTTTACATACCTAAATCTAGTCTAACTTAAAACTCTGCCATGTACAATAGCTTACAGAAATTTACCTGGCCCAAAGAAGTTCAAAAAAAGAGTGAAAGACATACTTTCACAGAGGGCTTACTATAACCTGCAGGAGTACTACAATGACGTATACTCTTATCATTTAACTTTGTCGTATGTATAATTATTCTATTTTATTTTATGTGATTGTGACAATGAGATATTTTGTCTCATATTGTAATTTCCATTTTTAAGGTGGGTTTATACAGCAATTAAAATAAAATAAGGAATAAGATAATTTAAGGAATAAGGAATAAAATCCACTGTTCATACAGATGACTAAAATAAAATAATGATCAAGAAATTAACCAATCCAATCACGGCATTACTGACAATGACGTTTCATGTTTCATGTTCTATGGAGATTCTGTGACAGAATTCATTTGGGTCATGCGCATTATCATTTTCCGAATAAAATAAAATAAAAAGATAAAAGTTGGTCATCTTTCATTTTATTCTAATTCTTATTCTTAACTTATTTCCCATATGAACGGTTCAATTGAAATGTCCATGTTGAACTTTCTTATTTTATCCTATTTTTATTTATTTTGTTTTATTTGCTGTATAAACTCTACTTTATATAATGAAGTATTTTTTTATATATTTTTATCTGGTGTTTATGACTTCAAGGATAGATGTGAATAATGTGATTTTATTTGTATTATCTATAGTTCATTTTGGTACTATTTTTTTACTTTTTGATTTTTTTACAATTCTCTTATTTTATTTATATTCATTTACATTTGTCATATTATATTATATTATTTACTGAAAAATGCTTCGTCAATAAGGTTGATATCTTCGACAATAAAGTATATTTTTGATTGATTGATTGTAGCTTGGGCGCTCTTTAAAATTTCCAGGTTGAAAAAAAAAACAGTATTATAGCAATAACTCTGGCTCTTTGAAATATTCAAGTTATTGAGTCACAGTCGCACTATTTACGGTAAAACAATCAAAATACAACCACAAAAAGCAAAACTGATGTCAATACCATCAGAATAAAAATTGACTTCCTCACTCGCACTCAGGTTTTCAGGTGGAAGGTTAGTTCTCTGATCTGACAAGGTGTTTTGCCATCATTCTGCAATAGAACAATTTGGAAAGTATTTACATGAATCGTAACATTCAATGAATCAAGATTTAGGACCGATAACAAATGGTGTTCATTGAATGATAACCGCTTCCTGAACCGTTGGATAATTCGATAAATCGAATATCGCCAATTTTCATGATCACTACCGCTGTCAATTTCTGGAGGATATCCTGGAAAATAATATAGAGCTACCCAGGTAGAACATCATATTGGCCAGAACTTGGTCTCACATTAGCCCAATATTCGAATATAGAATATGGAAATACTAGATTGTTCCAATATCTATAACCAATTGTTCATTTCAATATTCGATCATCAATCCAGTGCCAATGTTGTAGTAACATCAAAATTTTGCGACCAGCCGATATCAATATGCCAATATTCATTTGATATTGGTGAAATATTAACGATTACAGTTTGTCAATGATTATGATGGGATGATATTGTATTTCCAACATCAAATCAATCTTGGAAAAAATATCGCATCAATATCCGATTCATGATGGTTATAGTGAATATTGCATTTCATTGTCTAGCAATATCGCACTGATATTGGCTCTTTGCTTTTCAATAATCAATCCAGTACCAAAGTTGCAATAACATCAAAATTTTGTAGCCATCAGACCAGCCGATATCAATTTGCGATATCTATTCGATATTGGCGAAATATTAAAGAATAAAATATTTCAATTTTCATGATGGGCTGATATTGTATTTTCAATATCGAATCGATCTTGGAAAACATTATTGCATCAATATCAGATTTATGATGAATATTGCATTCCATTGTCCAGCAATATTGCACTTATATTGCCTATCTAATATCATTTCCAATATCGAATCAATTTTGGAAAAAAATATTGCATCAATATCAGATTTATGATGGTTAGTGAATATTGCATTCCATTGTCCAGCAATATTGCACTGATATTGGCTTTTCAATATCAATTCGATATAATGAAAATGATATCACATCTATACAATTTTTGAATCGATTTTAATATCGAATCAATATGATGGATCTGATACATTATTCTAATGTATTATTGTACCAATATCACAATTTTTTTCATGAGGCTAATATGGTTTCGAATTTGAATTTTGTAACGAAAACGAAATACAATATTGATAGAATATTATAATTCAACATGAAGATAATATTGCAAAATGATCACATCCTAATTTTGGCCAATATAGTAGGCAAATATAAATTCAATATCGAATTGACATAATTATGAGAATTATAAGAAACCGGTTTTTATAAGTTGGCATAATATTTTTGTCCAATCTTGTATACGAATATGAACTCGATATTGGATAGAGGATAGAGCATATCGAAACAAGATTTAAATTTAACGCACCAAAATTCCAGAACGAAAATTCACTTCAACTATCACAAGTATATTATAAATGAGTTGAAATTTCAAAATTTTATCTTGACCTGTTCCCGTATGGTAACTGTTAACTATTATCCTTGATTATTTACACTGAATACTCAATGCTAACATGCACTTCAGAGGAAGAAATGGTACTCTTAATCCTCCATTTGGGGAACTAAAGTGGCACTTTTATTCCCTCAGGGATTAAGACTGAGAACTTGTATTTTTTTCAAACGCTATAGTTTTCAACCTACAAGGTACATCACTTTTCGCTGTCAGCAATAATATGATAACCACCCATCAGTCAGAAAAGTTGACATTTTGAAACTTATATTGATTTTAGTTTTTCCACTACTGCAGTGTTAAAATACGGGACGAGAGTTTCCTTGAAATCCGTCAGTCAGTCGATTCCCTCCTTTGGCCAGGCTACAAAGTACAAACCGTTCGTATCGGGATTAAAAAGGTCACTTTAGTTCTTGATGGGTTATAATTCACTATCATTGCTCTGAAGATACTTCTATTTTTGTATGAATATTATATCTGATGTGTTATTATTGACCGTCCTTAAATAATTGTTTCTGAAGAATTATGTATATATGATATGAAAATATTGAATGTCAGCGATGAAAATAATGAATTATTTATAAGTAAAATTGTATTATTGTCATTCTCATTGAAATGTATAAAAATTGTATATCACGTAGACAGATTCATATAATCTAGTCGGGAAATAAATTAATGAATTATGAATTTTCTCGAATTTCAATAAATGGCAGCAAAACACTTGCAATCTCCTATTCTTATACCCACAATCCTACTTCTAATTAGAATGCCAATTGAATAATAATAAAAAAAAACTTAATTTTGTGCTTATAAATTCACATAATATGATATAATTACATAATGTTGTCAGAGAGAAAAATGGAATGATTGGAGTTCTTCCATTATAATATTGGTTCATTTGAAAAAAAAAATTATAAAATTATTCTCTGTATATTATACATAAGGCTTTTCAAATAGTTATAGATATCGGTATTAGTAGAAGTCCAAGGTATCTCGAAGTGGAGTAAATGGATGGAGTATAGTAGAAAAACTCCTATAGTCATCTTCATAATTATTTAGAGAATAAGCGATTTCAGAAAAAAAAACATGCTTTGAACCTATATATTCTATATATTGGTTCATCATCAGTTGAAAATAATACATACAAATGATATAGCTTCAAATGAAGTGACATTCGAATCTAAGTATACCTTCTCACATGGAAAGGATGAAATGTACAGGATGTCTCCTCATATTTTGACCAAAATCTACTATACCACCCCTGATGTAACTGCTGCATTCGTAAACGATTTTTTCTGATATCTGGTACAGTTATGTAGTCTAATGTATGTACGCTGGTATAAGCAAATATTCCGGATTTGATGACATTACAGTCCAATATGGCGGACTGCCATCAGTTTTTGTGTAAATGCCTGCAACTTCTCGTTTTAAAATGGAACACCCTGTATATTTTCACATATTGGAATTCGACAGATCAAAACAAGTGCAATCTTATGACAAATTCAGAAAATGAATGTTCTTTTTCAAAACTTACTTGAATGTATACAATTTGTTACTGCATCAAAATACAAAAATGTTCTAGAGAGATATGTAGAAGGCCCTTATAGGTTCCATTTGAAAAAAATGATTTTTTTAACAAAATGTGATTTGTCAGGAATTATTCATCGAAGTGACACGAAAAATAACTTTTCAGATAATATCCAATTCTATATCTTTTTCCATGTATCCCACTGATGAAACAGAAATTCTCGAAACTCTCAATAACATGAAACCCAAAAACCCTTGTGCATGGCTATGATAATATTTCTTCTAAACTGCTAAAAAACAGTATTCACATTATTTTACCTCATATAGTCAAACTTTTCAATGAATCTTTTGTTCAAGGAGTCTTTCCACCTTGTTTAAAAAAGTCAAATGTGATTCCTCTGTACAAAAAAGGCGATAAGAAAGATTTCAACAACTACAGGCCCATTTCGCTGTTGCCTACTGTAGCAAAACTTTTAGAAAAACTAGTACATAAAAGACTCCTATCATTCTTGGACACTTATAAAATCATAACTCCCAATCAACATGGATTTCTGAACAAAAAATCAACTTCTTCAGCAATGTACGATATTACTCAAGCAATTTATAATAAATTAGACACGAGGATCAACCAAATCGGGTTAGCCTGTGACTTTGAGAAGGCTTTCGATAGTGTGAGTTTTGAAATACTGCTCCTCAAACTTATGCATTATGGCATAAGAGGCACGCCTCTCAAATGGTTCACTAATTATCTTTTCCATAGACAACAAAGGGTGATCATCTCTAGAGACAATAAGAAAGTTTATTCTGATTGGGGTATAAACACAGGTGTACCACAAGGATCCATCTTAGGCCCACTTTCATTCATTCTGTATATCAACGATCTGCCAAGCAATATTCGTCAGGCCTCCACAACGATGTTTGCTGATCATACATTATTCCTAATCAATGGTTCAAACCCGCAAGAATCTACCCTGAATCTGAACTCGACAATGATAACAATAAATGATTGGTGAGAAATAAACAACATTAGTGTAAACTTTTCCAAAACGCACTGTGTAAATTTCTGCCAGAGGCCTTTATTAGATGTAGTTGATGTTGCCTTCTTATCGGATTCACAATTGAACTGGAAACATCATATTCAACACCTCGATAAGAAATTAAGCAGCAGTTGTTTTGCCTTGAGAACCTTGAAAGCGAATGGTCTATTCATCGAAACCCTAAAAATGGTGTATTTTGCGAATTTTTACTCTCATATTATGTCCTATGGAATTCTTTTCTGGGCTAAATCAATGATGTGGAAATCAGTGTTTGTGCTACAAAAAAGGGCAATTAGAATGATATTAGGACTTTCTCGAAGTACTTCGTGTCGTCAATATTTCATTCAAATGAGAATTTTAACATTACCTTCCCTCTACATTCTTGAAGCTTTATGTTTTTGTCACAAAAATCGAAATCTGTTCAACTTTAGTTCTTCCTCCACTCGACAATGCTACAAAATGATCTTACTTCCTCATCATAACACATCGTTTTTTGAGAACAGCGTTTATTACAGTAGTGCGAAACTATTCAATAAACTGCCTACCGATTATAAGTTTATGCCATTCAATAAATTCAAAAGTCAGTGGAAAATCTTCTAATAGATAAAGCATACTACCCAGTTCTTGATTTTCTCAATGATAATAATATGTGATATGTGTATACCGAAAGCGTTATGAAAAGCATTTGTATATTTCCATTGTTTCAGATATAGGTACTCCCAACTTTTTATTTATTTTTATGTAAATGTGTAGTATGAGCGTTAAGTTATATAATATTAGCATATCTGTGTAATGGTATACACCAACCAATTTCAATTGCTACGAAATGGATTTGTATTGTTTCAGGTACACTAAGAACTTGTTTTTTTTTGTATTCTTATATATTTTTTTGTAAAATGTTCAGATATAATGATCATTTTAGCACAACTATCATTTTAGGACAACTACTGTACACTTTCCTACAAAACTTGTTTTTTCTGGAAATAAATATCTTATCTTATCTTATTATGTTTCTCTAGAATATGGGTGAAAAATAGCAATTTGAATTTCAACATTTTCGAGAAAATCACATTATATATTGGGATCGAACTCATTTCCACCTGTTGAACTAGAATATGTGAAAATATACAGACTTTGCCATTTGAAAAAACAAAGTTGCTGGCATTTACGGAAAAACCGGAAGTCCGCAATATTGGATTGTACTGTGATCAAATTCAAAATGGTTGCTTATATAACCGTACCAAATTTCAGAAAAATCCGTTCATGAATGCAGAAGAAGTGGCCCGATACCTTGTGTCACCCGGTATATCAACTATATGAGGAGGAAAAAAACTTCGAATATGAAAGTTGTATAGGGTTTCATCTGTACCAACTATCTTACAGCACACCTCAAATAAACGAATGCGAATCGCGAAATAATAAAGAGAGTCCAAATATATTTGTTTAAATGAAATTGTTGATGTGAAATATATTTTTCTTCTGTACACAAATATGTTTGATATGTTTTTCCTCTACGGAATAACCCATTTTAATTGAAGAACCGATAGAAATTTAAAAAAATCAATCAATTAATGAAAACATCCTGTAACTCATCTGTAGACTAAAATCACTCATTCATATGTCGAAATTTGTCTCACTACAAATATATTGTAATAATACGCATATTTTTATTTTATAGAAACGAGGAGAGAAAATAACAAAATATCAAGTAAACTAACTATACTATTTGTATGCCTACTTTTTTCATTTCCATGTAAGTACTTGGTAATTCTTGCATCTATTTCCAAAGTCAACACTGATTTTTCTAGAACTATCATATTTTCAGCTGATGATGATATATGAGCTCGGAGCTCGGAACATGTTCCTTTGAGATTCATCTTTGATCATTCTAATAAATGTTGTGGATATGCCTTTGGGTTTTCATTTATGAAACCCATTTTTATTCCTAGGAAAACTACAATTTATTAAAATAATCAACAAAAGAATATGGTAGCTGTAAGGTTTACAAATATTTGCGAGATTATTTCATTCGAAAAATCATGAACTCTGTCACATCATATGATTCGATATTTACCAACATCTTGAAAATTGTTTTCTTGAGTTCTGCTAGAGTTCAATTTGATGTGTTATGAAATTTAATACAACCGTTTAATGCACTGGACTCACTTAATCGCAACCTATGTGCTGGATATGTGTAGTTAGAGTGTCTGGTATCATGTTCTGTCTGAAATTGCATATTTGTTAATGATGGGGACACCTAAATCAACAGAATGTAAAATCGCAGAACCGTAATCCATCAGAATATACATTTTCAAACCAGTAATTCAACAGAAGCATAATTTATAGGAATCGTATTTATCTTTACTATAGATGCACAGAAACGTAATCCCTCAAACCGTATTATGTATACTGTACATAAGGATACTAGAAAATAACAGATTGCAAATGCGCAGATGTTTATTTTTCTATTGAATCAATATCGCATATCCGCAAATCTACAGAATTGAAAACTAACAAACCAACATGGGAACACACAAATCACCAGAATGTAAAATCGCAGATCCGTAATCCATCAGAATATACATTTTCAAACCAGTAACTTAACAGAACAATATTTTATAGAAATCGTATTTATCTCTACTGTAGATGCACAGAACCGCAATCCCTCAAACCGTATTTTGTATACTGTACATGAGCATACCAGGCAATAACAGATTGCAAATGCGCAGATATGTATTTTTCTATAATAGCAATATCGCAGATCCGCAAATATACAGAATCGAAAACTAACAAACCAACATCACAGCGGAATGATATTTCGTCAGAATCATAACAACACAGACCATAATTCGTCAGAATCGCAGAATGACAGACCGCACATTAGCAGACCGTACTTTGTCAGAATCGAAATACAACAGACCGTTTATCGACAGAATAGTAAAATGTCAGAACCGTACATTGACAGAATAGCAAAAAATCAGAACAGCATATTCACAGAATCTCAAAATATCAGAACTGTAAATTGAAAGAATCGTAAAATGCTAAAACCGTACATCGACAGACTCGTAATTCAACAGACCGTATTCCATCAGAATCATATTATATCAGAACGTACAATGACAGAATGTACTTCATCAGACTGTAATGTCATATACTGTATTGTGATAGAATCGTAAACTATCAGAACCGTAATTCAGCAGAATAGTAAAATGTTAGATCCGTAAAATAACAGAATCGTAAAAATTCAGAACCGTACATCGACAGAATCGTGAAATATAGGAACTGTACGTCAGCAGAACCGTAAAAAATCAAAACCGTACATTGGCAGAATCGGAATTCATCAGAATGTAATGCAGCAGAACCGTAAAATGACAGACTGCAGAGAGGCCTACCAGCCACGCGCAGAGCGAACGCCGGTCACAGTGTTGCCTGCTCTCACGTCATGTGGGGATTCTACGTATACTTTCAGTTCGACCTGCTTTTATGTTCCTATTGCTCTTGTGGAATAAGATCGTTCATATGATATGAAGTGATGAATGACCACATTTCAATATGAAATATATGGTCGTCACCCAACTTTTTTGCTATATGGAAAAGAAAGTGTTTATTTGAAGTATTTTCTTAAAAACTACAATTCCTTGAAGTCAGTTGAGAGAAGGGTTCGAGAAATAGGTGTCTGGCATATTACAAGTGTTTGGGATCACACGTTAAAAGGTAAGGCCCCCGTCATTCCTTGCTCGCACAAGACTTTCGAAGACTTCTGAGGGTTGCTCGTAAGGGGGCAACCGAATGACGGATAGAACAATTTTACAATTTTTTTTCACAACAAACTTTGGAGTTTTCAAAGTTTGATTATAGATACAAGATATTGGATGTTCTTTATATGAATCTATGTCATACCCAAATTCATTCATTTTGTATTTCGTACCCATATTTCTAGAAAAAGGAAGAAGGTGATACGAAACTAGAAGTTCAGCTACGGAATTTAGTTTCGAGAATTCTTTATTAACGATAATTAGTGCGGTGCTGTAGATAGGGATTGATGAAAAAATGCTTATACATACATACATACATATGGAAGCCATTGAATAAACGTTCTTGTAAAACTCACTATGGAAGCTATTAAATAAACGTTCTTGTCTATCTGATTCTGATTCTGATCTATATCAGGTGACCTTGGACCATAGGCGCCACCAGATAAAAATAGGATATAGGGCGGACAAAATTCGAAGATGAAATCGGGTAACCTACGAATGAAAACTGAGTGTGAATACTCAAAGCTAATATTAATCTGTGTAATTCTCGAAATGTCATCTCCAACCATTCAGAACTTGAAGACTAATTTTCCATGATATTGACCATATCCACTCGTCAAAACTGAACCCATCACTAGTTCCTAAGCAGTTTTTTGAACAGCCTCTGTGAATCTGAGATAGAACAATCAATAAAACAATAATTGATCTTCGCATTGTCGAGTTTAGACGAAAATGTAGTTTACCTAACAAATGCCGAAAGTCATACTTTTCCGCACCTGTTTATTTAGATATAAAGAAATACATAGAGAATTCGCATTCGGTATGTGATGAAATTATCAATTCTTTCTCAGTATATTCAACAGAAAACAACTTGGTACTTTCCTGGCTGCGATTTTACTAAATATACTGTACGCTAGCACAAACCACGCCGACCGTAATATCTCATCTTCGACGTACTTATATAGGCAAAACTCAGAAACTATTTATCCTTAACGAACTAACCTATCCCTGTTTGCAATATTTTTGTGGAAGGAAAACCGAATGGAGTGTAAAAACACATTGTTTAATAATATATTTCAACAGTTGAGTTATTCAACAAAATTGAATAAAATGAGACTGTTTATCCTAAACGCACTAACCTATTTGACTTCAAATATTTTATGAAAAAGGAAAACCAGAATGAAGTAAAAAAACAAAAAAGTTGCAAAAAAAAAGTTCAAGTTCACAGCGATTCGAACCATGGACCTTCAGAGTGAAAGTCGACAGCGCTAACCAGTAGACCATTTGGGTGTATGAATTTACTGTGTACAGAAAAAACATGTTCAACACAGAAGTGCATTTGCAAAACAGAGGATGTATTTTGTTGTACTGAATGTAAATGTAACGCTCATTGTAAGAATATTGAAAAATCCGATGACGAAGACCATCAATAAATGTACATTGTTTACTTTTCTGTAAGATGTTTCTTGTAAAAACCCTAATATGCATTTGTGACAATCAACTAT
The DNA here is from genome assembly GCA_918026855.4 of Phaedon cochleariae. Lineage (NCBI taxonomy): Eukaryota > Metazoa > Arthropoda > Insecta > Coleoptera > Chrysomelidae > Phaedon > Phaedon cochleariae. Next base: position 38,741,276 of record OU896714.1, on the reverse strand, counting down.
ACATTCGGAGATATCTAGTTAAATATAAATTGCTCACCATATCTTCCATTTCGACAAAATGAGCATATTTTAATGAAGAATACGGTCTAAGCGCGCGACGAGTGAAAGTTTCATCGATCGTTACGCTTAGAATGGTTTATTGATTTTACATTTTTGCTCCGACGAAACGCCTCGACTGTGGTGCGCTGTCCTAAAAATTTAATTGCAGAACAAAAACTGTTAGGAATATCCATACCATTGATCGAGATGAAATGTTCCTCATAAAATTACGCAGTTTTTGATGGGAAAATATGATGTAGTTCATTTGGAAAATAATCGAGTTCTTGCTTGTTGAAGATTAATGAAATATTGAAAAATTATATAGGATAGTTTTTGAAAGTGGTGAGATTTTCAGATATTCGGATGATAAAATATGAATTGTCAATACACCATTCGATTGGTTATACTTCAGGCTACAAAATGAGCCCTCATATGTTTTTTTAGCTTCATCCCCATTATTGTTAGACTGCTATTTTTCAGACATATTGAAAAACGCGATCTTCGTACATTTTTCCCTGTAGAAAATCTCTCGACCATGGGGCGATGTTGTAATTTCTCATTATATATGTGGATGATGATGACAAAAAATGTCCTTGATGTTCAATTAAGTTATACCCCATGATTGGGTTATTGAACGATAGACCGGACCGTCTGCCGTACTAAAACATGTTCCATTTTTATGTTGAATACGGAAGCAAATTCGCTCCGGAAACGTCAATGTGAAAATGTACCTAATATTTTTATGGTATTCTTCCTTTTTCAAACATTCTTCAAAACAAGGTGTCACTCGTTTTTTCAACAGAATTGAACAAGGATTTCGAGAAATTGGATGAAACCAAAATTGTAGTACTTTTGATCCCGATGCGAAAAGTTGGTAGCTCGACCGGAGTAGGCCGGCTAGATTTCGAAAATAAAAAAAAGATTACATTCAGTATTGAGTGATATAATGAATAAGGAGAGTGCCGTAGGCGATTTTTCTCCTTATTCAAGGTCAAATGAGAATTGGATTTTCTCCTACCCTTCGAATAAGCGATTATTTTCACCAAAATCATGAGTCAAAAAATTTTAATGGAAAACATATTCATTGATTTTAGAAACTGAACAGGTACAAATCTGGTACACCTACCTTCATTCATACACGTATTGAAAGAACCAGAGAATATCGAATGAAATCGGTCTACGAATGATGAAACAAATTTCTTTCCTTCCTGATCTTCTTTCAGTTTGTTCGTATTCCTTATTATCCTAATATCAGTTCCGTGGTATATATACTATTTTTTCCACCACTAGCTATAAAACCTACCATTATTTACTCCTTCCCGAGGCGTGAAGTGTACTTTTACTGCCAAGGTAGTTTTCGTCATTTTATAACCACTAGTCAATAAATAGCCACCCACCTCTGATATAATAACCCAAACTCACTGTTCTGATGGCATTTGAATCTGTTATAGGTATTTACTACTAGATTTTTTTTAAATTGAAAAGTAGTGCTACATAGTAGCAATAGGTTCATATCTCAGTTCCACAAAAATGTAATGATTGTAATGTATTGCTTTCCCTGGGTAATACTAATATTCTTCACTACCTTGGTGTATTAATAACTATTATGCACCTGAGGAGTGGAAAAATTGATAAAATATGCAAGAAAATAATGAAAGGCCGTGGTTATCATATTGCTTCGAAAGCATTAATTATTGCTATAGCGTTTGAGAAAAAACGCCAGTATTTACTTTTGATCCCTCAAATATTGAAAGTGCTACCAAGTTCCTCAAATGAAAGATTGAAATTAGGTACCCTGCTCTTATGTGCATAACAGTGCATAAAAAAATTATGGGAGGAAAACTTAGCCCCTGTAGCGCTGAAGCGCAACACTGAATGATACTTATATGTCCGGAATGATTTTCTGATCAAAAGATGACCTATGTGAGCATGAAACCATTATGTACAGGGTGATTCAAACTTTCCGCCCTTGGCTCATAACAGGAAAAGGAAAACTGCAAATGCAAATACGGCAGAGAGGATTAGAATGGATGTGTCGTGTAAAGTATATGTTCTCGTATTTGAATATATTTCAACTCTTCCCGAGATAGCGTCAGATAATTTTTTTTTCCACGAAGCCACTATTTTTTCCTCATATTCCGAAAGAACATATTTTTTCAACAACTTTCATCATGACAAGTTTCTCCTATCTCCATTTGGTTAAAAGCCGTGGGACTCTGGATTTAGTATTTCCATTTCAATAATCTTCGGTATTTTCAAATAAATCTCAACTGACCCCGCCGTAACAAGTCGCCAGGTTTACGTTTCAATCGGTTCAAGTATGAATGCAAAATGTATCCCAATCCATATTGCTTGCAAAACGATTTGCCTTGATTTTGTTTGTTTTCCGGTCGACTTGATTTTTATCACGGCGGGGTCAGTTGAAGTTTATTTGAAAATGCCAATCATATATCACATCATAGCTATCAACTTAATGAAGAAAGAAAGAAAGTTTCACGATGGAAGATGTTTGAAAAAATATATGTTTTTTCAGAATATGAGGAAAAATTGTGACTCTGTGGAAAAAATAATTTTGCAGACGTCATTTCCGCCATTTTGAAAGGAGCTGGGATATTTTCAAATAAGGATAAATATATCCCCTCTGAGAGATTTCCATCTGCAGTTTTCCTTTCCTTGTTATGAGCCAAGGGCGGGGAGTTTGAATCACCCTGTACAGTGTATTCCATTCTGGTTCAGACATCTGAGGTATCTCTGTTGTTGTGGAACATGGAACCTTGCGGTTTTTGCGGTTCTGTGCCACTTTTTTGTGAAACTCAGATTTTGCCTGTAACTTATTTCACATTTTGGGCACCCTCTTTATTTACGGAGTTTTTCAAATCTTTTGTCATGAAGAATATCATTCAGATTCCAATGTCGTACTCAATTCTTTTTTCGCAGTATGGTTTTGGAGATTCAACTCAAACTTATGATTTTTTCAATTTATTAGCTCATTAAATTCCTCTTTTCTCCTTCAAAATGATATATATTGTATAGATAAATCTCGGATAAATTCAAAGATGCTCAAAAATCACTCAAACATTGTATTTCAATAGTGGACTATTGATTTTTCATATGAAAAAGTCTAATTGGAGGAATATTACTTCTGATATTTTTTTGATGAGGACAGAAACGATATACTGACACTAATTACCTATAACAGAACACAAAACGTACCTAGGTGTAGCTAATAGCAACAAATAAATAGTAATAAGAATAAATTCATGATGTAAAAGAGGCACCTGATTGAATATTCACCGAAACAGTTGAATTTCGAAATTATACAGTAACTTGATTGTTGCCCAGTTTTCCACACAATTGCCACAATTGACACAATTGACACACCTAACCTGAAGACGCATTAAAAATCATTGAAGGATATCTTTGTAATTCCTAAAAAACTGCCTCTGTTGTTACACCATTTTGCACGAATTTCTTCAAGATTGTTGTGCTTCCTAGTGTATTGAGACGTACACTCGTATTCAGAAAACATGTCGCAGTTGGAGGACGTAAGCGCTCTAAATCACCGCTACAATATAAGCGGTTACACCGTCCAACTGCGACATGATTTCTGCATACCAGTGTACTTGTACCTGTTGAGGAATTGTGTCAATTGTGTGATAAAAAAAAGGGACATCAATTCGAATAATTCAATGAATTAGTTACTGAATGATTTCGAAATTCAATTGTTTTAGTAAATATTGAAACAGCTGCTTATTCAACATTATGTATACTTCTTATTACTATTTATTTGTTGCTATTAGGTACCTACGTTTTGTTTTGTGTTAGTTATTCAGTGTTGGAATTGTTTTTTTCTCTTCATGGTAAAATCAAAAGTTCAAGTGGAACCTTTTTATTTAAAAAATCTATATCACTATGAAAGTCCATGCTTCATTGATTTTGGAGCATCTTTGAAAATTTTATATTCATAACATTATACATGATTCGAAAGGAAAGAAAACAAGGAATTTGATGAGCGGATGAAATACAGGGTGTTCTACTGAAAAAATCATAAGTTTGATGCATACCAGAGATTCACGGCTTGACTTGATATTCAAGCTACTTGACTTGACTTGACTTGAAATCAAGTCAAGTTCAAGTCAAGCGAAAGTTTTTTAATGTCAAGTCAAGTCAAGTAATTATTTATCAAGTACTTGAAAAATCAAGTAGTTCTATCAAGCTACTTGATTTTCAGCAGTTTTATTGTGTATCTATACAGCGTGACTCACGGTCGATGTTATAGGTCAGACGTTTATGGAGAACGCGACGCGGGATTTTTCTGAAAATTTCGCATACACAAAAAATTCCTGCAGTTGAAAAATCTCGATTTTTCGCACTCTATATCTCCATAATCTTTTCCGCTATACCCCGAGTGTGATGTATCGATGAAATCAACTCTTCAAGGAGAATCTGAAAATGCAATAAAATACAGGGTGTTCAATTCGAAATAACAGAGTGGTTCCTACTTTTCTATAGAAGCGGCAACGTCGTGATTTTGAAAATATATTAGATCGATAGTACCGGTGATGAAATGTGAGATGCGGAATTTTCAGAAAAATCCTGCGTTGCGTTCCTATCATAAACGTGAACCTCTAACCTACCATCGGCCGTGAGTCACCCTGTATATAACCTGTAATATAACTGATGAAATGAAAATGGCATCGTAAGACTGACTGCGCGATCGATTCAGTCAGCTCGGATCTCGGGGAACCCCCGTATTTTGTCTAAGCGTGAGCGAGCTTGCAGAAATATACGCGACTCGTGCGTATCAAGATCAAGTATTATCAAGTAGCTTGATTTCAAGTCAAGTAATAAATATCTCAAATTCAAGTCAAGTCAAGTACGTAATTTGCCACGAGCTTGATTCTCAAGTCAAGTCAAGTAGTTTGTTAAAATATCAAGCTACTTGACTTGATGAATCTCTGGTACTTATCTCCAAAATCATATACTTACCCCGAAAAAAAAAAAGAAAAAAATGAGTGCGCCACTAGTTCCTGAGTGACATTCTCTATGAGATAAAATTTCAATTAGTCATCATCGCATTTTTCATCACTGAGGAACTCCGTTGATATGGAGATGGTCGACAAAGTGTGAAATGGTATACAGTGCTTTATACGTAACCAGTTAGGAAACGCGTCATTTTGTTTGACGACGGGATTATGCGAGACGAACGAACGTATTACGTGTAATTTTTTTTCTAATTTTGCTAGAAATTTTCGCTCGAACAGATAATATAATGACCATCATTTCTACATGAATTCTACCGATTATGTACAAAAATTGAGTATAGGCAAGTCGACTCCGCCCGTCACTTCGAAGTATCCGTCATAAAATGATATGGTCGCAAATTAGTGACCAAATTCACGAAAAAGACTCGTTCGATACTTCCATCAGTGGAAAATGGCTGATTCAAGTTCAGTTTTTCCAACTGATATTGAGAAAGCAGCTTGAAATACATTATTCTTTTCGTCCAACCACATATTCAATAACGTAACTGGTGCTGTAGTGAATAATATTTCATCACCAGTTAAACCAGTTATGTTATATTTCACTTCACACCACAGGTTATACGAAAAGTGAGAAGTTTCAATATTTCCGTAGTTTTGGAAAGTTCCACATCACATGTCAAATTAAATAAAAAAGAATTTCGAGCCAAACTCAATATTTCCAAGGGATATCCTGAAACAGGTTGATTTTCATTCTCAATTTCCACATTTATAATAGACAATTTCTCGAATGGAACATCCTATCAACTATTGAATTCTCGAAATCTTCATGGAAAGCTGAATTCAGGGTGTTCCATTGAAAAAAAAAAACACAAAGCTATTAGCCTACCCGAAAAAACGAATGACACTGTATATAAAACAACTACACAAAATAAAAGTTTGGGTGGTTTCAAACAACTTTTTCATTTAACATTCCTCAATATTCCTATAAAAACAACATAATGACCTCTTTATACTGAACTTTCCTTGAATAAAGTACCATTCCTATTTCACAGTCTTGGGGGAATTTAAGACTAAGAAAATTGTTTGAAATGATGACTTAATAAAAACAAATTATCATAGGGATTTCCTTTCGTGCGCTTCAAGCGTTGAAAAATATGTTCCATCAATAACTAATCCAAGTGCTTCGTAAATTTTTTATTTTATAAGGATGCTTGCCAAAAATTCGACGGATGACGTCACAATGTGTCCATGATGATTGCAGACAAAAAGGTTCCTGCATGATCCACCATTTTGAAAACAAATGTCATTTGAAAGGTAACTTTTCGCTCTATCGACTTACGTAAAATTATTCATACAGAATGCCATTTAAATTTCAGTAAAATTTTGGGGCAAATCCTCTGTACTTGTACAGAGTGCAACATATGGAAATTTTTTTTATGAATTGCACAACCAAAATACAGATAATGTCAAAGGTTCGTGCATTTTCGGTAATCATTTAAGGTGCACTTAGAATCGTTGCAAGTCAAACAGCATACAGGGTAGGTCAAAAAATATAAAAAATGCTCAGGAGTTTTCAGAAAATTCAGCAAACTGTTATGAAAAAAAGTTCTTCACAATTGAAAGTTTTTCCTGAATACCAAAACATGGCCCCCTAAGACATATTTCAGTGTTTCGATTTGTTCCATTAATAACTTTTTTTTTTATATTCACCCTAAACACTTCCATAATTTGATCATGACAAAATCAGTTGATCATACTTTTGTTGAAATTAATGCGCTTTTGTGCAATCAACTTGGATTTTATTTTTTTAGGGCATCACAAACTTGATGTTTGTTGCAACGATATACACAGCTTAATTTTGAGATTTCGCAAACCATATTTTCAACAAGGTAAAACATCATTAGATAAGGAGTATGTCACCAAACTGCCTCAATATTTACTGTCAACCCTCATTTGTTCTGTTCCTTGGGTGTCCGTGATTTTTCAAAAGATATCATGGTTGCCGATCAATTTGTTCAGCTTTTTCATAAACATTTCAAATACAAAATGTTCACATTAAATGAGGGTTTTTGAATATGCATATTATCATTCATGATGTTTTACCTTGTGGAAAATAGGGTTCGCAAAATTTCAAAGTTGAGCTGAATATCGTTGCAACAAACATGAAGTTTGTGATTTCCTAAAAAAATTGAAATCCAAGTTGAATGCAAAAATATGCTTGAATCTGAAAAAAAAAGGGAATTTATTGACGAAAGGAATTGAAGAACTGAAGAATGTCTTAGGAAGCCATGTTCTGGTATTTAGGTATGAATTTTAATTGTGAACAATTTTTCTCAATAACATTCTGCTGAATTTTTTGAAATACGGGTACTTTACTCCTGAGCACTTTTTATATCTTTTTACCTACCCTGTATGCTGTTTGACTTGAAACTATTCTGAGTGCACCTGGGATGATGATCGAACATGCACCAACTCATGGCACTATCTGTATTTTGGTTGTGCAATTCATTAAGAAGATTCCACAAGATTGCACACTTGAATGACCACACTGTATATTGAAATTATGCTCATATATTATTATTTTGTAGAAGCGAGGAGGGAAAATCCCAAATAATCAAGTAAAATGTATGTAACACCTCCTCGATTAACCAACAGGCGGTATTTCGGGCCGCCATTGCTTGAGATTTGACATTTCATAGAAGATGAATTAAGTCATTATGATATCCGAAACGCAAATGAAATTGATCACATACAGAGTACCTCATTGATCACATACAAAGTACCCCATTGACGAACGGAACATTTTGGTATATAAACGAATTGGGTCCAATCAACTTATTTTGACCTCTACTTCAAGTAGAGCAATTTTGGGACACCCTATATATAATCTATAACTGAAGTCATGTGAGGGATTTAAGCACAATTGACAATAAGAAATCACTAGATTCGAAAACTCTTGGGGAGTAGGTTTCCCGAAACGAAATAGCGATATACAAATGCTACAAGTTCTTTATTTATATTATCTACTATTTAATTGGAGAAACAAATTGAAAGGTATACCTACACTCTGATCCGAATCTCAGACCATTGGACTATAGAAAAGTTTGGAAGTTTGATGTTTTTCTCCAATATTTATATGTTCAGAAATGGACAACCAATGATTCCATTTATGCCTTATAGAATCTCCTAGAATAGATCCACCTATTATACATAGAAAACATCGTTATATTCACATGTCTGATGTTTTGTTATATAATTTTTCAACAAAAAGAATGATATATACTTCTTTATCTTGATACAATCAAATTATCATGTCAATATCTTCCTGATTCGGATCAAACAGATTATCAAACACAAATACTACAATGTACGAACCTTTCTCAGCCCTCTAGAATTCTTCATAAAACAGTTTGAATCAGATTTGAGTAGGTATAGCAAGGAATTTCTATCGATTCAACTTGGCAACAATGCGCTACCGCTTGTTCCGAGTCTCCACGCGTCTCACACATTCTGGTATATTGACGGTCTGTCGATGTACGGTTCTGATGTTTTACGGGTCTGTCAATGTACGGTTCTGCCATTTTACGGTTCTGCTATTTCACGGGTCTTAATCCAAAAAATTCTGGAAATTTACGGGTTTGGTAGCTGCACGATTCTGCCATTGTACGAGTCTGTCATTTTACGATTCTGCTATTTTACGGGTCTGTCATTTTACGGTTTTGATGAATTATGGATCGGAAATTCCGGTAGTCCGATGGATTATGATTCTGTCGATGTACGGTTCTTGCATTTTACGGATCTAGAGTATTGGCAGTCTGTGCTTTTACGAGTCTGTCATGGTACGGATCTTTCATTTTACGGGTATCAAAAATCGACAGTCTGTCTTTTTACGGGTATGAACTTTTCGCATTCTGCCATTTTCAGATTCTGTACATCACAATTCTGCCAGTTTGCTGGTCGGGAATGTTCATTCTGATGAAATGGTGGTCTACAGAGTACGGGTCGCTGAATTACAGTCTGTGCTTTTACGGTTCTATGACTTTACGATTATATATTTTTATGATTCTGACGACATGAAGAGTATTTTATTTACTGGTTTGGCAAAGTACACTTCTGAATATATGGCAGTCTTTCGATATACTAATGTGATTTATGCATTCTGACATAATGCAGTCTGTCAAAGTACGGTTCGACAAATTACGGGTTGTACATATTGCAGTCGCTGAAATATGGTTCTGATGATTTGCTATTCTGATTTCTTACTATTCTAGTCAAATAAATTCCTACTAATCGACGGTCTGTGTCGATACGTTCTGATGATGTATATGGACCCAACCAACATCACATCGGAATGATATTTCGTCATAACCATAACAACACAGACCGTAATTCGCCAGAATCGCAAAATGACAGACCGCACATTAGCAGACCGTACTCTGTCAGAATCGAAATACAACAAACCGTTCATCGACAGAATAGTGAAATGTCAGATCCGTACATATTGTCGCGAGCCGGCCTATTCATTAATACCCCTTTATTTGATTATTATTCAATGTTCATGAAAAACGCCTAGCTCACGACCTAGGGGGTAAACTCAGATGGTGGAGATTTAATAAATAAGATCTTGGATAAAAATGGAACATGTTTATTCAATAATTGTTAAGGAAATAAATCGCCTTCAACAAGAATGTATGAGTTACAAATAAAATATTGAAATTACACTTACCGGAGATTCATTTTTAGAGAGGTGGTCGAGGTGTGGTCTCGTTCGCAGCTAGGTACAATCTGCATTATTCCGCTCCCAAAGGTAAATCCATTGGAAGTCGCGAATAATATCCAATTCAGCAAAATTGGCAGAATAACGAAAAATCAGAACAGCACATTTGCAGAATCACAAAATATCAGAACTGTAAATTGAAAGAATCGTAATATGCTAAAACCGTACATCGACAGACTCGTAATACAACAGACCGTATTCCATCATAATCATATTATATCAGAACGTGCAATGACAGAATGTACTACATCAGACTGTTATGTCATATATTGATTCAGATTTTTTGATAATGAATAATATACACTCTTGAATGAGGGTGAGTGATTTATTCTCTCTGAATGAACCTTTGCATAAATCTACAGGTTTCAAGTTCCAGATAATTCTGAGAATTTTTTTCTGGATTATGAAGATCGTGTTTGCGGCCCTGCTTCTTCCATAGAATATGATACCATACCTCATGATTGACTCTATACGTTTGCTTGGTAAACCATCTTTGATGTATGGTACTTGACATATTCAGCAATAATTCTTTTGCTATAATCAGACGAGTTCAATATTCCATCAATATTATTGGTGTCTCAACTCAATTTTAGGTTTTCGGATAGTGAAATTTTCAAACGAAGTAACATTTCAGGGCAAGTTTTATTTGGTTTCTTTTCACCACACATATCTTGGGATAATACTCATAATTTCATCTATATAGAAACGAGCAGAAAAATTTCTCAAAAATCTTTGATTGAGTAAAGGTAATTCCACTTTGAGCTACAGAGTTCTACCTGAGATCGCCTTGTATATATTGACGATGCGATCAATCTCCATCATCCTAATCTATCCAAAAAGCTGATTCGGTATAAGAAAAAAAAAAGAAAGTTCGCGTTTGAGGTCGGTATAATATTTCTTGGGATTTCTTCATTGTGAATCAGTAACTCATTCTATGGTACCGTTACACGCTGCCATCTCTTTAACCATATCCAATTTGGCGCGCAGCTCTTTTTTTCCTCTTTTCTTCGTTTTGGGTATTGTATCTAGATTGAGAAGTAGTACACAAGAAGATCACATTGTTTGGTGTCTGCAGCTGAAAGAAAACACGAATACGTTGACGTGGATGGATTTTAATTGACACCATTGATTCTTCTATTCAGTTAAGTATATACTTTGATGGTTTCGAAATAGATGAACAATCCTTTAGTTTTAGAGTTTACTACTCTAGCATAATCTCTGAAAGGTAGGGAACATATAAATTGTACTAAAAGCTCAATATATTTCACCAAAAGAGACTGTTCTTAGACTGTATACCAGGGTTGACTGAATTGACTGAATTGACTGAATGAATTCTGATTTCAAGCTGAGCAGTAGTTTATCTATGAGCTGAATGAGCTAAGCCTTATGATTGAGAAATGGTGAAAACCTCGATGTGGGTATCTAAACTACTATACTGTACTCATGTCATGTGTGCCAAATATATTTTCGTAAATCCAACTCGGAAAAGAATTTATGGAGTGACTTATATCACACTATAAATAAAACTTCGTCTAGGACGAAAAGTAGTCTGATGAAAGGTAATACGTAAAATGTGCAGAAAAATAAAGAATGGAATATAGGTACCATGTTATACATATGATTTTTCCGTCTCCCTTAAATAAAAAGTCATTTTCAAATAATTTATTGATGAAAGTAACAAAGAAGTAGGTATTCATAGCTTATAGGCACGTTATCTTCACTCTTGCATCCTACATGTTTTCAATTTGTGGTAGAGTCATAATTATATGAAGTAATGTTAAAAGTGCAGTTTTGAGCAGTGGTTATTTGAATACCACTAGAAGTAAGATCTGGAGCCAATGCAGTTTTCGTGCTATTTTCATAAATAACATTATTATACAGAATTCGTACTTGGCTGATTACAATCAATTTCATTAACTTCAATGACCCACAATTTGGTTCGAAATTTTTTGCTATTTTGTGACACACACCCTTCAGCGATATTCGCAGACTTCCAAGCAAAAATGTCTCCTCCAGAATTTGCAAGTAAACTTGCCGAGGTTCTTCTGAAACTATGCCCGGTATAATTTATGACATCAGCAGTTTTCAAAATTCTGCAACTTTTTTTATGAATTTTAGCAATAGAATTCTTTCCAACCATATAGAATACTATGAAATATGATTATAGTGTGCTGAATGTGGCTGAATGGTTGTCATGGTAAGTGGGATGTGAACGGACTAAATGATTAATAAACATAAAAACTGTCTGACTCTGAATTATCTATTTAACACTCTATAGCAGATACCAATTTTAGTTTTTGAATAGAATCGAATCATTATTACAAAATTCGTTCTCCATATTGGATCCGTACGAAGGCGCTGAAGGGCCACCTATACATTTTTTTTAATCCCGACTTTAAAGTGTTTTTTTTGTGTGTTGACAACACAACCTGGAGCTAAAATCTACCACTTTTTTTCCTTGTATAATAAATAACTATTTATCATTGTGGGTTTCTTTAGGATTCCAATAATAACATATCTTCTATACAAATCATTATTTTGTATGCAATGATAGCTTGGGCTATCCCATTATTCTATCCGGCTCTTGTTTTTGTACTAGATTAGTGATAATTGTACTGACGAACTAAGTGTGTATGGAATGTACAAGAAAAGTACAATAGTAGTTAATAAAAACGGCAACTCTGAACTCATCGAAAAAAAGGAACGATGAAAGAGATCGTCTCCATATGGTAGGTAGTCTGGTTGATAACCAACTTTGCTATGAGTACCCACCTAACTCGACAAAAACGAAACGGCATTTTCGAGCAGTTTTTCATTTAATAACAGATAATCACAAGTTCGTTGAGTTATGCGATTCTCGCATGCATCGTTAGGCCATCGGATATCGAAAAAGTGGGTCAGACGCACACACACAAACATCACCAAACATACACCGGGCCAGACGATTTGCCGGCTTAATTGGTTTTCTGGTAGGAAACTGCACGATCATTTGCTGGGATCGTACCTACTAACTTTCCCTACGAATAAATGATGACGAACGGGTGCGATCTGACAGCTGAGAAGAAATAAACGAGTGCTGAGGCCATCCATCTTCGCATGAATGCGGTACATGCATAAGGAATTTCTTTCTGCATTCGCCACTGAACATTGAAATTACCATTTGTATAATTAAAACAATCGGTAAAATTTGTACCCATCAGCAAACATGGCGAATCAATTGCCCATTGATTCAATCGCTGGCACTATTTCTCGGTGATCAAAAAGTACATGTGTATTGCTGTTTTGATCATATAATACGTATGTTGGACTATTATTCTGCTGATACAATAGTACATTTCCTATGGATTCATGTGAATCAGGATTACACTGCTCTTACGGCATTGGGTAATCATTGTGTATAATTCATTCTACAAAGATCACTGGAGCTGTACTGGTTGAACGATGAATGGAGCATATAGGTTCCATCAGTTGTATTTTATTGACATTTTTCAATCGACAAGGGACAATTGATGTGTTTTCCATAGGTCTTCCATTTCGTTTTTTTTTATCCTTCTGCGCATGAACCGTCATTGGCATCATTTGTTATTGTGACAAGTGAATAGATAGAAAGTTGTAGGAAGTGCATCATTATGCAATCTGATCAAATCGAAATAACGAATTTGATTGTATAATACTGTCTTGTCTGTAGGTTAATCGAGGAGGTGGTACATTCATTATTCCAAACTTTTTGGGATTTTCTCTCCTCGTATCTATAAAATAAAAATGTGAATATTATTTCAATATACGTATAGTAAGGACAAGATGTCACTGCGTTAATAGTAATTTTCCTAACTAGTGCGGAAAGTGATTCTTTCCCGCACGCGACTGCCGTTGACACGAACGACGCGAAGCGAAGTTCGGGCAAGCAGTCGAGTCCGGAAAAGACACTTTACGCATGAGTTAGGAACAATATTTTTTCTACAAGCGTAGGAAGTTGATTGATTTGTTCAATTAATTATTCATTCATATATATAGGAACAACTAACAAGAGAAATATATTCTCTACCTACTGATTATTAGTAATAGCTATTGTGAACTAACAGTTTGACGCATTATGTATTGGTTCATGGCGGAAACCAGCAGGCACATAAGGTGTTTGGCGAGGTGTTTGGTCTCTAGGTTTCAGACACTTCTAGGAAATGAGCCAAAAATACATCTTCTTTATTCGGTCGTATTTTCATCCATTCAAATAAAACGCGTGAATAGCTTCTCATACCTTTCTCAAGACTTCGTTGGCAATAACGCATCTATATCGCATCCCTATAGCTAGTTTTTGATCACATTGTGGCAATTCCACTGAGTCGAAAATGACAGTAACGCTCTGTGTCTGTCACTTCGACAATAACAAACTCATTTGAGGTTTGATTGGCATGACAACAATAATCGTTCCCCATCAGATCAATCCAAATCTATAGGGGGATTTTTATAATAATCAATTTTTATTTTTCAATATTTCTTAATTTTCACAATAAATATTGCAATTTTATGGATGTTTCTGAATATACATACTCAATAAACGAACTCAAACTCTAATATTCCATCACCTACCTGCCATATTATCATATCTCTGTTTTTCCCGCACTAGTGCGAGGAAAAATATTGAACCATGATGAAGGCAATTATAGTAGGTGGGTATATAATTAATAAGTTGAGAAGTTTTTCTGAATATTCTCATGGATCAGAATTGAGAACTGAAGAATCGATTATTTGTGAATGCCACTCTGTGTTGAAAAGTGTGGAAATGACCATTATCAAGGACGTTGAAACGAAAATTCCACACCAGTGATACTACTACTAGTATGTATCTATACCTATGAAAAATTACTTGACAAAATTATTATTTCTCATCACTAGAAGTATCCCGAAGTTAATATGAAATGTAAGAATATAATATGTTGCATTTTATACTATACCTTTTCAACTTCAATTTCGGAATTGGTAAGTTATATTTCGGAAAATGTTATCTCGATTTCAGAATTGATTAGCTCGATTTCAGAAATGGTAAACTCAATTTAATAATCGGTGAGATGAATTTCAGAAAAAGTCCATTCAATTTCAGAAATGGTAAGTTGTATTTCAGAATTGGTAGGTTCAATATCATAAAAAAAATCCTTATATTTGTTCGAAATGTTTCCAATTGCATGTGAGATTAACAAACCATATTCAAAATATTCAACTTTTCAAAAACAATTTAATCCACAGATGCCTTCCATCTGAATCGCTGGAAGATAGTGATGGCGTTGCACATGATTATAAGAATGCAAACACATTTGAGGTGTTATCATTTTCATTGAATGATCTGCACATTCTGCAAGACATTGCAGTCTGAATTCTATCTGGTTGAGCAATCTGTTCGGATATCCAGCTATGACCCTTTGGCGAGGCTCTTGCAAGAAGCTCTTCACTTCTGAGGCACCCCATATATGTTCAATCTGATTCAACATAGGGCTCTCAAGGATTTCATCTCCTGAAATTGAACCTACCAATAATAATTCTGAAATACAACTCACCATTTCTGAAATTGAATGGACTTTTTCTGAAATTCATCTCACCGATTCTGAAATTGAGTGTTCCATTTCTGAAATCGAACTAACCAATTCTGAAATCGAGATTACTTTTTCCGAAATATAACTCACCGATTCCGAAATTGAAGTTGAAATGGTATAGTATTTCCATGCAAATATAATAGGTAGAAATCATGAATCTATTATTGGTGCCAAAATTGCGACCCTAACTAAATTCATTCATGAACCTGTATGCAAATCAAATGAACAAATGAATTCTAAAATTATTTAATTTCCGAACACAATCTGGTGTGTAATTTTCTTACCGAATACCACACAAGGTCGAATTATTTCCGGAAATTTTTTCGAGCTCATAGACGAGGGATAATTTTCGAAATATCCATGAGTGGTATTACAAGTGGAAATACCATGATCCCAGTCATGATGGTTTTAATAAGAACGTTGAGCAATAAAAATATATTGGAGAACATCATATCACATACCAAGCGAAAAAGTGCGAGATATTTCCATTCATTTTATTAATCTCCAAAGTTATAGCTACCAAATTACATTGCAGAGTTTTCCTGGAGCATGTTCGCATGTAATATTCAACATATTTCCGGTGCCCTATTATTAGAGGAGATCACGATGGTACGCCATTGACATAATCGCCCACGACCTATGCATGAGTGGCGAATTCGAAAGTTTTGCTAATTTGGGTCCCACAATTTGGTGTGCAGCGTTGCACCTTGTTCGTTCATCTGCTGGTCGTTGTTACAGGCTGGCTCTGTTGTAAGTACCTGCGGCGCCAAAATTATTCCGAAAATAAATTATATATTCTTGCGCAAATATTTCTTCGTGACATCAATCACCATCAGTTTAGTCTCATTGTAATAATTATTGTCATTACCAGTACATACAAGAAATAAACGGTGACGTTGAAAAATAACCTGAACTGTTTCAAAATTAATACACATACATATTGATTATTATATAATATGCTAAGATACAGATATTTTTTCTGAGTCGATTAATATACCCAATATACTTTAGTATCGAGCAAAATATCCAATAATGAAGCCCAAACCCAGGAGGAAATGTGTTCAATGAAATGAACAACAATGCACTGAGAGAAACTGGATATTAAAAATATCTACCAGCTCTGATTGTAATAACCATTATATTGAAATCTCCTATTCCTGATCCTTTTATTATTACAACAGTATTCTCTCCATTCTGTAATAATAAAAATCGATTTCTTAAATCATTTGTAATACCCTTGAATGGACATTTGCTACCATCATACGCAGGTGTGTTATGACATTATGAGAATGTTATAAGTTCCAGTCTATTTAGATTTTTTATTGACATAGCTCGTTTTGTGAATTATGCTCATTGGTGAATTCAGATAATGTTTGTCCCAATAATCATAGCTGTTTGGGTTTCTAGCATTGTACATTGACGAATAACTCTAGCAATTCACATGTATGACGGTTATTAGGCAATCATTCGACAATCGTAATTTGGCCTATTTCGCTCTAGTGTTTCATTATAGTATTGGGGCTGACAAAGATACAGATCGCGTGCATTTCACTGCTGTTCTCGTTCATGGGTGCCCGTGTTCAATTATTGTTCAATGGTTTCGATCGTCCGAATCGATAGAGCCGTGTCTTGTAGGTGAATGTCTGTGATGTAGCAAAGTTTTGTTTTAGTGCTGGCTGTGAACCGATCTGTGGAATACACTGTGCATTGCATTATTGCAATGAAAAAAGTATTCTCCATACCCACTTTTCACGGCCTAAAATTGCTTTATTTCAAAAACAAAATGATCGATGAGATTCTGAATCAAAATATCTGGGTTTCTGTGAGGGAAGTTTTATTGACAATTCTCATCATAACTCCGATGAAGGAAGGGTAAATTAAGTATTCAACTGCTCATTTCTTGATAAATTCGTCACTAATGCATATAAATGATATTTCTCTGGAAAAATCAATGAGTAATGTCAAAAAACTTCCACAGATACCCAAATATTTCAATTCAGAGACTAAACGTATTTTTTTGTTTTTTTGAAAACAATAACTTTGGATCATGAAAAGTGATAGTGTGGATAGGATATTTATTTTCATTGCAGTAATTCAAAGCACGGTTTCATAATGCATACCATCAAATAATGTTGATTAGATAACTTTATTACTGTTTAGTCTTAGTAATAGAATATATATAAATGAGATAATATATTATTAATTTTTATATATTTTTTCTTTTCAATATGTTTTTTGTCGTAGCTTGATATATTGAGAATAATTCATTCAAATATACTTTATCAAATCAATTTTCAGTTCTTATATTTGCTTCTAATTTTGTGCGTCTAGTGTAATTCACTTCGCGACTATATGCTCTGTCAAAGTATCAGCTTGATGTGGTACCTATCGAGAAGAGTCAAGAATGATAGTGCGCTCTCCTATTTTCATTTACTCACTCATGTGCTATCAGTGATCAGAACACGTTGATAGATTGCACTGCTCTTTCGATCGCATTTTGCCGACAATAAAGTGATACCTCTGACAAGATAAAACTACCACTGCGAGCCATTTGAACCAGCATCCCTCCTCCAAGAGAAAAAAAGGTGGTTGCAACCAAGCAGTAAATGGAAAGGACTCTGGAAGGAGTATTAGCCAGGTAGGCCCATTTTGCTGTGTTTGACGGAGCAATTTTCCCGTTTTTTCGTCCGTGTGCAAACATTTTTGGTCCTTCGAGCCGGATTACGCAATCAAAGTTAAACTTTATTCTTAGTATATCTCATTCTCTCATATTCTCTTTACAATCATTAGAAATAAAAATATATTATTTTTAATTCTATCGTATTGCCGGTTAAAAATTATTCTCCAAGTGTTTTATAAAATGTTTTAAGAAAACTCCTCAAAGATACCTATAAGTACACAATTAAATCTCAAAATTGATCGATCAATTAATTTAATTAAATAAATATATTTCTTTAGTTTCATTCATTCATTCTAGTGGTGCGTAAAAACTTGTCTTTGGAACAGTGTTTTTGTGTTCCAAGCGAAAATCCCCAATGAGTTTTTTGTTACCTGCCAAAGTGAACTTTGGCCCATATAATTGGAATTTTTATAAACTGCTATACACAATTCAGGAATGGTCGAACACATCATTAGTTTTTAATTTTTTTTTTCTTGAACAATTATAAAAAATACTTCTTTCACGCTGTCTGCTGAACAGAGAACCAATCTTTTCAATAATATGGCGGCAAAACAACTCAAACAATATCGCGCTCAGCGGCAAATTTCAGCTGATAGAATCTTGGAAATCCATGAACTTGCACTACTAGCTGTCACTGATGCCTCTATGAGAACTGCTCTTCAAATCAGAACTGATGAACTCTCTGACATTTATGCGGGGTTCAACTCTAGTCATGTTTCTGTCATACAAATTATATCTGTTCTAGAAGACGCTGACTTGGAAGCTGAAAAGTCTTTCGCATGGAGGTAGATAGACTCTACTATAGTATAAAGAAGATCAATTTCGAATTACGTGAACCTCAAGTAAATATCCCAGTTCCAAAATATTCCCAAGTAAAATTGCCAAAATTAAATGTTCCTACTTTTGATGGTACTCTCAAATCATGGCCTACATTCATTGATCTTTTTGACTCTCTCATCCACAATAATGATTCTTTGTCTGACATTGAGAAATTTCAGTATCTTTTATCCGTTGTCAGTGGAGATCCGTTGGGTTTAATAAAAAATCTCCCACTTACTGCTGATAATTACGCCATTGCATATACAAATTTGAAAACTCGATTCCAAAATGAAAGACTTTTATCGTCATATTATTGGGAAGAAATAAATAACTCTCCAAAACTCACAAGTGAATCAGTACGAAATCTTCGGAATTTATTAGACACATTCTCAGATAATCTTAAAGCTCTTGAAAATTTGAATTATCCAGTCGAAAGTTGGGATTTCGTACTATTTCATTTGATGAGCAAAAAATTGGATGCTGATACTCTGCGTCGTTTTGAACTCGAACACGCCTCTGTAGCCATTCCGACTTATAAGAAGCTCTATGAATTTTTAGAGAAGCAATGTATTGCTCTTGCTTCTATGGGTGTCGCTAAAGCTCCACAGAAGTGCAATACTAATTCAAACTCAAACTATAGAGGCTCGAAGCCTTTGAGCCGATATAATTCTTCCCCATCGACTGCTACGCTTTTAACTGAAACTAATTCTCCGAATAACAAATGTTCTCTTTGTAAACAGCCTCATACAATATATAGATGTTCCATTTTTGCCTCAAAATCTCCCCAAGAGAGATACGAAACTGTAAAACAAAATAATTGGTGTACAAAGTGCTTGGGTAACCGGCATTCAGCAATAAATTGTACCTCTCGTTCAGTGTGCAGGGTGTGCAGCCGCTCATCTCACCATACTCTCCTCCATTTTGATAATAAGGTTGCCTCAACGCAGGCTACTCCCATTTCTGATCATATGAGGTCAGTAACCTCTTCTCAGACTGCATCTTCGGAACCCACAATATCTCAGGTCAACTCCATGACCAATGTGGTCTCTTCTAATTCTACGGTCCTTCTGTCTACTGCTCAAGTTAAAATCCTCGACTCACGTAATAACTATCAAAAGGCTCGGGTTTTATTAGACTCTGCCAGTCAAGCCAGCTTCATAACTGAAAAATGTGCTAACCGTTTGGGATTGCCAAAAGAAAGATCCTCACTGGCAATCAATGGTCTTGGTCACATGTCCTCGATATCCTCGGTCAGCCTCACATGTACTTTGAAACCCCTTATGACTCCGTCTCCTCTGTTAACTGCTGAAGTTGCGGTATTACCAAAGATTTGTTCCAATATGCCGGCCTTTAGCTTTTCACTTTCTCAGTGGCCACATTTGGCAAATCTCAAGTTGGCTGACTCCCACTGTAATGTATCTGGTTCCATTGATATGCTCCTCGGAGCCGATTTATTTTCTATCATCATGAAAGAGGGTAAATTGGAGGGAGGCAATGGGGGGCCCACGGCTCTGAATACCATATTTGGATGGATTCTTATAGGCAGAGTGAATACCTCATCTAATTCCTCTGTTCACTCATTTTTCACGTCATGTGTACCCTCTCTGGAAAAAACACTCAAACTCTTCTGGGAATTGGAAGAAATTCCTCAGGCTCTAATCTCCTCACCAGAAGAGGTGAAATGCGAAGAACATTTCAAGCGACATCACTCTCGTAGTCCTGGTGGAAGGTATATTGTATCTCTCCCTTTTAAAGAATCTGAACCCTATTTTTCAGATACACGATCTCAAGCTCTGCGTCGATTCTACTCGTTAGAACGCAGATTATGCCAAAACCCATCTCTCCATAAAGAATATTCCATGTTTATGCAGGACTATTTAGAAAGCAGTCACATGGAGGCCGTATCTCCCACGTCCTCCTTTGAGAATACTTTCTATATACCCCATCATTGTGTTTTAAATCCTAATAGCACCACTACGAAGCTGAGAGTAGTTTTCGACGCCTCAGCGAAATCTCCCTTAGGTTCCTCATTGAATGATACTCTATTGGTGGGAAAGAAATTACAACAAAATATTATTGTTCTTCTTCTGAATTTTCGGTTGCATTCGTATGTCTTCACGGCTGATATAAAGCAGATGTATCGCCAAATTCTAATCGATGAAAAGCATCGTGACTATCAGCGTATTTTGTGGAGATTTTCTCCTGTTGACATCGTTCAAGATTACCGATTGAACACGGTAAGCTTTGGTGTCAGTTCAGCCCCCTTTCTTGCCATTCGGACTCTGCATCAGTTAGCTCAAGATGAACAAGAAAACTTTCCTTTAGCTTCGGCAATATTAACCTCCGATACATATGTTGACGATGTCATTACTGGTGCTAAAGATCTTCAAACTGCTAAAGTTCTTCAAACTCAATTGATTGCTCTGCTTGAAAAGGGCGGTTTTCAGCTTCGGAAGTGGTCAAGTAATAATTCTGATCTCTTAACTCCATTTCCCGGTGAAGACTGCCAACAAAACCCGCTAAATTTTGATTCTGATGACTCTGTCATTAAAATTTTAGGGCTCAGGTGGTATCCTTCACAAGATCAATTTTTGTACCATGTCTCACCACGGGACTGTTCCTGTACGAAAAGATCGATTCTCTCAGAAATTGCACGGATGTTTGATCCATTAGGATTTCTCACACCACTTATATTCTTCGCCAAGCATCTCTTACAACTCCTCTGGACTCTAGGGCTAGACTGGGATGCAACTCCTCCCTCAAACGTAACGGAAAAATGGAAACAATATAAGGCTGAACTTCCTTGTCTCTCAGAAATCAAAATTTGCCGACAAATTTATTTTGATTCTCCTTCTCTTTGTGAGGTTCATGGGTTTTCTGATAGCTCTGAGAAAGGATTTGCAGCAGTAGTTTATCTTAGAGTTAAAGGGGACAACGATGATTTTGCAATTCAGTTACTAAGTGCAAGGTCAAAGGTTGCACCTCTCAAGACTGTTTCCGTTCCCAGGCTGGAACTTTGCGCTGCAGTTCTCTTATCTAATCTCATGGATCTTGTTATTGGAACCTATTCTAGTAAAATAAAGTTTTCGCGAATATTCGCATGGACAGACTCAATGGTTGCTCTATATTGGATCCGATCGTCACCTCACCGATGGAAATCATTTGTGAGCAATCGCGTTAGCCACATACAAGATAAAACATCACCTAATATATGGTATCACGTGCCGAGTACAGAAAATCCTGCCGACTGCGCCTCTCGAGGTCTCCTACCGATTGATTTAGTTCAACATTCCCAATGATTTGTAGGTCCCCCTTTCTTGAGCAAACCTCAAGAACAATGGTCAATTTATCTCAATATGGCTCCTCCCTCCACCACGAGAAGAAAAAACAATAAGTCTCAGTACCTTCCTCACCTTAGATTCTTTGGATATTCTTTTAGAAAAATACTCTTCTCTAAACAAAATAAAACGAATAATTGCATACTGCTGCCGGTTTATTCACAATATAAAACACCCCAACACGAAAAATAGTGACAAATTCACGCAAGAGGTATTACATCAAGGGTTGCTAGTACTTGTGAAGCGGGTTCAATACACTTCTTTCACTGAAGAAATCTTGAATATTCACAATCACGTTCCCTTATCAAAGCCCATTCGAAAATTGAACCCTTTTCTTGGAGACGATGGTCTCCTAAGAGTAGGAGGTCGACTCCAACACTCGGGTTTATCATACGAGCGCAAGCACCCTGCTCTCCTCCCTCGAAAACATCGTCTCACTGACCTCATTATTGAGAGTGTTCATCGAGAAAATTTCCACCCTGGACTTCAAACACTCCAGCATTTAATATCCCAAAATTTCTGGATACTGTCACCTAAACGAGCCATAAGGCATGTTTTGTCAAATTGTTTGAAATGTTTCAAGGTCAAACCCATCCCTCTCGAACCGTTTATGGGAAACTTGCCCGCTCGACGAGTAAGTCAGCTTAAGCCTTTTCAATGTGTCGGTGTGGACTTTGGTGGCCCTTTCAATATAACCTTAGGTAAGAGAAGGGGAATCAGATCTCAAAAGGCATATATTTGCCTATTCATCTGCTTTGCTACCAAGGCAATCCATTTGGAATTAGCGTCAGATCTCTCGACTGACGCCTTTCTCGCTGCTTTGCGCCGATTTATAGGCCGCCGCGGGCGCTGCTCCCGAATAACCTCTGATTGTGGAACTAACTTTGTGGGTGCTCACCGAGTTCTGTCTGAGCATATGCAAACCGCTGCCCAACAGGAAAACTTGTCTTTTCACTTTAATGCTCCAGCATCGCCCCATTTCAACGGTTTAAGTGAAGCTGGTATAAAGTCAGTTAAATCGCACATATACAGGGTGGTTGGTACCCAAATTTTATCGTATGAAGAGTTCTATACTCTATTAGTGCAAATCGAAGCTGTCCTTAACTCTCGTCCATTATGCCCCCTGAGTTCAGATCCCAATGACTTATCAGTATTGACACCTGGTCACTTTCTGACGCTTGAGCCTCTAACTTCAGTGCCTGACCCTGATCTTTCACATCTCAAAATGAATCATTTAAATCGCTGGCAATTGATACAGAGGCTTCATCAAGATATTTGGAAGCGGTGGCGGGATGAGTATCTGCACACTCTCCAGCAGAGACAAAAGTGGTTGAAAAAGGATAGGTCCGTACAAGTTGGTGAGCTTGTGCTCATAAAAAATGAAGCCACGCCTCCATTACATTGGCGTTTAGGCAGGGTAACAAAAACTCATCCGGGACCTGATGGAATTGTTCGAGTCGCGACCGTTCGTACACCACAAGGGATCTTCCAGAGACCCTTAGTGAAATTGTGCCCTTTACCATGTAATTATAACAAATCTTGTTAAAATACAAGGTATTTTGGGGTGGGGTATGTTTAGTCTTAGTAATAGAATATATATAAATGAGATAATATATTATTAATTTTTATATATTTTTTCTTTTCAATATGTTTTTTGTCGTAGCTTGATATATTGAGAATAATTCATTCAAATATACTTTATCAAATCAATTTTCAGTTCTTATATTTGCTTCTAATTTTGTGCGTCTAGTGTAATTCACTTCGCGACTATATGCTCTGTCAAAATATCAGCTTGATGTGGTACCTATCGAGAAGAGTCAAGAATGATAGTGCGCTCTCCTATTTTCATTTACTCACTCATGTGCTATCAGTGATCAGAACACTGCTCTTTCGATCGCATTTTGCCGGCAATAAAGTGATACCTCTGACAAGATAAAACTACCACTGCGAGCCATTTGAACCAGCATCCCTCCTCCAAGAGAAAAAAAGGTGGTTGCAACCAAGCAGTAAATGGAAAGGACTCTGGAAGGAGTATTAGCCAGGTATGCCCATTTTGCTGTGTTTGACGGAGCAATTTTCCCGTTTTTTCGTCCGTGTGCAAACAATTACCATTGTTTGATGAATATACTAGAGCAGAAAAATATTGGGATAACTGTTGAAAATGAGCTATATTACAATAGCATGTCAAAATGTCAGGTTTCATGCAGATATCAGATAACTATAATAAAATGAGACGTATTACTGCGTTACCTCAAGATGGTTGTGCCAGTAATAAAAACATGCTGTTTTATGTCGATACTCTAATAACCACTGTAGAGTGGAGAGTTACTGCAACATTTTATGGGAATAATTCCTATTCGACATTCTGTGTTATCATAGAAACTAGAACAAGTAGTAGTTATTTAGCAGCGGTGTTTTTATACAAGTGTGCAAATTGAATAAGTTGCCATAAATACAAGTCACCTGAAAATTCACTTCATCTATGGTAGCAAATGAACACATCTGTCCCCTATTTATTGCAGATATCGTAATAACGGTCATCAGATTTCCAATTATGATAACTCAAGTTTTCTCTCAGTGTGGTAGATGACAGGAGAAAAACTACTACATTCATGGCTGATGCATCGAGGTGACAGGAAGGTGGTCAAGAGAGAAAAAGGGAAGCAATTCATTCAAGAAATGGAATAAAAAGGTTCAACGGAGAGTACATTGAAAGTAAATATATTCGGTTATCCTGATCCGCAGGAAAAAGTTTATAAGCATCGCAAAACTCAGATTAGGTTAGGTTAGGTTAGGTTATGTTGGGTTAGGTTAGGTTAGGTTAGGTTAGGTTGGGTTAGGTTGGGTTAGGTTATTGGGCAAACCTAACCTATTGGGCAAGGATGTTAGTTCAGGAGATCTTGGTCGTGGTAGAATTCGAACACGATTACTTTCTGACAGCAAGTGACAAAACGCTTATGAAATTTCAATGCATTCGTGACCACGTACTGACAGGTATAGTCTAGTTGTAGTAATGACTGTATGTGGACAATAATAAGATAGTTTTTGATGTTATTCTCCTATTCTAACTCAATGCAACCAGCTACAGATCTCTAAACCTCATTTTCAAATATTATGAAGTATTATATAACCTAGAAATCTATTTCGGGCTTTTGGCCCTCATCAGTGTTGGGTTCAGGAATAACTACAACCAAACAATAGATGCATCGAAGAAATCATACAATGCCAAAATGAGATCGAAACTCATAGATTGTACCAATGGCTCCCCTTAATTTTGATCCCTCGCTAAAGCAGTCGGAAGGAATTTCATTGATAGTTCATTCCCACCACTCTCCAAAGCCGACGGCACATCAGCAACAACACCGCAAGAGGAAACAACAATTCTCGAATGGGGATCCAATAATTTGGTAGATTTCAATGCAAACAAAACACAAGCATGCCTTTTCTCTAGAAAAGTCGATCTCACTGTGCCCAACATATGCTTGGCAGGAGTAACCATACCTTTGAAGACATCCATTTCGATGCTTGGTATTACTATCAGCAATAACCTTTCTTGGGAAAATCACGTGAGATCGAACTTGGTTTTTTGTTTCGGGCCAGGAGCTGTTTCACTTTCAGTCAGCTGCTTATGATCCATAAGGCACAGATCCAACCTGTCCTGGAATACTGTTCCTATATTTGGAGTGCAGCGCCCAAACATACCCTGAAAGTGTTGGATTCTGTCCAAAAAAGGGCAATTTGTCTCGTGGGTGATGACTCGCTCGCAAACTCACTCACTTCTCTGGAACACCGTAGAAAAGTTAGCGATCTGGCTCTATTTTATAAATATGTTCATTGACGATGCTCTGCTAAAATATCAACAGTAAAATTGTTCCTTATTTGGCAGTCCCCGCAAGATTCACCCGTCGTGGTCACTTTGGAGACCTGCAGAACATATTTCCAAAGACTCGTTCATCCAAAGAACAGCGAGGCTCTGGAACACATTGCCAAGAGACTCCAGAAATTTAAGAAGAACACCAATCCTTACCTTATTTCCCTTGGTTCTCTGAACATTAAATGATATCTCTTTTCGTGGGAACCAGAACATGAAGTAAAACATTTTTGCAGAGTTGTTCTCGGCAAACTCCATCTCAGATTCTCAGGGAAGAGGGCCGTCAGATATTCCACCCATTGGAAATCGAATGCCCCCAATCGTATTTTGTCAACCAACTATCAGACGCATTCTACATGGTCTCGCAACTAATAAGGCTAACAGTCCTGATGGAATTCCACCCATTAAGTCTGGAATTTTTCGATGCTGTTGGAAAATAGCTAAAGTCTACAAATCCGTAAAGAAGGAAACAGAAGCCTGCCGAACAACTAAAGCAATATTTTCCTGTTATCTGTCATCTCCAAAGTGATCGAGAAAGCCATCAACATCGACCTCATCAAATATGTGGAAAGCTCAGGAATCATTAATAATAGACAATATTGCTTCCGCCACCAAAGATCAACTGAAGATTTACTTGCCTACATCACCCATATATGGTAAGTTTATTCAGAAAGACATGGGGAATCTCTAACTGTAGCGTTGGATATATCGAAGGCATTCGACCGTGTTTGGCACCAAGGACTCCTCCACAAACTACCATCATACTGCTTACCACTCCAGCTATTTAATCTTTTAATGAGTTTTCTTTCAGGCAGATCGCTCCATGAGGTGGTGGACGGATTTTCGCCTGATACTATTGTCATTAATTCCGGCGTCCCACAAGGATCAATTTTAGCACAAAAATTGTTCCTTCTTCATATCAATGGTCCGTTGGGAGCAACAACTTGCCCTATCCACAGCTTTGCAGATGACAGTACTCTCCACACTGGGTCCTCTTCCAGAATTCCTATTTCTTCTCAGGAAATTGGGAATTTACGACGAGGGCAGGTCAATGCTGTCTACGAAGATCTTGTCAAATCAAATCCTGGGAAACCAACAACCTAGTTTAATTCAGGCGGAACCCAGTTTACCTAATCTAACGATGTCTGGTACCACCATTTCCACCAAGTCCACTTTATCTGTGCTCGGTATTTCCATCAGCAATATCCTCTCAAGGGAAAATCATGTCCGATCCATCGCGAAACCAGCTTCACCTACTTGTACCTATTCATCGAATGAATGCGACTGGTCAAATCATCACAACTGAAAGAATTCGTTATGCAGGATATACAAACATGACCATATGATATTGGGGTATATGATTGATATCAAGGTTCTTAGCATGTTTTCGATAAAATAAGAAGGGAAAACACCTCAGTATAGGTACAACTATCTTACATAAATATACAAAGTTCTTACCCTCGCAGATTCTCCTCAAATATTGAATGCCACATTGTTGTGGATATGATACCACAACACTATCATCCATGACTCGCCACACTCGAATCTTGAAAACTTCACCATTGAAAAACGAAGGTGCTTTGCACCGTCTTCAGAAGAAACAACAGTGGCAATGACGAATTACGGCTAGATGATATTTCTCCGAAAATATCAATGAGGGATGTTCAGAAAAAATACAAAGGAATCCAGATATTCCAATTCAGAAACTAATCGTATTTTTTGTTTTTCGAGGACATGGATCATGGAAAGTAAGTGTGGAGGATATTTATCTTCATTGCAGTTATTCAAAGCACGGTTTCATAATGCATACCATCGAACAATGTTGATTAGATAACCTAATTATCACTGTTTGATGAATATACTAGAGTAGCAAAATATTGAGATAACTGTTAGTTACATGCTATATTACAATAGCATGTCAAAATGTCAGGTTTCATTCAGATATCAGATAAATATAATGAATTGAGACGAATTACTGCGTTACCTCAAGATGGTTGTGCCAGTAATAACAAGGCTGTTTTATGACGATAGTCTCATAACCACTGTAGAGTAGAAATAATTTCTATTCGACACTTTGT
This sequence comes from Phaedon cochleariae, assembly GCA_918026855.4. Lineage (NCBI taxonomy): Eukaryota > Metazoa > Arthropoda > Insecta > Coleoptera > Chrysomelidae > Phaedon > Phaedon cochleariae. The sequence continues at coordinate 38,713,104 of OU896714.1, read as the reverse complement.
GTTATCATAGAAACTAGAACAAGTGGAAATTAATCAGCAGCGGTGTTTATACGAGTTTGCAAATTGAATATGCTGCCATAACTACAGGCCACCTGAAAATTCACTTCATCTATGGTAGCAAATGATCACATATATCCTCTTTTTATCGCAAATATCGTAATAACGATTATTAGATTTCCAATTATGATAATTCAAGATTTCTCTCAGTGTAACGACTAAGGAGTCGAATGGGCGCAGGCATTCAATTGTCCCCCACCTGTTTATATACGTCTCTGCAAGATCTTTTAGACAAGCAGAGATTTCCAGGATTTTCTTCAACCAATATAAATTGGAATTTATGTCATTTGTTGTCACGGTTTTCTTGAATGAAGAAATATTCTGTTTATGTTGAGCAAATTCATATGAAGAAATTGCAATAAACGAAGCAAGCAAGCCGATTGATTTGAGACAAGTGTATATATTGCTCCATTCGAATGAAAAAAATCTTGTATACGAGCCTATTTAACCTTCCAGAAGTCTGGTGATTCAGCCGAACGATCTCAGTCTGGTGGGGTCTGCTGAACCCCAGTTGATTAAATAATGATGGATCAGGAGCCGAAATAAAAAGAATTTAGTGCTTGCAAATACTTTTTAATATTAAAATTCGAGTGCAAAAAGGAACTTCAACTATAATGAACTATCAATTGAAGATTTATTCGAATGTTTATGTTTTCAAATCTGATTTGGAACATGATGCAAATAAAGAGCATGGAAGATTATTTTCACTCGTGGCTATCACTGTTATTTTCTACATTCATCAAATCCGAAATTAGCGAGGGACGAGCAAATCGTTTCATGACAGGTAACACAAGAATATTTGGATTTTCTCTCTGAATTTCTTGGACATAATTCACATCGCCTTCTTCTTTGAGTTTCATCAGCTGCCAGGTCAACACGTTGCTTGTGTCGTAGGTCTCTAGAAATACTATCATTTTGTAGACGACGGTTCTTATGAGCTTCAATCAGCTCTTTCCCCAAAGTTTTCAAAAATATCTTCCTGGTTGTTTTCAAATCATCCGTATTATTTCGGTGAATAATTTATGAATTGACTCCTGCTGTGTTGATAATTTCATAAAATATTGTCAGTGGCCAACTTCGAGAATTTCTAGAACTGTCGTAGGTGGCTGAGAGCTTATCCAGGGTATCAACACCACATTTTATGGAATTATAAAATGTCACTTGCTCTGATTTATGTTCGTCACCGGTTGGAACATCGATTGTGTCATCATGATGGAGCGTTGACCATAAAAGGACTTTTTTCTCAATATATCATACCATGGTCATTCTCTTCTTGAAACCGAACATACTCGACGGAAAAGGTCTTCCTTTTGTTGAAACCAAACATCGTGGCAATTCTCTTTTATTCTTACGAACAGTTCAACAGAGGCACGAAGTCTAGCTTGCCCCCTTCTCAGAATTACCCATTTTGAGATCGATGGAGGTACCTGTCATAAATTCACTGATACCTCCACTTAATGAACTATATTTTGCTAAAAAATAGATATACAACATTCATAACATATATACGAACCTTTCAAAATCCGTTGAAAAATATGTATCGTGTCAAGTCTGGTGGGGTCTGTAGTACCCGATCAGCGTATTCGAGCTTGATTTCAACACTCACATATCTCTTGAATGCGTGAACCAATCTGGAAACAAGTAAAACGACTCGATTCAGGCAGCTACTGATAATTTCAGCTATCTTCACCTATCGTCCCGAGATAAACTACAGTCATTTTTCCTCGAACCTAACCAGACAAACCAGGTTATCTTTATGATGACGTCAGATGTCAGTTTATCAGCTGTTTTTGTTTATTGTTTGGTTTTCGTAGTAATACTAATATATTGAATAAATCCATCATCTGTAACAAACATATATAATAGATAGAAACTATAGGTACTAACCTACTTCAAATTCAACATACATATTAACAATCAATCAAATATGTATCTTCATCAATAATATGATGAGATCTCTCATTGAAAAATACTTCGTATGAATCCATAATCATCTCTTTGAGGAGCATAATTATTTTTTCTCATCAATTATATAATCTCCGATTATAACAACAAGAGCCCAATCAAAAGCCTTAACTACTCCGTGAACTACCTCAGTGAGTTGGTTTGAGTGGTTGGTCAACTATATATTGCGTCATAGTTTACATAGTTTACATGTCTAGCATACCTCTCTCTGGGCCTGTCAGACCCCACCAGACTTCTGGAAGGTTGATGTCAAGAAAATGGATTCGTCTGATTGGAGAAATTCATTTCTTTGTGAAGATTCGTTTCCGAATTGTCCAAAGATTAGTAAAAATTGGATATTTTTCTTCAATATATCAACATTTCTTTTCTTCAAACATCTTCCCGAAGAAAGTGTCTCTGCCAAGCTATTGGTTGTTTCTTTTAGGCTCCCTGATAGAAACATTCGATTCGTCCTAGTACAAATATATTGAAATAATAAAAAATAAATAATCAAGTGACATTAATATACCTACCACCTCTTCGATTAACCTACAGACAGCATCAGTGGTATATTAAAGAGACTCAATATAAAAAGACCCATTCAACAATGTCGAAAATGAGATATTTCATAAAAGCATCAGAATAGGCCGTTAGCGAGCCCTTCCTTCCATACAGCATCGAAACGAAACCTAAAACAAACAATGAGAAAAAAGACAACACATAAAATTAAAATCGCAAATAGAAACGTCGATACAGCTATACAAAATCCGCATGCATATTTCCCCGTTCTGTTCCCCCCGTACCTACTAACCACGCCTAAATTTTATATTCTCCACTAATTCTGCGCAGAATTACATTTTTGTGTGTGCCCTCTGCAGATTAAAAAATCTATAATTTTTACTATTTTCTACTCCTCTAAAGAGATATAACTCCACCGCCAACGGTTGCCATGGAGACGAACAGATGAAGATCGCGAGCGAGGGCCAGTCGTTCAGTGAAGTCGTGCTCGTCTAATTATTGCGAAAACTGGAAAAAAATAATAGTGGAACTATTGCGCTGTGCGTAGGTGATTACTACGCATTTAGATGAGAGGGATGAGAGGGTTGAAGGTTGGGGAGCAGAAGGGGGTGGAAGAGGGCGAAAGAGGGTCCTTCCAGTGTTAAAAAGTTCTCGATCGATATGAATATGCTTTAAAATGTGGATTTTATTTCAACAGGCTGCCGGGAACATTTTTGTCGTTTGCACCGCTGGTGGCATGAAACTGGAGCACTGGATGAAAGGGAAAGTTTCAGCATAGAGCGCTTGTTTTTCTCAAGGACATTCCGCCTAATAAAAGTAATGAAACTTTGGAGCGATCAAAGACTAGCCTGTCTTAGAGTCACTAGATGGTATTTCTTAGATCAGAGTTCGGACACAACTGTTAGAGTTTTTGAATGTTTTGATTTATTGAGTTACACACCCGCATTTTTTTCATTCAAAATTGTTTGAATTTGACAATAAATACTATGAACTTCAAAATTGAAATATAATTTCATAAACTATTGAGAAGTCCGGCTGTGTAATGAATTGTGAGAATTCATTTATTCAATTCGCCAAAGGAAATATCAACCTCATTCTCTTATGGAAGAAATGTATGGAACGACCTGGATTGAAGATTAATTTGAAGGCAAGAAAAATTTGTGAGGCACATAAATACATTAAAATTCGAACAAAACACAAGCATGCCTTTTCACAGCTTCGCAGATGATAGTACCCTCCATACTGCATTCTCTTCCAGAATTTCCATTTCTTCCCAGGGAACTAAGAAGCTCAACGCTGTCAATGAAGATTTTGCTGAAATAACAGTAGCCATGACAGTAGCCTATATATGGAACCGACAACCATAGATACCAATCATATGAAGTTGAATTGAACGATACCAAAACCTGGTGATGATGAACTCAGTGTGACTTATACATATAGAGATGCTACTACTGTGATATTTTATTCTCATTCATCGGCGTTATGAAAAGCCGCCAAAAAAAATATTGGAAAAATTGGGAAAAAAACAATACTCTGTAGGTCCATAACTTAAATAGGAACATACAACTTTTTCACAGTAGTAGCAACTGTTATCAAGTGACGTATGGTTTCCATAGCCAACTTTTCAATTTTTGGCTTTCATTTTGCTTACACGGCCTACTCGGTGAATTTCAATAATAATTTTTTTCTGATCTAGTTTCTGGTTAGATACCAACTTGTGATATGTCATTAGAAAGGGAATTGAATGCTGAATAAAGCAAAAAAAAAAATAGGGTTTCCATTCAAAATAAGAAAGTTGACGTTACTTCCGGTCAGACCGGAAGTTAACTTCGACATGTCAATATGTTGAAATTCTAGCTCTTATGTCATTATATCGACGCTCCGAATTTCACTAACCTACTTCATACAATAACTGAGATATTCCGTAGGCAATACTTCCGTAGCCACCCGGTATATCTATGTTCGGCATTTCCATGAGCTGTTTCATGAAAAAACCATGTCAGATCCATCGCCAAAGTTATTCAAAAAAAATACTCGGATGTATTGTATGTACTGATTTCAATCGGAGCCGTGTAGACCGATAATGGATAATTTCGACACAAAAAAATCCTAAAGTTGAAAAATCTCGATTTTGAACATCCTATATCTATGTAATCATTTCCGATAGACTCCAAGTGTGATACATCGATCAAATCAGCTATTCAGGAAGAATCTAAAAATGAGATGAATTACAGGGTGTTCCGTTTGGAATATTGATGTTGCTACTACTTTTTAAATGAAGAGAGCGTATTCTAAAATATAGGCATGCACATTTTCATGGATTTCTCTCAACTGATTCTCGATATTTTTGCTTTTTATGTTCTGGTTCTCACGAAAAGGGAGATCCTGTAATGTTCAGAGAACATCGTGAGAACCAAAGGAAAAAAGGTAGGAATTGATGCTCTTCTTGAAATTTGTGCGGGTTTTATGCCATTGGCAATGTGTTCCAGAGCCTCGCTGTTCGTTGGATGAACGAGTCTTTGAAAAGAGATGTTCTGCATGTCTCCAAAGTGACCACGAAGGGATGCGAAGCCTCAACTCAACAACAACAATTGTTGATATTTCAGAAGAGCATTGTCCATGAAAATATCTATAAAATAGAGCCAGATCGCCAACTTTCCTACGGTGTTCCAAAGAAGTGAGTGAGTTTGTGAGCGAGGCATCACCCACGAGACGAATTACCCTTTTTTGGACAGAATCCAACAGTTTCAGGTCGAATCTGTGCCTTATAGATCATGAGCAGCTGACTGGAAGTTAAATAGCTCCTGGCCCGAAACAGAATACCAAGTTTTTGGGATGCACTTTCAGCAATAATTGATCTCACGTGATTTTCCCAAGAAAGATTATTGCTGATAGTACTACCAAGCATCGAAATGGATGTCTTCAAAGGTATGGTTACTCCTGACAAGCTTATGTTGGGCCAAGTGAGATCGGCTTTTCTAGAGAAAAGGCATGCTTGTGTTTTGTTTGCATTGAAATCTACCAAGCTATTGGATCCCCATTCGAGAATTGTTGTCAAGTCCATATTTATGTTGTCAACATTTCTTCCTCGTTCATTTGTGATTTGCCTGGCTGGTATTCGAGCCCTGGAAGAGAAGGCGGTATGGAGGGTACTATCATCCGAGAAGCTATGTACTGGACATGTAGTTGCTTCCAACAAATCGTTGATATGGAGTAGAAATAGTGTTGGTGCTAGAATTGATCCTTGCGGAACACCAGCATTTATTATAAGGGAGTCCGATGAAACTTCGTCGACCACGACATGAAGAGACCTGCACAGTAAAAAACCGCTTCGAGTGAAATCCGTAGAGTATGTTTTTAGAGTTGAAATACTCTGACAAACTCACTCTAATATTGCAATCAACTCTATTACTACACTTCTCGCAGATTATCTCCTTCGAAACTAATTCTAGATTGAATTTTCACTATTCTCGTATTGAATTCACTCTATATTCCTGAAATTTCAATAAAATATCAATTCAGATAACTCAATTCACAAACAATTGAAGTTGAATTGATACTAGTGTTTACTGACACTAGTGAACTTGAATATTCCTCTGTTGTCGATTGAATTGACACTCTATCATTGTTCAATTCAATCTATATACGATGAAATATTAATCTATACAGTTTCAGATCGTTCAGTCTACTAGATAGTGAAATAAGTAATACAGATTATAGTGTCGAAGATATAATGATCATGATATAAGCTTCGAGTAGCTTGTTTACTATACCCGCGTAATGAGAAATTTTTTTCATCATTGAGTTATGAACGTTTTTCCGTATCCTATCTCAGTTATTTTCCGTCTTTTCCGTTTCGAATTATTATTTCGAACGATTTATGAAACAGATATAGGTTAACTAATTAGTCTAGTGGGACTCGAGTCATTTTTCAAATATCAAACGATTGAAATATTATGAAGTCACACTACTTCTCATCCGTCAATTCTCGCCACTGCATAAAGGTGGCGCCGAGGGTGGCGCTGCGGAGACTTCGCCGCTGAACGTCTGTCGGGGGCCTATAAATACTGTGACATGTGGAAGAATGGTTAATTTAACTTGGATGAAATCTCAACAGGAAGTAGTGACTAGTTTACTCAACTAGTGTACTATATCAATCTAAAATGATGAATAAATGATAACTCCTTATTAGCACCTGAACAAATAGTAGTGTTAATTTGAACAATGCAGGAGCAATTTGACATCCACGTAGAGTAAATAATTCACTCAATTTCCGGTGGATCCGACACTGTTCATAGTGTGGAATCTACTCTCTACTATTGTATTACAACTCTAAACTTTTGTGGCTATGTAATATTCGGTTATTGAATTTCACTCTAGAGTGATGATATTGACACTAGCTTGGGTTTTGAGTGGAATATTTACTCTCATAATTGTTTCTTTCAACTCTATTTTTGTGTTCATTCAATATATTTGAAATAAATAGAGTAAGTTTCAATGTGCTTGCATTGAAAATTTACACTAATTGAATTGAAAAAATCACACTATAATATACTAAACTATAGAGTTAAATCATTTACTCTAAAGCTTAGTGGTCTTCCTGGGAACAGGTATAGTGTTGAATTTCACTCTATTTTTTTTACTGTGTGTTTGAGAGAAAACTAGCTAGCAGAGAACATGCTGAGGAGGCAAGCCATAAAATGGGAGCTTGGTGAGGAGTCCGTAGTGCCAGACTCGATCGAATGCCTTGGAGATATCAAGGGCCACGGCTATAGTTCCACCACATTTTTCAATAGCTTGCTGCCATATATATGAGAAGTAAGCGAGCAGGTCACCAGTTGATCCCTGATGACGGAAGCCATATTGCCTATCGTTGATAATACTTTAATGTTCCAGGTATTTCAAGAGCTCGATGTTGATAGCTTTCTCCATGATTTTTGAAATAATAGATAGCAGTGCGATTGGTCTGTAGTTGCTAGGTAGGGCCTTTTTGCCATTTTTAGGAACTGGTTGTGCTCTTGCGATTTTCCAGTTGGACGGAAATATCCCCTATTTGTAAGAGTAGTTGAACAACTTGCAGAGAACAGGTGTTCGTTCGGAAGCACATTTCTTGAGAACAATCGGTGAGATTCCGTCGGAGCCACAAGCTTTGTTGGTGTTGAGACCCAATAAAATCTTCCTTATAGTACGTTGGCGAAAGGTGATCTCGGGCATATGACTGTCAATTTATGTTTGGAGGTTGTTTTCCCGATGAATCCAGAGTGGAATTTCCAGCAAACGAATTCCAAAAATGTTGGCTTTCTCCTGGGCAGTTGTGGCTAGTGTTCCATATTTTGGTTAGAGGAGAAAACCAGCTGGAAGTGAAGTTTTTTCCTACAGCTTTGGCGAAGGAACAAAATGAACGATATAAAGTCAGTCATGAAAGATAGTCAGCACATCCTCCGGTAACTCTCTACCACATTCTTTTGTCAATAAAACTGCAAAGTTTTGGAATTATTTGCTGAAGCAAGTATCTCCATGAACTTAATTAAACCTTCAAACTTTCAAAAAACATTTTCAATACTTACCTTCTCTCCCTTAGGTACCTACGCACGATGTTTTTTTTAATCGATTGGAGCGCACGAAAGGGAATCCCTATAATGTTCAAAGAACATCGTGCGTTCCTAGGGAGGATAGAGACAGGAGGTAGGTATTGGAATTTTTTTTTTGAATTTTTGGAGATTATATGTTGTTGGGAATACTTCCACAGGCAATGAATTCAAGAGCCTAGCCGTTCTATGGATGAAGGAGTCTTGATAAAGTGCTGTTCGACATCTTTCGAGGTTGACGACGAAAGGATGTGCTGACTGGGCTTGTCTAGTTCGTCTGATTGGTATTGCTAGTGAAGGGATGATTGCAGAGATTTCCGAAGAACGTTTCCCGTGGAAGTATCGATAGAAAAGTGAAAGGTCGCCGACTACGATGTTCCAATGATGTCAAAGAGTGAGTGAGTGTGGCGTCACCCACCAGGCGAATGACTCTTCTCTGGATGGAATCTAAGAGCATCAGCGTATGTTTTGGTGCTGAACCCCATATGTGGGAACAGTATTCTAGAACAGGCCGTATCTGCGCTTTGTAGATCATGAGAAGCTGTTGAGGTGTAAAGTAGCTTTTCGCACGGAACAAGAATCCGAGTTTTTGTGAAGCAGCTTTTGCGATGGATCTGACATGATTATCCCATGAAAGAGTGTTGCTGATGGAAATACCGAGCATAGATATGGTGGGCTTGGTGGGGATGGTGGAGCCAGACATTACAATATCGGGCATACTGAGTTCCGCCTTTCTAGAGAAAATGCAGGCTTGAGTTTTTGTGGTGTTGAATTCAACTAGGTTGTTCATTCCCCAGGCTGTGGTTTCAGCAAGATCTTCATTGACAGCATCGACCTGCCTGCGCCGTGAGTTCTTAGTTTCCTGGGAAGAAATGGGAATTCTGGAAGAGAACGCAGTATGGAGGGTACTATCATCTGCAAAGCTGTGGATGGGGCAAGTTGTTACTCCCAACAGATCATTGATATGAAGCAGGAATAAAGTTGGTGCCAAAATTGATCCTTGTGGAACGCCGGAATTGATGCCAATGGACGATACACCGTCCACCACCACGTGAAGCGATCTGCCTGAAAGAAAACTCGAGAAGAGATGGCATAGCTGAGGTGGTAAGCCGTATGATGGTAGTTTGTGGAGGAGTCCTTCGTGCCAAACACGGTCGAATGCTTTCGATATGTCCAACGCGACAGCTAGAGATTCCCAGAACATAATAGAAAAACCCTTGTGTGCGCTCTAAAAGATATCAAAAACTATTGAGATAATTTCAATATTCCATTCTATAGAGCTGAGGAGAAAATTGAACAAATTTTGAGAAATAACCTATCTATATAAATCAATGTTGGCTCTTATGACGTTTATTTCATTCTATTCAAATATCGTTTCATGGCAAATAATAAAGGCATCCGATATGAGAGATTTAACGATTTATCCAACCACGAATTTCATCATTTTCCATATTCATATATCATCCTCATTCCGACCGACGGACGGACATATAATCCCCGCGACTTTTTCTGGTCCATCGATTCCACCCGTATGAATATTTCGAATATATCAGCCTTTTCCACGAAAATCTAATTGTTAGCCAACTGGGGCCTATAGTTGGGGAAACTCATCATCCCTTCTCTTTTCCACCCTTTTTCGGGCGTTCTCATCTTCCATAAAATAGCAAACTTTTATATAAAATCGATTATAAAACGTAGAATTTAATGGTAGCAGATGTACCGACCCCCGAAACGACTCACTCTAGTGGTGAATATTATAAAATATCAAATGAGAAATACGAGAAATTAAATTCAGGCGCACGAATTCCAAAAATGCCGGAGAATTAGGGGTATTATTACATGTTTGAAACTCGTTTCAGGAAGGGGAATCCGGGAATTTGCTTTTCGTATATTAACATCGGCAATGCTTTTTGTAATCGAATCAAAACATAGTATTTCATTTTATTTCATGGTATAAAATGTTCTTACAAATATATTCTCTAGAATAGATCGATACCTTGGCAACGGCTGCTATTATAAAAGACCCATAAGGCCCAGCGCGTTATATCTATGTATTTCATAAAATTACATACCAAATCTTGAAGGTACAATAATCCTTGTCATATATATACACGAGTCTGGATCTCTCCGACAATGAATTAATCGAAGCCTTGTCTGCTTTTTCTATGATATTCTTGGGTATGTTACCGGATAGATCCGATTTTAGGATAAACTATAGTATTTCCTAGGCTGAATCAGTCTATCCGAAGAGCGATATAGGATGAACTATAGTTTGTCCTAGTCTAAACCACTTCGTACTACTTTGTTAATATTTTGTGAGGAAGAAACATACACCTCCATGAGTAGATCTTTCGGGAACAAGTCAAGCTGATTGATGAAAAATTCAATGACTACGTTCCCGATGATCTAGTCAAAAAGGTGTATGTTCCTTCCTCACAAAATATTAACACTCCAGTTCATCCTATCGCTCTTTGGATATACTGATTTAGCCTAGGAAAAACGAAAATCGGGACAGGTATATTTATTTCCATTGCCATTATTTCAATAGGACTTCAAACAGAAAGCAGCAATGACATTCACTGAATTGAATGATAACAGCAAAATTCAACAAACCTCTGAATGGAAATGCTAGTAGCAAAAAACCTCTTTTCAAAATCAATTTTTCATCAAAATGGAATAATTTTTCGTGAAAAATTAAATCTTGTATGCACCACGAGCGTTACTAGATCCTAACGCCAATGAGGAAGCATTCATCTCTCGGGTGAATGTTACCCTCCAGGCGTTAGGATCCATATAACGCACTTGGTAAGTACATAAATGACCATTTCAATTCTCCTAATATTCCCATTAGGTTCTTGCGGCTCTCGGGTTTTTTCCTGCAGTCTTTATACTATACTGATGGTGTTTTAATATTTGTCAGTTGAGGCTGAACCGAATAAAACTATCATCAGTCGAGGAGGTTACTGAAAATATTGATGAATGTAACCTAAACGATATTTCTTCTGAACTCCAATTTTCTATTTCTAATTCTCTTCAGGAACAGCAGAATCCCCTCCATAAAAAAGGAAAATATTATTCCCACAAATTGTCTGCATTACCTAACTAGCTTTGACACTTCATAGTGAAGATATTTTTTCTAAGTATGATATTTCTCGTCTCCAAACCTTCTTAGGTTGAATTACAGTACAGGGCAAGATGGACCGTTTTTGCGTTTCAAGTTTGTATCCATGTGTACCCGTTGGGGGGCCACTTGTTGGTTTCCACCTTATTACACGTTTTCGGGGGTTTGTTGGGTTTCTCCATTTTCATAATGAAAACAGTCCATCACAAAAAATCTGTATAGTTGCTGCAAGATGTTGACATAACCTTTTTATCCCTGTGTACGCACTCTCATGCTTATTACTCTTGAAGACTGTACTGATCACTTACTTTGATTTTAAGACATTGATATGATTTCTGATGTTAACATTATATGTCGTGGAGATGACTTTGTGTATCATTTATTATTTTTTACTTATATTTTCATTCTATATAAAGAAACGAGGAGAGAAAATCCAAAAAAATCTGGAATAATGAATATTCTACCTCCTATAGACTAACTCACAGACACGTTGTACTCCAGATTTGAAAGCCTAAAATTCGCGAAATTTTCGCATTTTTTTCAGTTCTTCACGTATAACTCAAAAAGCACACATCCTACAGAAAATGATAATCTTTTTTATAAGATCATTAAAGGGTGTTTGTAACATCGAAATCGGTCTAGCTAGCTGTTCAGCCGTCATCGCTCGTCAAAGATAGGCAATTTTTAACAACTTCGACAACCCTCAACTTCCAACTCCTGTAGTAGGTAAAATAATTCTGCTCTGATTGGAAAATGACATGATGGAATCGAAGTTGTGGAAATATTATTCTGAAACAGACTCTCCTTCGAATCTGGAATTCGCACACTGCAGTTCTGAGATAATGAATTCCCAACAAAGAAGGTCGTATATCGCCAAATTTCCGCCCAACGCTGGAAACTTCGTCTGAACTCGAAACTTTTCTCTTCCTTGGATTTTTTCAAGTGGATGTAATCAACTCAGTTCAAACTCTAGATCATTTTGTCATTATCTGATTACGTATAGGTAACTATACAGTGTGTCCCAGCTGAAACTTGTCACCCCCCTAATCTCCGATGTCGTTGAAAAAATTGAAAATCGCTCGGATAGATCGATTTCTATTCGGCTGAAGACACATTCTTCTGCAATTATCATACCTATTACAAAATTGAAATCTTAAAGCGTATCGGGCATCAACTCTCCATTTTCTAATGGAGCACCCTGTATTTCATTGCATTTTTAGATTTTTCCTGAAGAGCTGCTTTCATCAATGCACCACACTTGGTGTCTAGCGGAAATGATTACAGAGATATAGGGTGTTCAGTTTCGAGATTTTTTAATTTTCGAAGTTTTTTGTGTCGAAACTATTCCTTATCGGTCAAAACGGCTTTCATGACCATATCTCAACTTCCCATTTACTATCTACTGTCATTCAATTGAGGGTGGTGAGTCAGAATTCTGATCACCCTCTATCTGTTTCAGTTGAATGTCAGTAAATAGTAAATCAAAACTTAAGATAGCGACATGAGAGCTGTTTTGACCGATAATGAATAGTTTCGACACAAAAAAACCTAAAGTTTGAAAATGTCGCTATACCGTAAATCTCTGTAATCATTCCCGCTAGACACCAAGTGTGATACATTTATGAAAGCAGCTCTTCAGGTAGAATCTAGAAATGCAATGAAATACAGGTTGCTCCATTCGAAAATCGAGAGTTGGAATAGGTATGATAATTGCCGAAAAATGTATCCCCTGGCAAATTCAAATCGACCTGTTCGAGCAATTTTCAATTTTTTTTAACAACATCGGAGATTTGGGGTGTGACAAGTTTTAGCTGGGACACACTGTATAATTAAAATTATAATTAAAAGCCAAATCTGAACAAGTCCCAGAGCAATGAATTGATTACTAACTGGGTATTGAAAACGCAAAGAACTCCAAAGAAAGTTGTCAAAGATTGAAATAATCTGAAATGATATCAGCTGATTAGATTTGGAATGGGGCCTTCGGGCTGTCTGCCTCCACACTGCGACCTTTTCAGATCTATTGTGTCTGCCCTCAAAATCGATTAGACAAGCCCTCACAGTGGCAAAGTATGTGTACTGCTGTTTCTTCCTCTTCTTGACAGAACCTGCACAGCAGTTCTTCAGTCAGACCTATCGTACTCATGTGTTTGTTGAGCCTACAATGCCCTGTGAGAAGTCCCACTTGTATTCTAGTTGAACTTCGTTTCTGGCTTAGTAGATATTCTGTGAATGTTGGCTATGGTTTTTTAATAAACTCTTTAGCCTGTCTCATTCCTGGCGAGTTGTTCCACCATTCTTGAGATTTGGTTTTCATCCATGATTTGATACTAGTCTTTTGTATAGCTTTCGCAATACCACAGAAGGGTTCTGGGCCATTAAGAGCTTTGTTTGCTCCTGCTCGGGCAAGTGAGTCTGCCTCTTCATTGCCCTCGTACCCTGTATGTGCTGGTACCCATGCTAGAGTCAATCAGCTGATAGAACACATATCATCCTCTGATCCTGTATGGGATGTTATAGCTCTGATCAGATTGTCAGATGACACTATTACCAAATACTATTATTAATTCTCTCAAAAATCTTAAACAATATCCTCAAGCTAAACACAGTATTCTCTGAAACGAAAGTAGACTCTCTCTATATCATCATTGTTTTTTTTATTTGTATAACTTCAATTGAAATAGTTTCTAATTCAATACTGTTCGCTCTGATTCTACTCGTTTTTCATATTTGGTATTCATTCTGACTTCAAAATTGTCAACACTATCATGTCAAAGTCAAATCAACATTTATAATTATGCCTCTCTATGTCTTTACTCTTGGTGGCTTGCCTCGAATTCTCGATAAATTCACTTATCGATGTTGAACTTACTCCAAGTTGAGTTCTTTTGGTTTTGCAGTCGTTTCAAAGCCATTTTGTCTGAAACCGGACTGATTTTTCTATAAATGACCTGTTTTTTGAAAATGTTCGGTTATTTAGTTATCACTTCAAAGAAGGTACCTATGTACTTTATCAGCTGACATATTGTCTCAGATTCTAGATCTTCGTTATTTCCAGGTACTTCTTCCTTACTATTGTGCCTGAAGATGATCATAGTGCCGAAACTAGTCACACACATGAGTGTTTTATATTAAATTTTGTGGTCGACCGACTTTGAGTTTATTTCTTTTTCTCCTTTCGTAGTATGAGGCTGTTCTGTGGTGTCATTCCTATAAACAAGTTGAATCTTCCCACAGTGACGACTTGTGTACTCGTATAAAAAGTGCAGATGTGTTGAATTATATGACGCGTCTGAACTTTTCACACTTGCCTAATTCACAGTTGCAACTGTGAATAAAAAATTTCTTTTTAATTATCTCCTAATTCACAGTTGTAACTATAAATTACCACTAATTTATCGTTGCAACTGTAAATTAGGAGGTGTTATCACTCTTTTCAGTACACAGTACACATGCACTAATGGCATTGAGTGAGGATTGACTTTGTTTTCCCCCAGTTTTGACGTGGCTTTGACATGGAACGATGAAAACCGAGCGCCAACTGGTAACTTTGATTCCCGCGAATTCATATAAAACACTATCTTGTTCTAGTCTAGAATATTACACAGGACAGGATGATTGATACGCATATTTTTTAACAACAAGTTATATGGGTCATAACAATTGAGGGAGGATTGTAACAGCCGTCATCTCTTGCATGCGTACTTCTTCTTCTGGCTCCTAATTACTGATTATCAGGATATAGTTCTTCAGCTTATTTTGGAAAGAGCTAGAAGTTTATATGAACACATGCCCTAAACCTCTCATCTTTCGAACTATATGGTGGTATATCAGTTGAGTAAATAGCGCACAAATAAATCCCCCTATTTATAGTCGTTATTGTGACTGATGGAGGAAGTTTCATTAAAATACATTCTATATCAGCATCAGCTTATAATGACCAAAAATTCACTGATAAGTTCATTGAGGAAGCAACTACTATAGATAAAGCAGAAATAATATCGTTAGGTCAGGTTACTGAAATCATAATTATTTTCTGTTGTTTCTGAGTAAACTATAATACAGTCCAACACTGGTTCGAAAAACCTGCCGATGACTTCGGAACGTTCGCAAGATATATCAAAAGGATTGAGCCTTCTTTTTTATGTTCCAAGCATTCGAATATTTGTACTACTATATATGTATCACAAAGATTGACTGATAACATGAACAGTAATAATATTACGCCTCTTCCCTGCCAAAATGTCAAACAGACTAATTTTTCAAAAAAATGAGTAATACGAACTATGAACTTCAGTCACCTTCAGTGATGAATGGAACCCTCTAAAATGGAATCCGATCGTTCCTTTTTCGAAGCCAAAGATGTGATCCAATGGTGCTCGTCCTAGACACGTCCTAGTTGCGTGATCCATTTCCTAGCGATATTGGTGCAAACGACGTTCCCCCTGATGCTGGATGTCCGCCGCCCTCGCCCCTCCCTGCAGCCGGGTACTTCCGCCCCGGGACTTCCCGCAGTTTACATTCGCCCCCGACCCCTTTCCTCCCCTTCCGCGTACCCCCACTCCCCGCCGCGCCACCCCTTCTCCTACACACTTTTTGCTAGGGATCTCATTGTACATATTTTCGCATCTCTATTTTGCGTTTTTAGCTTTCTCTCTCGATTTTATTCCCTTTTCCTTTAGTGTTTGACGGTGGTGGGGGCGCGAGCATTGGCGGAGATAGTTGGGAAGAAATGGAGGGGTTGCTGATGGCTTTTCTCTAGAAAAGCCGATCTCACTGTGCCCACCATAAGCTTGTCAGGAGTAACCATACCTTTGAAGGCATCCATTTCAATGCTTGGTATTACTATCATCAATAACCTTTCTTGGGAAATTTATGTGAGATCAATTGCTGAAAATGCATCCCAAAAACTTGGTTTTCAGTTTCGGGCCAGGAGCTATTCCACTTCCAGCCAGCTGCTTATGATCTATAAGGCACAGATCCGACCTGTCCTGGAATACTGCTCCCATATTTGGAGTGCAGCACCCAAACATACCCTGAAACTGTTGGAATCTGTCCAAAAAATGACAATTCGTCTCGTAGGTGATGCCTCGCTCACAAAGTCACTCACTGCTCTGGAACACCGTAGAAAAGTTAGCGATCTGGTTCTTTTTTATAGATATTTTTATGGACGATGCTCTTCTGAAATATCAACAATTGTTCCTCCCTTGGCAGTCCCCGCGAGATAAACTCGTCGAGTTGAGGCTTCTCACTCCTTGGTGGTCACTTTGGAGACCTGCAGAACATCTCTTCCCAAGGACTCGTTACACCGGGAGATGAATTATTTCGGGAAATTTCCGGAAAATCGTTGGTGTTGGAGATCTTCTTGTTATACGACGCTATACATAGTGGAGTATACTACGGCCTTGCCAAAAATGCTATCTCGGAAACTAAGCGAGATAGAGGTATAGTTACTTTGGAGAAAATGATCCCCATCGAATTTTGAGCAACTTTGGTTTTTGTGTGTGGTCTGTCTGTCTGTCTGTTTGTACTCTGTGTTAATCATAAATCGATATATCTCCGGAACCCTTTGACATATCGACTTGAAATTTTGCCATCTTATTGTACTCAAAACAGTATTATGTCATTAAAATATGAAGGAAATCGGAAAACTCTAAGGTGGTTTTTCCGGGTTTTTTCGATTTTTCACCGAAAGTTTCTTGCGACCACTCTACAAATCGCAAAAGTGGTCCGATCGATTTCATTTTTTGTGAAAAATAACTCTATCAGGAAGAGGCGAAGCCTATTGAAATTGAGCAGGGTCGGGAAGTTCCAAGTGGGTTTTTCAAGGAGATTTTCCGAAAAACACGGTTCGCTTTAGAACGACATATCTCCTGAACCAATAGACTAAATCCGAATTTGAAAAATGCACCGTATGCCTCTTTGATGACGCAACAAATTATCATCCAACCATTTTTTCGTGCATCCATCGGAAAATGGAAAAACAAATGAAAATCAAAACATCAAAATTTGAAATCCTTTCAATTCAATATATATCGAAAACAAATGGAAAAATCGAAAATTATCAGAAGTGCAAAGTTATCCACTGAAACATTTCCTGCAAATTAATACCCAATTTTTTTTCTGTAAACCCAATAGTACAGGAAATAAAGTACAAAATGTGAAAAAAAAAATTTGAACGACCCATATACCATGAAGATATATTGAAAAACAAAAGATTATCGATAGATGAAGATCATCGACTTCCACACAACCATGAAATATTTTCCTTCTGTTGATTGGAAGATGGAACAAAAGTGTTGAAAATTTCATTCTCAGATGAGTCCAAATATCTCGAAAACAACTGGAAATACCTGAAAATGTTATAGTACCAAAATTATTTCTTCCGATAAAATCTACAGAAAATCTACATAACATTTCTCTCTGAATTCAATAGTTCGGGAGATACGATGAAGAAACTAAAAAATTTACAAGTTCCTAGATAATCACTTGCCAATAGAAAACGAAACAAAAAACAAAAGAAAGTAAAAAAAGCTCACTCGACTGTCTTGATTTTTTTCCCATAAACTACTTATCTAGTAGCTCACTCGACTGTCTTTATTTTTCGCCAATAAACTGAGTACCTAGCTCACTCGACTGTCTCAATTTTTTGCCCATAAACTACGTACCTAGCTCACTCGACTGTCTTGATCTCCCACAAAGAAGAAATATGTTGGCATTGTTTGAAATTTCTTTTGTTTTTGTTTTTTTAGTCCCTATTGGCAGTCGAGTGGGCTAGGTACGTAGTTTGTGTGGAAAAACCAAGACAGTCGAGTGGGCTAAGTACGTAGTTTGTGGGAAAAATCTCCAGTTCTCTGAACTTTCATAGCGTCGTATACACATCTTTGGTGCCCAATGATAGTTTCAATATAAAAATATGCTCATGATATGGTGCCATGGCCTCTACTTCTATATCTTACATGAGCAATGATAAAATATCATCTGCTTTTATAGCGTCGTATAAATTATCTGACCTCTATAATAAATCTAATACCTAATGAAAACTACATCTATACTAATGTGATACCTTTCAAAAACTACGTACCTCACTTGTTATAGTACGTTATATTAGGGAATTGGCGAGAACACTGATCAGTGATCACTGAACACGGAAGTAAACATTCGGGTCGATTCTGTTTGCAAATAGCAATATGGTTGTAGAGAAGATATTGCTATCATAGCAAGATTCGAAAAAGTGGAATTCTAATCATCGATTTTTGGCAATATGATCTGTCAATTTCAATGAAATCTGGTTAGCTTTCTTGCCATCTCAGCAACATCAATTTTGTGCTTGCTATCTGATAACAAGGTTGTGGATTCTTTGTTTTTGCCCTACAAATTCTTCCAACTGTATGAAAATTCAGAAAATAGTGGATTAAAAACATACACTCTAAGAAAAACTGGAACACCAGTTGACACCAGCTAACACCGAATGATTTCCTTAGAGGTCCTGCATATTTCAGTGTTAATTCACACCTATTTGTAGAGCACCGGTGTTTGGTGCTATCTCTGCACATTTCCAGATGAGATTTGTGATTTCGAAATGGATGTAAAGTAATACCAGTCTGGTGTGTTATGTGCGATATTTTCTGATAAAGTTCGCACTGGTCTGGTGTGAATCACAATACTATTGATCATGAAAAACATCAGTATATTTAAAGTCACACCGGAATGAGTTTACAAAATCATCATCAAATGATCAAATCTACAATGAATACGGTGTTTATTTACACCAGATCATTGAATTCTTAACCGGAATTGTGTCAATTCTAATTGAGGACAGTTCTTCATCTGACACGAATCTTCAGAATTCTGACACATTTAGGTATGAAACAAAATTGCTTCAATCAATTTGTAATTCATTATAGTGTGAAATATTTTTGTTGAGATATACAGGGTATCTCAAAATTGCTGGACACAGAGCTACCACGGGTAATACGGGTCAAAATAAGTTGATTGGACCCAACTTCTTTTTATTGAAAAATATACCGTTTGTCTGTGAGACGTGTTCAGAGTTTTCATAAATAAACATATTTTCAAAAGATCTACAATTTCTTTCGGGATTCTTCGATTACTGAAAGAAGAGGTATACTCTAAAATGCACTTTCGTCGAATATCATCCAATTTGTTTCACTCATTTTTGAACAGCGATCAGCGAACGAAAATGTGTTTATTTATGAAAACTTTAAACTCACCTCACGGACAAACGGTACATTCATTTATATAAACAAGTTAGGTCCAATCAACTGATTTTGACCTGTATTACCCTGTGGTAGCTCTGTGTCCCATCGATTTTGGTGTTGTGTCGAAACATCGAGACAATTGTTTCTGATTTTGACTCCTCAATAAACTTTTCTGAGCATTTGAATTTTATTTTTATACACTTCATGATAGAAACAATCATGCACTTTACACTGGAAGAGCAACATGATCCGTGCTTATTGAAAGCACAGTGAAGAGAGACAGTGCTGAATATTGCTCAACGTTTACTACGAATGGCTGTGGAACTCTGGAGTCTGGAGTGTCGAAGTGATAGGAGCACGTACACAAAGAAGATGCGCAAGGTTGCCAAGCATCACGATATGAAATAACTAAGTATATGTACCTAGTTTCATGATAATTTAATGAACATAGGCAGTAGGTACTTAAATGAAATTGTCCTCATAAGTTCTTGGAAATACTTCCGTTAGCAAAGAATACCGAAGCTTCGTCGTTCCATTGACAAACGTGTTTTGGAAAGGAGTTGTTTGACAATAGATTGACGACAAAACGATGATGTGCTGACTCAGCTTGTCGAGTACGTTTGACGAATGGTGGACCAAAATGCATGTAAGCTCTGCAGTAATGATACAGAATGTTGCAGTCATTAATTAGAGAGCATCATATTGATATTGAATTCATCAACTTCTAATCATTATCTTACACCACGATGTTCAAAGTGTTATATATGAAATAGGTTTAAGTAATATAAAATAGACGAGGTGGCAACAGTGTATGGCGACAAATTTGTTCCGATGTTTTTCTGATATTAGTGGTGTTGATTTACAACTATTCCAGTGTCATTTATTCCAGTGATATCAGAAAATACACTGGTTTGGTTATCAATCTCATTACTAGGTATGGATACTTCATAAAATTGATAGCCACATGAAAAATTTGATAGTTGATCACTTTCATGATATGAATTTTGAAAAATTACACCTACTAATGATAATTTTTCAGAATATATCAACTTTGTGATTCATGAATAGAATAATTTGATGTTTACAGTTTGAATTCAAATAATGAGTATGAAAAGTGTGATTCCGAATTCAGATTTGCCATAATGTATCACGATTTACACCGTCGAACCCCACGATATCAAATTCCCAATACTTATGATAGGATAGTACAATTTTGGTGTTGAATAGGGTTAGTGTTAATTCTAACAGTCTGGAATTGAAAAAGACACCAACAGTTTTCTTAGAGTGTATGAGAGTTCAGTTGTGTCACTGACTACTCGAAAACCTTTCCTCAAAGTTTCAATTCGTAAAAGAATTATTGAAAAACTTGGTGATTACAAACATATAGGATAGGTTCACTGCTGTGTACTGTGACCAACTACTTGAAAACCTCTTCTTGAAGTTCCAATTTGTAGAGGAAATAGGTATGAGACTACAATTTCGGCATATCAGAGAAATTTCAGTTGCCTGATGGATAGTTTATCGAGCTATTTTGCTAGAATATTAAAAAAAAATCACAATTTGTTTCATCCGGATTTTAGTTGTTTTTTTATTTCGGGGACATGATTGATTACTTGCACTAGTCGCACAACGACGACCACATTAAGCAAATACAAAATCTCTCGATTTGAACAATATAATTTTGTAAAATGTCAGTGCAGGTCGCAGAACTGACTAATTTGAGAGGTTGAACTCTCCTTCTTCATGAAATGATGGCAAAATCGATACCTAACACTTAAACAATTAGTTGAAAACAGTGTTGTCAGCTCAAAAATTCTCAATTTTTCAACAATATTGCTATCACTTGAACTTATAACCAGTCTTGCAGTTACTCTGCAAACAGAATACAGAACTTCATAGCAATATTGTTATATGTTATGATCATAACAATATTATTATCTTAGCAATGTTATAATAAGATCCGAACAGAATCGACCCGAATGTACGTTTTGTGTTTCTGTGGTTAGGCAGGTCGCAAAACGTTCCATTCTCGAAATTGAACTATCACTATCAGTTATCACTGTAATCCAGTTTTATTTCAGAAAGCTTCAATTCAATTTCAGAAAGCTGTCAATTGTATTTCAGAATATTCACTTGTATTTCAGAAAGCATAATTTGGTAAAGTTATCTGGCATTTTCTAATGGAAGCTAGTTTGATAATTTGACTTATGCAATTGTGAGGAATAGTTTTAGGTTGATTTTGTATGAATTTCAGCAATTTTCTATCATATCATTTCTTGATAGACATCTGGATTTATGTGTACATAACCCCTTTTTCCATAGGTCGCGTGCACGATGACCGACCCTGGAGGCAAAATATTGAAACACAACCTCATTCTTCTGTGAATTATTGAAACACAACCTCACTTTTTTACTTGGTTACAGAGGAATCAAAGGATTGAACTAGTTTTTCACAATATTTTGGCATACGAATCGTGTTTTTTGCGCTATTCAATCATTCGAGCATCCCTTCGCATTGTGCTGTTGTACAATGCACAAAAAATGCAGCAAGAGACTAAAGAATATGATTTTTCAGGTAAATAGTAATCTCACATAGTTATCATTATGAAATGTTGTCATTCCTTATTAAAATTCCTTCTGCCTTCTGTCACTTCTGCAATACAAGCTAATACTGCTAATAGATTGAAAATGTCGTCAGCATGTCAGACCAGTCGTCCCGATTGATTGCATGAATCCAATTTTCTGGCATTATTTTAGAAATTTCAGATGTATTTCTATTAGCTTCTATCGCAGAAAGAATTCCGATGAGAAATCAGAGAAATTACCAAATTTCAAAAATGAAAACTATATGTGAGTGACTATAGTAGGTACTTACTTTTAAATCATATTGTACCAACCGGATTACTTCGTCTTCCGCTGCAGTTTTTGTGCATTTCACAACAGCATAATGTGATGGCATGAGCGAATTGATGAATAGCGGAAAAATACGATTCGTATGCCAAAATAATTGTGAAAAACTATTTCAATCACTTGTAAACAAATAAGTAGTGACGTTTGTGTTTCAATATTTTGCCTCCAGTGTCGGTCATCTGACAGTTCTTGCACGCAACCCATTTCCTGACATGTAGGCAATGGGTACATATAGGTCCTTCTTCCATTGCGTCCTTGATGTTTAATGTAACATAGCCTCTTCTACCACTGTATATCTGCTTAGATATGAATAACAGAAAGAAAAATCCTGACGGGGCAAGTTACATAGGCACATAACACCTTCTTCCATGACATAACCTTATATTTTCAGAAAATTTTACTCGACCCCATCTTCCACTTGCTCCTTCAATTGATAATGATACTGATAGAATAGAAATTGAATCTGAAGAACTTCTCACATGTATATAACACCAATTTCATAGGCCAGATTTGTTCTCTTTTAATACGACAACCTTTTTTTTTTACTTCGTCCCGATTCGAATCGAAGCGACTCCCGTTCTCAACATGAAAATCTGAAAATGGAAAATATTGTTCTTGACAAATTATATTCGGGTTTTTGTGTGGAGACTCCTCAGTGCTAGAATTTAGGATGTTCTTGATGATTGATCTCAAATTATAAATTTTCATATTCAGATTTCTGTAATGTACACCATGTTCTATTTATATCAACTGAGCAGGAATCAATGCTATTGTCCCAGTTCAGAATAATTCAAGCGAATTCTTTGATTTTTTTTTTGATTGTCATCTTCCTTTTCTACGATTCTGATGTTATTTCACTCTGCCTCATGTTGTTTATTTTCAGTAAGGAAATGTTCAGTTGAAATTAAAAAAGTGTAAAATCAGTCCTACTGGCCGATATCTAATTACGCCTTGTTCCATAAAACCGAACGCCCTTGCTACAGCGAACAGCGTCCATGGAATGATCGCAAAAAGAGGGGTTGTTATGCCGACAGCCCTTGATGTATGCTTCACTTTTGAAATTTATGTATTTATAATATTAGAGATGGCCTCGCTTCAATGTTTCTGGGTAAAACACGTGGATAGATTTTTCCATGTATAATGTGTACTAAATATTGGAAGTGTCTATTCGCACGCAGTGCGTGCATACGTACGAATACGTACAAATAGCGATAAAGCACTTTATCCGTACGTTTACGTGCGAATAACCACCAAGAATGATATCCGTACGTAAATTAACAACTATATTTGCGTACGGATAGGCTTACCCATATCTATCCGCACGTATACGTACGGATAGGCTTTGGCATATTTATACGTACGTATAGGTACGTACAGATAGGCTTTGACATATTATCCGTACGTATACTTACGAATAGATATGCAAAAGCCTATCTGTACGTATTCGTACGTATAATATGTCAAAGCCTATCCGTACGTATACGTACGTATAAATATGCCAAGGCCTATCCGTACGTATACATCCGAATGTGTGCATTGCATGCGGATAGTGTAAAGATACTTTATCTGTACGCCCACGTGCGAATAATTTCCAGTACGTAACGGTTTGTAAAATATTAGTAACTGTGATCAATCACATATATTTGATGCATGTAATTATACAAATTCAAATTTTAAATACGTACAACATAATGATTAACACATGCAATTTGAAAATAAGTTATATCACAATGTGTTAGGCACAGAGGAAAATGTGCTAAAAATATAGGAAGAAGTTCCTACATTAATATAGGAAGAAGTTTCTACATTTATTCAGATCAATATGATCGACAAAACAATCGATCAAATTTGAATTGCTATAATGCTTTCATATCTTTACAAAAATTCCTGATATAAAAGTGAGATGAAAATAACACCTGATATAAAAGTGAACCATATACCACAGTACATTGCCTAAACAATGTTGAACATAACATTATGTTATTTCCTGTGAAATTTCACTAAGCATAATGAATTACATATTATATTTATCAAATTCTGCCTAAGTAGAAATTTTTTAGTTGGTAAATATATTTGAACATTTTCATGAAAGATGATTTTGATAACAAATGATATATTTTTCTAAAATTGAAAACGTTTACGTAATATATTGCGGATGAGCAAAAAAAACCCTACACATAGTTACTGTCGTATTCTGTCGTGTCGTATTCGTACGTTAACGTGCGGACAGGCAAACAATACACTACACGTACGTATACGTACGTATAGGTACTGCCAGCCATATTCGTACGTAAACCTGCGGATAGGCATTGGCATATTATACGTACGCATACGTACATATAGGTACGTCGAAACCTATTCGAACGTAAACGTACGAATAGGATTTTAGCATATTATTCGTACGTAAACTTACTAATAGATGCAGCCGATTGCCAGTCCAAAGGGCTAACTGATGGATATTTTTCGAAAAATGTGTTTCAAAATTTCTGCCATTCTCGAACTCAACGATCAATTTATATATACCTATACTCTACTACACCTTTTCTACAGCTTTTCCAATTGTAATTCAGAAAGCGTCATATGCAATTCAGACAATATCATTTGTAATTCAGATTAGTCAATAGAAAATATCGATTGTAATTCAGATAAGTCAATTGAAATTCAGAAAATATCAAATGAAATTCAGAAAATATCAATTGTAATTCAGAAAACTTCATTTGTAATTCAGAAATATGGAACAGTGTTACGTTTGCATGCATACCTAGCTACAATGCATCATTATCACAAGTATACCTACCTAATGTGTATATTCTATTGTCCTGGGAACGAATATTCTAACTTCAAATAATTATACATCATCTCATAGAATGCACTTCAAAGACAACTGTATGATTTGTTGGAGGAGACTGTGCTTGAGCAGCACAGCATAGTAGGTACCACGATTCACCATGATGCTGCTTTGACTTTAGAAAATATGCCCGTAGGTCGCTGAATGATATTTTTATTTTTACCTGCTATGTCTCAATTCTATTCCAATATTGTTCGTTTTCATACATCACTCGCTTATATGTAGTTTTTGTATTATGAATGAGTTTAATAAAAACAAACGTGTGTTGTTGTATCCCACATAATATAATAATTACTTATTAGATTTCGCGGTGAACAACAACTACTGTCTGAATTCCAATTAACTAATCTGAATTACAATTGACGATATCTGAATTTCTATTGATGCTTTCTGAATTTTTATTGATGCTTTCTGAATTTCATTTGACAAATCTGAATTACAATTGAAGTTTTCTGAATTTCACTTGACTAATCTGAATTTCAATTGATTTTTTCTGAAATTCAAGTAACTTATCTGAATTACAAATTACGTAGTCTGAATTACAATTGACGCATTCTGAATTACAAATGACGATATCTGAATTTCAATTGGAAAATCTGAATTACAACTGATATTTTCAAAATTTCAGTTGACGAATCTGAATTACAATTGATATTTTCTGAATTTCAATTGACTAATCCGAATTACAACTGACGTTTTCTGAATTCCATTTGAGAAATCTGAATTACAATTGACGCTCTCTGAAATACATCTGGAAAAGGTGTAGATGTATTTCA
The DNA here is from genome assembly GCA_918026855.4 of Phaedon cochleariae. Lineage (NCBI taxonomy): Eukaryota > Metazoa > Arthropoda > Insecta > Coleoptera > Chrysomelidae > Phaedon > Phaedon cochleariae. Next base: position 38,687,116 of record OU896714.1, on the reverse strand, counting down.
GAAAGCCTCAATTCAAATTCAGAAGGCGTCAATTGTATTTCAGAATAGTCATTTGTAATTCAGACAGTATGAATAATTGTTCTTCAGAAGGTAGTTATTTGCATTTCAGAATAGTGATTTTGTAATTCATAAAGCGTCAATTGTATTTCAGAATAGTCACTTGTAATTCAGACAGTATTAATATTTGTTTTTCAGAATGTAGTCATTTGTATTTCAGAAAAGTGATTTTGTAATTCATAAAGCGTCAATTGTATTTCAGAATAGTCAATTGAATTTCAAGAAGCGTAATTTGTAGTTCAGAATAATCAAGACTGATTAGTAGAAAGTGCATTCCACGTAAGAATGTAAAGGGCGTTCAGCGCTCCCAAGAGCTTTGTGCTGAATATTATTTATATTAATCATCCCATATTCCTTTTCTACGTACTCTTTGATGAAAAAATTATAGACATTCATAGTTGAGGAACATCATAAACTTATTGCCTTCCATCACTCAATGAAAAAGTTTTTATTTTCTCAAGGAGAATCTTAGAATGAAACGAAATTATTCAGTTATAATTTTGTAGAATCGCAAAACCTTTACAGATAACGAAAAATTGGATGTCCATGAGTGACAATTATAGGGGCAAGTGGAAAAAGGGGTAGAGTAAGATTTTCTGAAAATATTCGTTTATGTCATGGAAGAATGTTGTTACGTGCCTATATAACTTGCCCCGTCAGGATTTGTTTCTATTCTTTATATCTGAGCAGATACACAGTGGTAGAAGTGGCTATGTTACATTAAACATCAAGGACGCAATGGAAGAAGGAGCTTTGTACCCATTGCCTACATGTCAGGAAATGGAAGAAGGGGTTATGTACACATAAATCCAGATGTCTATCAAAAAATGATAAGATAGCAAAATGCTGTAAATCATAAAAAATCAATCAATTGCATAAATCAAATTATCAAACTAGCTTCCATTAAAAAATGCCAGATAACTTTACTAAAACCTATTTTTCTCACAAAGTCATATTTATAACATAACTCCTTCTTCCACTTGCCCCTTAATTCTCTTTTGTTTGTAGAATTCAGTGGTTGGTTAAAACACAGTTTTTATAAACCCTAATAGCACACAACGTCCTAGGGACGTCCCTATTTGGTACAATTCACGTCCGAATGTCCTGAACCAAAAATAAGTGTCCTTGGGACGCCCATCCCGTACATCTCATGCAATGTCCGAGCAAGGAAGTCCACGGAATGTCCCAGCTGGTACATCATTTCAAATGTCCTAGAAATAGCATCCCTTAGACGTCCCACGTGGTACATATTGTAGAATGTCCATGCAAGGACGTCTTTGGCATGTCCCTGATGGAATATGCTTTTAAACGTTCCTTCAGGGACATCCATCGGATGTCCCGAGTAGTACACATTCTGGCATGACTTCAGATCTCATATAATGTCCCTTCTAGATAACCATGAAATGTTCCTGATGGTACATTCCATTTCCAGGATCGTATAACAATCGAAATGTCCCTTAGGGACATCCTTCGAATGTCCCTTAGGGATATCCGTCGGATGTCCCAATTGGTACATAAACTGTACTCTTCCAATGTCTTAGAAATAACGTCCTATGGACGTCCCAGTCGGTACTTTCAATATGTTGTCCCTGCGAGGACGTTAACTTACACCTTACCGACGAATGATTGTTCGTAGGCTATAAGTACTCCTCGTCAATGTCCTTCACGTGAGTCCATTGGACATCCTTGGGAAACTTTTTGGGGACCTTATAAGGACCATCCACTTAACTGGATTTCCTAATCAGTTATGCAACATCCGGTCCTACAGGGACCCAGAAAAATTCAAATTCAAGGATAATTCTTACGTCCCTGGGACATCCTATGGACATCCAATTGATATTCCTCAGCGTGGCTGATAGGTTGTCCTATGGATGTCCTAAGGATGTCCTCTGTAGTGCTTGATGAGGAATACTGTAGGATTCAGGTATTCGATAGTTGTCTCAGGGAAATCCCTCAAGGACGTCCCTAGTTGGTCCTCAACTAGGACATTTGTGCGTCCCACAGACGTCCAATGGACGTCCACGGTACCAAATTCGAACGTCCAGTGGACGTCCTGAATGTCCTAAGGATATCCATGGGACATAAGTGTGTTATTAGGGACCATATCTTTCATTGGGAGCGATTGAGATTCGCAAGATCTCAGCAAAACTTGAAGAAGACGAAATCAATGCATTTGATTATTCTATAACCATTAGGGGTCATACTGATCCGAGATGTACCTATACATGGGATTATTGTCAACTAAAGAAACAAAAATATATTTCTTGGCATATATTCTGTGGAGTTTAATTATCTCATTAGGAATCATTCACAGTTTTGAATCAAAAACATTAACAGTCAATATTTTGATACAAAAAATAGTCCCATTGGAGTAAATGAGCTATAAATATTCATTATGAAAAACTCATAAATTCGGATCGAAAATATCAATGTGTTTATTGAAGATTGACAGAATTTTGAATAGAATAAATCGTTCTTTCTGAAATGAAAGAGAACATTTCTCAATAATAGTAATCCATAGTTGCAAATTATGAAAATGATTGTTTCCACTTGGTGGATGGATTTCTCACCTCAAAATTATGGTTTTCCTGAAATAAGTAAATGGTTTTGTCAATATGAATTAATTCCATTCTCACTTCAACATAACAGACGTCTCCAACCATGCATATCTTAATTTTCCTACAAGAGACTTGCTGAATAAATCATTGTTTCGGAACCAGAATATCATCTCTTTCGTTATATACAAACAAATTATTTTCATGGACCAATGTAGTCATGCTCAATTCGATAGATTCTTTTTTTGTGTGTATCGTTCTAATTTTCTATTAAATTGGAGCAATACCACTCTCGTCCTGACGGACCCGTGGTGTTGCTTGGCAACACAATTTCGTGAACAATGAAGCGACAGAATTATCTCGAAAATTCAGAACATCGTGATATTATTTTCTCGGTATAGGTATAATATGTGATTTGTGATTATTGAATTGCCGTTTCGAGAATCAGAATTATAAAGAAATATCGACTAATGAATAGGATAATGAATGCTATGGAATCATTCCCATTAAAAACGATGAGTTCCTAGATAAAAACAGGTGATCTGCATACGGGTTGAAGGACATAATTTTGATGTATATATGCAAACATTTGCATTAATGCCAAAAATTGCTGTTTAAAATGCATCAAGAAATGTTGGCGTAATTAGGATCATACATATATAAAATTTATCGTGATTTCGTTTTGAATACCAAATGAAGCAACGTTTATTTTTTAAATATTTTTTTAATAAGTGAGTAGTTTGAACGGTCATGTTACTAATCAGCGTTTCCATTATCAGAAATGAGTACTTGACTTCGTTTACAAGCAGGCTAACTAGTAACTTTCTGTCTCTCTATCAGGATTTCGCAAGGAATTGAGAGGGAAACAGAGATCAACAGAGATATGTTCCAGTTTCAGATGCAAAATATTAATCGTCCTCTCAGGATCAGAATATCAGAGTGTTTCAGATTTAAATGTACATACATCGGATATACCTGCAGATAGAGGACACTTCGATGGTTCCAAATCAAATATAACTGAGATACAGGAGGTTATCATGATTTCAAGTGAGGACTGCTTAGCAGGTGTATATACAAATAATAATTGTACGATTCTTGTATTTCGTGTAAAATTAGTTTATTCAAAATATCATCGCTTTCATCAGGGCATACTCGTCAGGTTGACAAGAAATTCTCCATAATAGTATATTATGTAACAAGTGTTATAAACGTCCTTTTAGTAACGAGTAGTTTGAGCACGAGCGGAGCAGAGCGGAGCGAGTGTTTAATAAACGAGTGTCTCTAGAAGAGTTTATAAACGCGTTACATACTATGATTTTTCTACGAACTCCGAAAATTACATTAACATACCTGCAATTCCTGCTAACCTACAAAATAATTCGAAAGGAATGGGAATTGAGAACATAATACATGCAACTGCATGCAACCAGCGAGACACGTATTGTTCATTGCTTGCTAACCTTTGTTTCACGTTTATTGTCATGCTTAGCGCAGAATAAATAAATTGTTCTCAAATTACACTTCTTGGAGATATGCAAGTACCAGAACATTCTTTTCGATTTCACTTTCGTCTACTTTTCGCATATATTTTTGATGAAGAATTCTGATACAAACGAATATTGTTTGAATAATTCTGATACAAAATTCGAAAATAACAGTTGAGAGTTAATACAATTGACGGGCCACACATGTCTCAAATTACTGAAGCTGTGTTTAATGAACTGCGTTGCCATGGTAATGTGTTTAAGAAATCGTGTTGCCATGGTAACGTGTTTAATATTTTGAATAAATCACAGATCGACAATCCGTGAATAATCGATCATTTAGCGTGGTACATATCCGTACGCTAAATGCCATTTTAGTGATGTGAGTAGAAAACAAAAAAGATAACGAGAGAAAAACAACTTCTCTACTACTATGCGATGATTCGTATATAGACGAGTAATATCGCAAGTGTTTCCTTCCTAAACGCCTAAATGGTTCAGGAACGCATGACTACCTACAGACCGGTTTCGAGATTTTGGCTCTCATCAGTGCAGAGCTGTCCCAGATAGCACTCTTGACCGCTATCTGGTGCGAACCTGACCCAACGTGAACACATCTCAGCAGTTATACCCCACGAGGCGTTCGAATAAAATCTTGTTTTGGAGTGTTTCTTTCTTTGTCAGGTTGCGCTCGGCGTTCGCGTTCATTTCGCGGACGTGCTTTTTGACAGTCGTCGGATGATCTTTTTCTCATGTCATAAGAAAATTTTGTATCACTTGTCAATTGATACGTATACTTCACATATTTTACGTCACTTCCTCCTTGCTGTTCTACTTTTGTCACGGTGATCTTGGGGTCATATTTTCGTGGATGACCAGGTAATTTCCCAGGTAGCAGAGTGACGTCCAATTGACGTCATTTTTTGGTCATAAAATGACGAAGTGGACGTCCAAAAATGACGTCTGAGAGACCCTATAATGACGTCAAAATGTCACAGCCATATGACGTCATACTTAGACGTCATAATGACGTCGCAGAATGACCAATAAAGGACGAAATAAAAAAAATTAGGAGGTTTATATATATACGGTATTATTGGTACATGATAATACACCAGAAACCTTTGATGACATTCATTTTGTAACTATACGTTGTGGTAACTTGGTTGATGGTCCTCCCGGGCAGTCCTGTTGAATCCTAGCGCTATCGCTACTACCTATGAATCTCTATATGAGAATATCGTTAGCTACTCGTATTTGTACCTAAAATTATGTAGCGAGCGTCGGCGAGATGTAAGCTAATAAACTTATTTTTAGCTAAACTATCCATTTCTGAGAAATCCTCTGCAGCAGGTCGATTTTATTTCCGATTTGCCACATTTGAAAGTGAGAATCATATATATACAGGGTGATCCACGTTTAAGTTAAGACGTCCGCGGCAATTTTTCCAATTGGAAACAATAATAATAACCTATATAAGATACATTCAATTTTTGAAATATTCATGGAAATCTGAATTTAAAAATATATTACACATAGGGTTTGTATACAGTGTGTCCGTTAAATTGAGTCATCTCGCGTGAAGAAAATAAAGTAGCCATGCAATCAATGTACTATTATAACCATACCATTCCTTGCTGAGGAATCTCCCAAAATAGGTCGATTTTTATTTTAAATTACCAACAATATTGAGAAAAAATTGAATATACAGGGTGATTCAAGTTTGAGTTACAACGTCCACGACCATTTTTTCAAAGGAACACCCTATAAATTATTCGATTTTTGGAGTCTCTATTTAAAGCTGGATTCAAAAATATATGAGTCTGTATACAGTGCGTTCGTTGAATTAAGTTATTTTGCGAAGTTGCGAATAAATTTGTTGAAAATTAAAAAAACATTTTTTTTCAGAGAATAATGCTCGAAGCCGTAGAATTTTATTTTCATTCAAGCTTTATCTCATATTAAATCAATATATACAGAATGATTCGTGTAGGAGAAATTACGTCATCTATATATTTTAATGGCGTTCCAATTTTACGAGAGAACTGAATTTAACGAACGCCCTGTATACAAACCCTTTGTGCGATATACATTTGATTACGAAAATTCAATAATATATATCCGTTTGAAAAATGTGTCGTGTACGTCATAATACAAACGTGTATCATCCTGTATATTTGATGATTCCTCCGTATAAATGACGAATTAGAAATAAAAGCCTCTCCTGTTTTCTCAGAAATATATAAGATAGATAGATATTGGATAATAATGACTTTATCCACTAATTCACGAGAGCATCTAGTTTATTGGACGCACTTACCTATACAATCCACATGATTGTGTTAAACATTTTCGAATTCCGCTTCCCATGGTTATTCCAAAGATTGAGTAATATATATATATAAGGTGATCTATTCAAAAAAATTGTCGTTATGGTCATAACTCAAACGTGGATCATCATGTATGTATATTCAATTTTTCTCATAAATATATGGCAAATTGAAAATGAAAATCGACCGTTTTCAGCAGATTCCTCAAAAATGCATAATTTGGCTGAAAATAAATTTGTTCATCAGTACTCACGAAAACACTCTATATACAAACACAAATTTAGTACGTACAATTAACAAGAGATGAAAAAGTAAGAAAGCGACTGATTTTCCTTATTTGGTCGAATATACGACTTTGTAGGGACGTCATTAAGACGTCCAATATTGAACGTCAATAAGACGTCATGAAATATGACGTCATTTTTAGGTCCCTCTGAAGTCGAGGACGTCATTGACCAATAATGACCTAAAAAAGACGTCATTATGACGTCATTCCACTAACCTGTGCTACCTGGGTTGGGCTGTGGGTCCTTTGCCCTCCATACTTTTTATTAAATTCAGTATATTTTTATATTATAACATTGCTGTTGTTTTCTTCACCTCCAAGTGAGCACATAACCTAAGGTATTTGATAGTCTTACTGTGAAAACTTCTTTCTGTAGAAATGATTTGCAACATTTTCTGCCAATGATGGTCTGACGATAATCTGAAACATGTTCAGATAATTCTGTAAATAATAAATTTGTGGAGATGACTCAGTGTGTGTGTGTCTTGTTTATGAATAGTTGAGAAGGGTTGGAGTCAGATCTATTCGTGAAAAATGAAGTCCGAATTCATGAAAAACATATTAAAATCTATATTCTTATTAAAAAAACTCCGTGTGAATTCTTCTTGTTACCGCAATGATTCTTATAATCCAACAATATAGCAACAATTGTATACTAATGTTCCGATCTATATATTATTTTTACAGAATTATTCTATCTTATTGTATTCTACTTTCCTAATAGCACGCAACCTCCTAGGAACGTACCTATTCGGTACAAGTCAAGTCCGAATGTCCCGGATCTAAAATAATTGTCCTTGATATGACGTCTCATCCCGTACGTCTCATGCTTGTCCCTGATGGTATATAATTTTAAACGTTCCTCAGGGACATCCATCGGATGTTACAAGTAGTACATTTCCTGGCATTACTTCAGATTTCATATAATGTCTCTTCTAGAACAATCATGAAATATTATCCCAGACACTTTTTCAAATATCTTCGCACGGGCGCCCTCAATATTTCCAGGTTCGTATATAACATTCGAAATGTTCCTTAGGGACATCCGCCGGATGTCTCAATTGGTACATGAACTGTTATGATTTTGAGAGGATTTCCTATAGATAATTCATATGTTCATTTGAGTAATATGTACAATGATATTCTTCAGGGAATATAATGTCATAAGATATCATGAGTACAACGTCTTATGGACGTCCCAAGGACGTCCTGAGGATGTCCTGGATACGATTCGGGGTATACATTGGCATCAGATATTTAGATAGAATGACATCCTATTTAAATGTCCTCCAGGCAAGCGAATGATACATTTTCCTTTCAATGCCCTAGAAATAACTTCCTACGAACGTCCCAGTACGTCAAATATGTTGTCCCTGCGAGGACTATAGCTCACACCTCACCGATGATCGACTCCTCGTATGCTATAAATACTCCCCGTCAATGTCCTTTACGCAAGTCTATTGAACATAATTGGAAACCTTCTTCGGGATATATTGGGGACCTTCTACAGTCCATCAACTCAACTGATCAGTTATGCATCAAAATCAGGTCCTAGGGAGACTCGAATAAATTCAAATTCGAGAATAATTCGTATGTCCTTGCAACATCCTATGGACATTCCACATGACGTCCTGTGGAAGTTCCGGGGACGTCCTATTATCGTTCTAGAGGACGTCTTATGGACGTTCCAGAGAACGTTCTATGGATATGCCAGAGGACGTTTCGGGGGATGTCCTTTGAATGACCTCTGTACAAAAACAGAATATTTCATGAACTTTTCCAAAGGTCGTCCATAGGGTGATTCTCGAAAGAGGTCCAATGCATATCTCTGAGGGATATCCTTTTTTGGTGAGAAGTCATTTGAACTTTCCACGGACGTAATATGGATGTTGTCGGCAGCAAGAAAACATGTCCTATGGAAGTTCCGAGTATCCCGGCGGGATGTCCTATGGATATCAATGTGACATCAGTGTGTTATAGGGAAAGAACTTGCCAGCATCAAATTATATACCAGAAACAATTATTGGTAGGTATCTGACAATCAATTTTTTGGGAATTCCTAATTACTCTTCAATCTAGGTATATAAAATAAATATAATTCATTTCTGTAAACTCGATCCAATTGTCTGTCGTAATGCTGATAATATTTCTGGCACACATCCGGCGAAAAATATTATTATAAATTTTAATAATAGGTGTGTTTGGCTTAATGTTATTTTATTTGCATACATTTTATTATAATCAATAATGGCTGAATAATAAACATTGACAAAGGAGATAGTTGATTCAAATTCTGAACACATGAAAACAACATAATAATGATATTTTTTATTCTTCATTCTATCACGACGCCCTAGAAATAACTGACCTTTCGAACAATGGGAACTGTTAATATATTTGTAATGTATTCGGTATATACAGGGTCTTTCAACCAAAACTTGACCACTCCTATAACTGTACAGGGCGTCTCAAAATTGCTGGAATACAGAGCTACTACGTGTAATACAGGTCAAAATGAGTTGATTGGGTTCAATTTATTTATATAAAAAAATGTACCGTTTGTCCGTGATACGTTTTCAAAGTTCACATAGAAAAACAGATTCTTGTACGCTGTTTGAAAATAACTGAGATGAATTGGATGGAATTTTGCAAAAGAGCATTTTAGATGATAATCCTCCAGTAGTCAAAGAAACCCGTAAGAATTGTAGAACATTCTTAGGGGTGGTCACAAGGTTCTCAAATCCTTTGAGCGAAATGACTGAATAATTATCTCAATTTTGTTACTCTCGTGGAAATTTCGTATTCCGCATAGTTCCGAAGGAAATAGAATAATTTTACTAGGTTAGGTTAGGTTCCATGTGAGTGGGGCGAATACCTCCCCTCCACTGCGACCCCAGATGGGTCTATTGTGGCTCACCCCTAGAGGTTACAGTTCACCGTACAATCCACATCTTTTTACAAAGTTCATGGTTGAATTGGGTGAGATTTGTCTGAAATCGATAGGTTCTGAATTGGTAAAGCCAAATGTGTCGAGCCTTAGTCTTTCTAAGCTAGAGCATGAACATAATATGTGTTCAGTCATTTCAGACCCATCCTTAGACGACAGTGTCCCGTAAGCAGTCCAGTCAGAATTCGCAGGTTACCCATGCTCCATTCTAGGATCTGCCTGGTTATTTTTTCCGATGGTTTAGGCAGGAACGCCTTCGAATGGGTTAATCCTAGTAATTCAGACCAGTACGTGAGTGTTTTTCTCTCCGCCCAGCCCGAGATAGTTGTTTTCGCCGCACTTGCAGATTTGGTTCCCTGTTTGGCTAGGATGTCGACTTTCTCGTTACCCTCCACCCCCTGGTGTCCAGGCACCCACAGCAAAGTGACTCTGTTGTTAGCATCAAGGCATTCTAGGGATTCAATACAGCTCCATACAAGCTTGGAATTTATCTTGCTGGAGCTCAGTGCTTTAAGAGCAGCCTGACTGTCTGATACAATACTGATATTTTTGTACTAGAGGTTTATTAAACAACTCTCTAGCACACAATTCAATTGCGAACACCTCCGCCTGAAAGATTGTAGCATATTTGCCGAGATTGACGAAAATTTCCGTCTTCGGTTTTCTGCTGAACACACCGGCTCCAACTCCAAGAGGGGTTTTCGAAGCATCTATGTACATTACGTTTTCGGTCTCTGGGAATTGGACTGATCCACTTGCCCATTCGTCTCTCTTCGGGAAGAGGACTTTGGAAGACTTTTTCGTGTGTCTGAGTAGCCAACATGTCGGGAACCATTCCTAGAGTTTGGTTTGTTTCACACAGTATCCCGGAGTGGTCCAGCAGTCGCCCCCCTCTAATTTGATTTTCCAATGACAGGAATCTGTAGGAAACCATCCGGGCTTCCCTCTCTTTTACTAACAAGGAATAACCAACAATAGGGATAATTAGTGATATATCTATTGGGACTATCGTTTACAGCATTATGTAGGTAAGCTTATTGCGGAAGCCAGCATGCCTATGGTGTTTGGTCTATAGGTTTCAGACATTTCTAGGAAATGTGCCAAAAACACTTCTTCCTCATTTGGTGTTGTCACTTTTTTACTATTGCATCATTCAATAAATCCCGTGTAGTGTTTCTCATACCTTCCTTGAGACTTGGTTGGCAATAACTCATCTGTATCGCATCTGTAGCTGGAAGTTTTTCATCGCAATTCCACTGAATCGAAAACGACAGTAACGCTGTGTCTGTCACTCTGAGAATCACACTCTCGATCACACTACTAACTAATTTGTGTCCTGATTGACATGACAACAATTGTTTCCCACATAAGATAAATTAGAGGCTGCACAGTATAAAATCGCTTCGAGTTAAATTCGCAGAGTATGTTTTTAGAGTTAAAATACTCTTGCAAACTCACTCTGATACTGCAATCAACTCTATAACTACACTTCTCGCAGATTATCTCTATTGAAGAAAATTCTAGATTGAATTTTCACTAATGTCGTATTGAATTCACTCTATATTCCTAAAATTTTAATGAAATAGCAATTCAGATAACTCTATTCACTAACAATTGAGATTGAATTCATACTAGTGTTAACTGACACTAGTGAACTTGAATGTTCCACAAGTTGTCGATTAAATTGACACTCTATCATTGTTCAATTCAATCTATATACGATGAAATATCAATCTATACAGGTTCAGATCGTTCAGTCTACTGGATAGTGGAATAAGAAATACTGATATAGTGTCAATGATATAATGATCATGATTCAAGTAGCTTTTTTACTTTACCCACGTAGTGAGAGATTTTTCTCAATATTGAGTTATTAACGTATTTCCGTATATACCTATCTCAGTTATTTTTCGTTTTTTCCGTTTCGAATTATTATTTCGAACGATTCATGAAACAGATTGGTTAACTAAGTAGTCTAGTGGGACGCCAGTCATTTTTCAAATATCAAACTATTAAAATATTATAAAGTCACACTACTTCTCATCCGTCAATTCGCGCCACTGCATGCAGGTGGCGCTGCAGAGACTATGCCGAGATTTCGCCGCTGAACGTCTGTCGGAGTCCAATAAATACTGTGACATGTGAAATAATGGTTAATCTAACTTGGATGAAATCTCAATAGGAAATAGTAACTAGTTTACTCAACTAGTGTTTTATATCAATCTAAAATGATGAATAAATGATAACTCCTTATTGGCACCTAAACATATGGTAGTGTCGTTTTGAAGAATGCAGGAGTCATTTGACATACAGGTAGTGTAATTAATACAATCAATTTCCGGTGGATCCGATACTGTTCATAGTGTGAAATCTACTCTGTACTATTATATTCCCAACTCTCAACATTTGTGACTATGTAATATTCAGTTATTGAATTTCACTCTGAAGTGATGATATTGACACTAGCTTGGGTTCTTTCAACTCTATTTTTGTGTTCATTCAATATATTTAGAGAAATAAATAGAGTAAGTTTCAATGTGCTTCTATTGAACATTTACACTAATTGAATTGAAAAAATCACACTATAATATAATAAACTATAGAGTTAAATCATCCACTCTAGAGCTTAGTGGTCCTCCTGGGAACAGGTATAGTGTTAAATTTCACTCTATTTTTTTTACTGTGTGTATGGGGATTTATATAAAAATCAAATACGCTTGTAGAAAAAAAATGTTTTCTTAAATAATGCTTACAGATATTCATAGTGAAAGTTCAATATTACTGTGATAAAAGAATTAGTTGACAGTGGAAGTGAAGGCAGAACGTTTTTTTCATTTATTGTTCAATATGACGCCCATCTCAATCAATACAAATGTCAATTCGTTGGTTTCCACTGCCAACTAATCTTGTATTACAATTTTATCAAACTTTTACTAGAAATTAGCATGATTCAAGAACATATTTCTCTACTGCGGAACTATGTATAATCAGTTGTCTTGCTCAAAAAAATTGATAACACTATAACCACCTCTGAAACAATTACTTTCTGCATGGTCCCTTTGTTCTCTGAAAGGAGCGGTTTCCTCTAAAATGCACCTTTGTCAACTCTCATCAAATTCGTTTGGTGTAACAGCGTACAAAAATTTGTTTTTCCATGTAACTTTCGAACTCGTCCCACGGACAAACGGTACATTTTTTCAACTGATTTTGACCTGTATTACACGTGGTAGCTCTGTGTCCCAATATGTGATTTTGTCCGTAATTCATTTGTAACTGAGGACTGATTTTTCATAATATATGCCTGGTGTGTGAGGAGAAGATGAATCGACCTAAACCATACTCATTGCCCAAGAGCTGAATCTATAGGGTAATAGTTATTCACCTAACAAGTGCGGAAAGAAGCATTTTTCCGCATGCGACGACAGTTGCACGAACGACGCGAGCGGAATATAAAAGTTTAAGTTTGTTTGTTGCAGTAATTAGTATGTATGTTCAGAATCATTCATCAAATTGCACTATTCATTGCGAAAATTAAGAAATATTGAGAAATAAAAATTCATTATTGTAAAAATCCCCCTATAGATTTGGATTGATCTGATGGAAAACGATTATTTTTGTCATGCCATCAATCAAACCTCAAATAACTTAGAAATTGTCGAAGTGACAGATACAGCGTTACTGTCATTTTCGATTCAGTGGAAATGCCACAATGTGATCAAAAACTTCTAGCTATAGGGATTCGATACAGATAGATGCGTTATTACCAACGAAGTCTCGAGAGATGTATAAGAAGCTATATACACGCGTTTTATTGAATGGTGCAACAATAATGAAATGAAAATACCCAATGAAGAATTGGTATTTTTGGCTCATTTCATAGAAGTGTATGAAACCCTAGACACCAAACTCCTTATGGACCTGCTGGCTTCCGCAATGAACCAACATAATGCGTCAAACTGTAAGTTCACAATAGCTATTACTAATAATTAGTAGATAGAGAATATATTTCTCTTGTTAGCTGTTCCTATTTGCATGAATAATTAATTGAACGAATCAATCAATTTCCTACGCTTGTAGAAAAAACATTGTTCCTAACTCATGCGGAAAGTGTCTTTCCCGCACTCGACTGCTTGCCCGAACTCCGCTTCGCGTCGTTCGTGTCAACGGCAGTCGCGTGCGGGAAAGAATAACTTTCCGCACTTGTTAGAAAAATTACTAGTTCCTACAAGCGTGCGTGATTCACCCTATACCCACACGCAATTCACTTTGGGATGTGTCATTTTCCCTGGTGCGGGAAATTTTTTCACGCCCTAGTGCGAGAAAAACAAAGATATCATATTATGGCAAAGTATAAGTGGTAGGTGATGAAATATGAGAGTTTGAGTTTGTTTGTTGCAGTATTGAGTATGTATGTTCAGAATCATCCATCAAATTGCACTATTTATTGTGAAAATTGAGAAATATTGAAAAACTAGAATTGATTATTATGAAAATCCCCCTATAGATTTGGATTGATCAGATGGGAAACGATTAGTGTTGTCATGTCAATCTAACCTCAAATGAGTTTGTAATTGTCGAAGTGACAGACACAGCGTTACTGTCATTTTCGATTCAGTGGAATTGCCACAATGTGATCAAAAACTTCCAGCTATAGGGATGCGATACAGATGCGTTATTGCCAACGAAGTCTAAAGAAAGGTATGAGAAGCTGTACACGCGTTTTATT